>JAHREE010000128.1:1290671-1340549 GCA_033628505.1 Tringa tobata
ACATACAAGATCAGATGAGAATTATGGGTTGAACATCCAGTTGCAGAGGATGCTGCTAATAAAACTCATTAGCAGTTTTATCTTTGAGGTGAAAGAGCTTTAAGCAATTGCATGTCCTTGAATAAACATGAGTACTTCCGCCCAAGCAGATGAGTCCAGCACATTGCACTGCTTTATCTCACTCATGGATTTCATTAAATCTTTCAAAATATTTTGCTGCAGCTTGTGTACATCTGTTCCTACATATCTTCTACAGACATTTCATGGCTGAGCTCACATATGGACTACTCATTAGACTGGTAAGAACTGTAAATAAAGGCTGTAAGCCTGGGTCTGTAGACATACCTAGCATGCATTAAAAAAAAAAAAAAAAAGTAATTTGAGAATTCTGCTATTAGAGCTTTCTCCTTAGCAATTTAATTCCAAATAAATACTGACAAGCAAAAATTCGGTAAAATTGTCAGCTCACTATAAAAACACAAGTGAAATAAGGTAAATACAGAAAAATATGCTTGAATAGAAATTTGTGATGTCCTATATTCCCTGCCACTTTTAACACTCCCAAGTGTTCTTCATCTTTCCAAGATACATTACTGGATTTCAAACTGGGATAACAGCCACCTGAAAGGGTTTCATTTGCTGAAGAATAATTCTTTCAAAAATATTCAGCCGAGTTCTCTCACCAGGTATCTATTCCACAAACAGGATGTTTAAAATATTCTTCTCTGGCAAGCTGTCTCATTTTCTTTTCAAAAGACTCATAACCTCTCTTAAACAATTTCTTGAAAGATCCTTCTCAACATGTGGGACTAATCATAGCCCAAAGCTTACTTCTGACACGTGATAAACTATTTCTACCGCTTAAAGGACGTGGGCCAAAGCATTTCAGCATTGCTACTCTTCACTCATGCCCTGTACTTAAAGATCCGTGGTATGGGAAAAGGGGAGGGAGTACATCATTCATATTTTACAAGCAGAAGGCCAAAAGGGAGGAGGATTTTTACACAATCTGTTGATTTCCTGTGTTTAAGAACTGTCCCAGAATTAAGTTTCTCTGCATTTATCACGTCACAAGAATGCAATGATTTATGCAGTGCATCAGATGGTATTACAAGGTTCCTCGCATCATAAACACAACTTATAATGCATCCCATGCATGATATGCACCACTAACAATTTCACTTGATGAAAGCTATCCTTACGCCTTTTATCATTCAAGCATGTTAATGAGTTCCCCCAAAAGATTAGTGAGGAGCCTAATAGACCAAAAACCTATTTCAACAATCATTTTATACAGTCTTGCAGTGATGCAATGTGAACTTCTGCATCTAAATGATCCTTCCCTTAATAACTTGGGAATAATCACACCCTCTGCACTTGTGTCAGGCCATTAGGGTATTTTAACAAATTAATGAATTTATATTTTTATGAGAAGCTGCACCAGGAGAGGAATTATTCTTTGAAAAAATTACATCTAACTTATATGAAAGATGTTTGCACCAATTGCTTAGGTCCTCTTCTTCCCAACACAGAGGTGTAAATGAGAAGGAGATTGACAAAAAAAAAAAAAAAATCACTGCGTAGCATTGCAATCAACCTTCCTTTGATTCCTGAGGTCATTTTCTAATGGAGTACCCAAAATGACTGGAAACATTTTATTACTCAGAGAATTTCCTTTCAGTTAGTTATTTGGATATGACTATACACCTCACATGTTCCAGGGAATAACCAGGTTTTACTCGGTTCTACTTAATGGAGAATAATGTCCCACCAGAAGTCCTTTCATCAAACATTAAAGAGACAAAAGCCTCATACAGACATTTGGACCAACTAACTGGGTCTGAAAAGCAGCTACACTTTCACCAACAGAGAACATAATTCACTAGAGTAGTATATCAGAAACTGCTCTCTTCCTCCTTCATCACTCTTCAAAATCACTAGAATGAGCTACAACATCACTCCAAGCTATTCTGCTTAATACTTTTGGAGGCTAAGCATGGATAGAAAATGAGATGTGAAGGAAACAGCAATGGAAACACCTAACATCCCTGCAGTACAGGGGTATGTCCATGCCATACTTTGCAAACAAGAACAACCTGCCTGGGCTCCAAGCCAGTTGGACGTAAGCCTGCTCTGAACCTTGGTTATGATAAGGCTGTATTTAAGGCACTTACTTGCATGATTTCCAGGTCAGAATTGGTAGAGGGCACAGGGAGAACAAAGCCTCATTTTTCTATAGAAGACCAGGTACATGTTCCACATGAGACAGGAAGTTTGTTCCAGGGAGGGTATTCTCTGGGCCCACATCCCCGACCTGTGTTACTGCAAAAGTTGCTCACACTTCTTTGTTTCTCTTTATAGCATAAGTACATGGAGCTTGGGAACTGTAAAGTAAAAGGAACTAAAAAAAAATTACAAGTTCCTAAAAAGGAACTGTATTTTTGAAGCTGAATTTCTCTCCTTCCATTAGTTCAGTAACTTTCCTCCCTTGCCTGAATATATTAATAAAGATTTAAGTGAAGATAAAAATACAGTCAATTAAATGAAATTTCTAAACCTGAACTTTGCATTCTTAAACTATTTCTTCTTCTCCCTCCCATGAACTTCATCAACTGATTTCAGATGACCAAATTATTTTCTTAAGAATACAATGTTTAGCTATGCCCAAAAAAGAGTTTCTTTGCCCTTCTCTAGTCTGCTGTCAGACTATTTCTTTGTCTTCACACTTCCTTTATTCCATAATAGACCTTGCATTTCAAATGCTTCAGTACTCTTTTTGTGTTCTGCTTTAAAGATCAAATTATGAATTATTTTTATCATACAAAATGAGTTCTTGCCACAAACCCAATATTATGTTTCCTTTTTCAAGTTACATTTCTAATTCTTCAGTAGTGTAATTTGCCTAAAGCATTATCTTGTATTGACATAGTTGGCAAGCTGCACATTGCAAAAACCATTTTATTACTGCACAATTTTCAATATACAAGCTTTGCTACATTGAATTTTATATAGTCTGCTCGAGCAAGGTCATACCTGCATTTCCAGTTATTTTTTACATCAGTTGGTGTGATTAAATTGAAAATATAAATCACTGAGTTCTTGAGTCTTGAACTATAAATAAAGACACTAATAGGCCATTTTCTATTAATTTTCCTCCAGTACAGTGGGACGATTTGCCCAGAAGCAGATCTGAAAAATATTGTAAGGATTTTAGATTATGTAGGAGATTATCTTCTTGCTGACTCACTAGTATTTTACTTCTAGATGAAAACAGTCTAGAAAGAGCTCATATCCAAGGAGTTCTTTTTGATCAGAACTTTAAAACTACTCAGTGGGAGTTCTTGCAAGTCATCTGTGGTCTGCCTCTTCTGGAGGTCATGGAATTCATGGAATTGTCAGAGTTGGAAGGGACCTCTAGAGATCACCTAGTCCAACTCACCTCCTAAAGCAGGATTGCCTAGAGCACATTACTCAGGACTGCATCAAGGCGGGTCTTGAGAATCTCCAGAGAAGGGGACTCCATGACATCCCTGGGCAGCCTGTTCCAGGGCTCTGTCACCCTTACCGTAAAGAAGTTTTTCCTTGTTTTTGAATGGAACTTCCTATGTTCCAGCTTGTGCCCATTGCCCCTCGTCCTATCACTGGAAACAACTGAAAAGAGTCACTACTATAGAGTTCAAGAGTTTTGTGAGTGAAAGGAACTGTAACAACCTCCTGTTATCACTACAATCCCTTCTCAGGTATTTCACAAGTGATTATTGCCATTGGTATTGGAAATCTGAAAAGAAAATTCCCATTCCATCTTGACAAAATAATAACTAAAGAAATGTAAAAAGAAATTAAATGAAGACCATTATTTACACATGTACCTGAACAGTTAGAATCCTATAGGTATTGGAGGCTAAGGTGTGATCTAAAACCTGGGAAATCTAAAGCAAGGATACATACTGCAGTGCAACTTTCACACTGGTGTCATGAACTCACAAGTGTTGCGGTGAATTTCCCATATGATAGAAATGGTAACAGCTTGCCAACTATGGCAGCATTTTTCACACTGTCCTTTATTGATTTGTTTCCTCAACTTCGTAAGACTTCACTTGTTGGTAAATCTATTTCATTTTGTGGAACCTTAGGTTTCCGTTGGCCCATTTCTCCACCTTGTTGTGGTGCCCCAGAACGGCAGCACACCCACTCCTCCCAGTTATATACTGTCTGCAAGTTGCCAAGGGGACATTCTCTCTCATCATCCAGGTCATTAATGAAAATATTTTATAGTACTGGCCCCAGTATCTGAGGTTACTGTCCATCTGATGCATTCTCTGCTTGGTCTTTCCCAAAAGTATAACCCTGACTTTAAAGGTGGCCACCTGAGAGGTCAATAGCATGCAGTCAAGAAAACTGGAAAATTATGGCTCAGATTACTTGTAAATGCTGTGTCATAGGCTGATATGGTACACAGGGAGAGTCCATTTCTCTGGGGCAGCTTTCTACTGCCTTAACCATGAAACGTTGCTTTCTGTCTTCCTGAAATTACTCTTCTGCTTAATGTGCAGATTCTGTAGTAATGCAGTCAGGAGCGGTGATAACATCAGCCTTTCTTATCATATGACAATGATTCACCCCCAGTGCTCTAACAGACACACAAACATAAAAAAAACATCATGAAAAATCATGCAACTTAAAATAATTTTATCACAAGGAAAGCAATTCACAGAAGTATTTATAGCTCATTAAACAAAAAACTGCTGAGGAAGAGAAGCTACTTCCAGATGTAAGAAATAAGCCCTTGAAAAGAAATGTGGTTACACACCTAGTGAATTATTACTAAAAAGATATTTTCAACCAGTGTTCTTCCTAAACCAGAGCATTGTTCCACCTGGGTGTATTTACACTGACTACAAATTAGCTGTACAAGCTTTCTCCCAGCTTCTGTTATTAGATGGATTTTTTTCAGAATATCTGCTAGAATGTAAGGTAATGCATCTCCTGGAGTACTTTTCTTTCTCAAAGTGACTCCTAAAGCAGATTGAAGGATGACAGATTCACTTTATGGTCATTTAAAATTTCTTCCATCCTCACTAGAAAGAGCTTTGAGAAAGACTTTTCTGAAATGATCACAAAATGATGAGTTTTCAATTCTTGGAGAAGTAAGGAGTGGGGTCAGCAGAAGTGCTACCTTAGACTTCCAGAGGGCAGACTTAGGCCTGTTTAGGAGACTGGTTGACAGAGTCCCTTGGGAGGCAGTCCTGAAGGGCAAAGGTCTCCAGGAATATTAGACACTGTTCAAGAAAGAAATATTAAAGGTGCAGGAGCAGGCCATCCCCATGTGCTTAACGACGAGCCAGCAGAGAAGAAGACCGGCCTGGCTGAACCAAAGCTTTGGCTGGAACTCAGGAAAATAAGAGTGTTTATGACCCCCCAAAGAAAGGGCAGCAGCTCAGGAGGACTATAAGGAGGTCATGAGGTTATGCAGAGAGAAGGCCAAAGCCAAACTAGAACTTAATCTGGCTACTGCTGTAAAAGACAGTAAAAAACGTTTCTATAAACACATTAGCAACAAAAGGAGGAATGAGAACCTCCATCCTTTATTGGATGCAGAGGGAAACATAGTGAAAAAAGGATGAAGAAAAGGCTAGGATACTTAATGCCTTCTTTGCTTCAGTCTTTAACAGTAAACTGGAAAACAGGGACAGGGAGCAGAATGAATCCCCCATAATCTAAGGGGAAATGGTTAGCGAACTGCCATGCCACACAAGTCTATGGGGCCGGATGGGATCCACCCAAGGGTATTGAGGAAGATGGCAGATGAGGTCACCAAGACACTTATCCTTATCCTTTTCTACAACTACCTGAAAGGAGGTTGCAGTGAGGTGGGTATTGGTCTCTTCTCCCAAGCAATAAGTGACAGGACAAGAGGAAATGGCCTCAAGTTGTGTAGGGGAGGTCTAGGACAGATATTAGGAAAAATATCTGCACTGAATGGGTTGTCAAACATTGGAACAGACCGCTCAGGGAAGTGGCTGAATCACCAGTCCTGGAGGTATGTAAAAAACGTGCAGACATGGTGCTTTGGAACATGGTTTAATGGCGGACGCGGAAGTGCTAGGTTAATAGATGGACTTGATGATTTTAAAGGTCTTTTCCAACCTAAACAATTCTATGATAACATGATAACAAACCCCAGGTTGAAGGCCTCTGTTTCTCTGTTTAAAGGTAGTTTCCATGTATTTTTTCTCATGGTTGAAGTGTTAGCTTGGCATGAAAGCACTGTTAAGACCACAAATCTTTACACTAGGATACAGGAATTACCCTTGCCTCCTTCCTGTCTTCCTTTTCCCCACTGTTAACAGAAAAATTGGAAAACGTGACCAATTCCAATGTCGGCATTGTCAAAAAAGTATATTCTGGAAATATTCTGGCATGTAATTATCCATTCATTTTTCAATTCTTTTTTTTTTTTTTAAATGTCTACACTCTGCACTCTATCATCTTTGGTTATCTATTCTACATAAGCTCTACAGTATTATTCTATGTCCTGTAAAATGAAAACATACCTAAGTTTGCCTAGAATTAATTACTTTCCAAGTACATAGCCCTGTCTATAAAATATCACACAAGTGCTACCTTCAAGGCAGCAGGACCATAGAAATATTTTGTTGTTTTGAGACAGTTACATGATGAGATGCAACACAATGAGATGATAGTCATTAAAGAGGAAAATAGTGCTGCTCTTACAAAAGATGAGGACCAAGAAGGATTTACTACACATCAGTTTCTTCAAGGAAACCTTCCACACTCAGTATAGAGTTAAACAGTCATTGATTTGTCTTGTGCTTCTGCTGTTTCTTTCAAAGGAAGTAAGGACAAAAACCCTGTCAGAACAAGGTATGAAAGGAGAAACATGTTTTCAACTGGCAGACCTCCACTCACACATGAATGCCACAGAAACTTAAGCAGAGAACACAGAAATACTCTGAGCACTATTATAATCTAAACACAAAGAAGAATTGATAATTTGAGCAAATTCTTGCAGGGTTCAGTTTGTATGTCTCTGGAGACAAACTCTGCAAAGAACCAACTTCTTCAAAGCAAAGACGTGATCAGAGATCATGTTTATGTCACCGAGTGATGTAAATAATGATGCCCTGGAGTTAAAACTGTGCTGAACTTCTCCAATCAAAATTGATTCTTGTATGACCTGACATTCCCTGGCTTTTGTGAAACCAAATATAATATATTTATGAATGAGACAGATGTCTTCAATATTACAGTGCTGTCAATAATTCTGCTTCTCTGATGTTTAATATTTCATATCATAACAAAGAGGTTATTCAGAGAGCTACTATCTGGTGAAAAACCTCAGAGGAGAAATCTCAGTCCACCAGATGTCAATGACCACTCATATGAGCCAGCACAAGAATGGCCATTTCAGTGTAATACTGGCTACAGAACAGGAATCAGATTAAAAGAATTTAAAACACATTGACTTTTTATGGAGCTGGATCAAACCTGGTTGTAAAAACATTGAATCTTTTTTCTGTTTCAAACAGAAAAATCCTGCCCTGGTCAGACCAAAGGGAGTCCCGACTGTCATGGTTTAACCCCACTCAGCAACTTGGACCACGCAGCTGCTCACGCACTTCCCCCAATTAGGATGGGGAAAAGAATCAGAAAACTGCAAGTGAGAAAACACATGCGTTGAGATAAAGACAGTTTCATAGGTAGAGCAAAAGCCGCACACAAAAGCAAAGCAAAAGAGGAATTAATTCACTGCTTCCCATGGGCAGGCAGGTGTTCAGCCATCTCCAGGAAAGCAGGGCTCCATCATACATAATGGTTACTTGGGAAGACAAATGCCATGACTCCAAACATCCCTCCCTTCTTTCTTCTTCCCCCAGCCTTTTATTACTGAGCATGACACCACACGGTATGCAATAGCTCTTTGCTCAGTTGGAGTAAGCTCCCAACTTCTGGTGCCTTCCCAGCCTACTCACTTGTGAGATAGTATGAGGAGCAGAAAAGGCCTTGATTACTTAGCACCAATCAAAACCACCAATGCACTATCACACTACTCCCATCCCAAACCCAAAACATAACATTGCACAAGCTGCTAGCAAAAAAAGTTAACTCCATCCCAGCTGAAACCACAACAGCCACTCACTTTGAAGGGACCGTTCCATCAATGTTAATAGCTGTCACATTAATCACAGTTCTTTTTATGCAATGTTGTTTTACCATTCATTAAAGTGTGAACGGCTCTGTTTAATTTCAAGTTCTTCATAAACTGTTACTATATTAAAAGGATTAAACTAGGAATCAATAGTTAGATCTTGACCTCTCTATGCTATTCCCTCAAAAAAAACTCAACACAGCAAACCTAACAAAACAAAAAAAATCAATGCTTCTATTTACTTGTCGAGGTCTCCAATGAGCTCTAATGCAGATTCCTCAACTGACAGCTGAGTTACTCACATATAGAATGCCACCAAGGACAGAAATAAAGCTTTAGCTTTTCGTGGCACTATGAGATTTGATCACAGCATCAATAATTAAAACTTTCCTTGTCCAACTGGTACCATCACAATAAGCTAAAGAATGAAAATGAAGAAACTTGTTGAACTGTAGATTTACCTGACACAAACTGGTGTTGATCAAGTTATTGAAATTTAGTGTAGTTTTAAAACAAAAATTACAGGCTAAACTAGAGATGTTGTAAGAAGAAGAAAGACCTGTCTTCTTATGTAAATAAATACTGACTCAAGCTTCTGATACAGCTGTGAATCTGATATACGGACCTATCAAACAAGTTTTGCAGTAACTTTTAGAGGAAGAGCTAAAAGATACCTTATGGGTTTATGTCAGGTTAGGTATGCAGCTGGTGAAATGGAGGAAGGCATTAAAATAACTTCAATTCCTACTTTGTAATCCAGAAAAATTGGTAAATATCCCTTTCAGCTTTCCAACACAGTAGAAACATTTGCAAATGTTATTTCATTGGCTCTGTATTGCAAATGAGTTCCTTTTGGAGAGCTTCCTTCAATTTTCTGTGAATATGAAAGCTGCTTTGGTACAGTTCATTTTGGCACACAGCATTAATTATGCATTTATACTGATTGTCTGTTTATTGTTATATTTGTTCCTATGGCCACATAACATGACTTCCATAAATTTATTCAAAGTATCTCATCTGAGACAAATTCTAATTTTAGAAACTCTTCCTCATTCACAACTATTTTCTATTTATAAAAAAGAGAGACTATTGTCTCCTATATTGTGTTGGACTAGCTTCAATATATTTTCCTTTTTTTTTTTTCTTAAAAAATTGTTGCAGTTTATTTTCACATCTAGTTTTACTTACTATTCAGCTAAATCCCCAAAAGCTGCAGGCTTGTTAATGAGTGCTATGTGGATATTAATAGCAACTGATATCAAAGCCATTAGGTCAAATGAATGCTTACTTAAGATAGCACTGTTTGTCACCAAGATAAAATGCCTTGTTACTGTTATGCATAAAATCAATTGATTTTAATTTTCTGGCATGTGTTTCAGTTCTCCTCACTTATTAGTGACTAGCATTCATGGCTCTAAGGGAAAATTACTGAAAAAAGATTTGCTTCATCTCCAGTTAAAGGTGAGCGGCTGGTGAATGTCCAAGGGTTGCTAAAAAAACTGAAACCAAGTCAGACAAATTGAGGTACAGCACCGGAATGGTACCATTGGCAGGATCCTATATTCTGCAAATACACAGTATGAAGTTTCAGAACAAATCAAAAGACCTAGAAACACCTCAAATTCTGTATTGTATCCACAAAAACATAACAGATGTTGTCCTGTTAGACTAGCTACAATTGCAGCCCTTCAGTGCCAGAGCCTTCACAAAGCACATAGTTGATCTTACACAAAGTATCCAGGCTTCATTTGAGCAGCTCTACTTGAGCTGCTGAGAAGTCCAGCCAGAACCACTGTCCTGGAATAGCCTGAAGTAAAGAAGAAATAAGATGAGAAAGGTAGGCATGATTTCCTGAAATTGGAGATCAGCTGAGCTTTGAAAATGGGTTGTTTCATTTGTACTAGTTACCAGGGAGCAAGAGGGCAGCTAGGAAGCACAGATAGCAGAAGACATTCTGCTGATTAATGCACCAAGGAAAGAGGACATTTTCAGCCAGTCACTTGGAGATGGACCAGCAGCTATGAAGTACGTGAAGAAGACTCCTGCAGCACCAAAAATTCCTGTGAGTCTCAAAATTGAGAAACACATTCAGATTAAAAAGGGGAGATCCCTGAGAAGAACTATCTAAGGTGCTGTACTAAAAGAAAAATACATCTTGATACTTTCAGAAAAAGGGGGGAATCTTGTGGAGTAAGGAATAAATATGGCAAACTGTATGGTGCACCAAAAGGAAGTGATGTAAGCCCAGAAAACTAGAACCTAGCTTAGACAGGAAAACAACAAAGGTGTGGAAAAGGCAGAGTGCCTTTGATCAGATGCTGAAGAAAGTTGTCTGGAAGTTGATGGCACATCAGCAGGGCCTTTTATAGCAAGCAGTGATCTGAACAGACTGATGCATGCAGATGCTAGGCAATGATAACTGTAAAGATCACCAGTGAGTGAGGAAGTTGATTCAGATGATAATATCCCAAGAGGTATTACAACGACTTCAGAAATATCTTGCCTGAGCCAAAGTTTTGTTTTTCTTGGGAAGATTCCAAATGCAGAAAGAGAAAATTTCTACTCTGCTTTCTGAAGAGACAGAGAGACAGTGTAATAAATTCTGTGCCTGAGGCTAACCACGGACAACTCCAAAGTTGGCAAAAATTTTTTTCTGATGACTTCTGCAACTGGCACCTGAGAATGAACCTGACTTCAGAAAAGCATTGGGCTAGAATGCACTATGGGCTTTCCAGATAACTAACCCTGCTGAAAGCCAATTACAAAGAGGTGAAATCACAGTCAACAGTGAGCTAACGAACCAGCAGTGAGGGAGAGTCAATGTCACTCCTCATAAATCTTGAGAGTGTGGAGTATGAAGTCCGAGGGCCCAACAGTCCTGCATGGGGGGACCCCTGATGTTCGCTGACACGCTGATCTCCTCAACACAAATAAGAACTTGCATCTTGTGGGGCAGCAAAATGCTCCCAAATAGACCATGAGAAATACAGCTGGTATGCAAATCAGTTTGAATGATCTGAAGCTGGAATGAACTTTTATGGAACACAAAATGCTCAGGTTTTTCAAGATGTGCATGTTTTCCGTGGTTTTGATCATGATATATGTAACATCAACCCTGATTCTCAAAAGGCAGCCTTTGGCAAAAATCTGCGACTCTTGGAAACAAGCTGCTTGTGGTAAATTGGCATAATGCTAAGAATGAGATAATCATAAAATGTAACCATGTGAAAATGATTGGGACTCATGAGAGGATCCAGCTGTTTGATCAAGGTTGTCAGATCACAACTAACCACTTGCAGCAGACTGTTGTTCTCAGTTGGATAGAGGGGAGCATGAGGCAGACCACAGAAAAAGGGCCAGTTGCCACCCAGAAGAGTGTAACTGAGTAAGGCAGAGCATAATGCAGTTACAGCTGCAGTGTGGCGCCTTCCTTCAGTGGACTTCTAAACAGAAAAATCCCAATTACTGGAGATAAGCTCCTTACCCAGCCTGGAAGTGGTAGAAATACCAAAATGAAGTATCTTTCCATCTAATAGTAAATAGGAAAAACACACAACAGAATCTCTCCAGCTAGGATATGTGGAAGGTAAAATATCTATGGTGACCTTGATTGTATGAAGAAAATCTGAACAATTTCTTACTATGTAGAACTTAAGATACTGCAAAGTAAGCAGAAGGTATACTCCCTACAATACTCCTTTAAGTTTTCCTCCAGATTCTGAGCATAGATGGTGCTATTGAAGGCATCTGCTAGAAGACTGTTCTCTTTAATAATGATGCATAAATTTTAAGTTGGAAGAACAGACAAATGAGGGTGGTGGTGTAAACAGTGAGTTCTGGAAAGAAAGGGCAAGTGCCAAGTAGCTAACATAATAACTGCCAATTGGATTTTTCAGGAATAAATTACTTTTGTACTGCAATTTTAGGTTTCAATTTATTTTGAGATGTATAGAGACTATAAAAGGCAAAGTGATTTATAGAATACATATACCTAGAACGTAGAGAAATGAGAACACGTGATGAGATATGGAGGTATGCTTTACAAAGACTGCTATAAAGTCATAGCTTTTACATTAGGAGAGTACTGTACAATCCAATTCAAAACTCACATTTAATACAAACTTAAATTGACTATTTGTTCCAAAGGCAAAGTTAAAGAGGGAGGCACGGTTTGCTGAAGGGAGCTATTAGCTATGATTCCCATTCAGCAGGCCAGAAACACAGATTTGAGGAATAAGAGTATGTAGGAATTTAAAAGCATCTTTTCAGGAGAAGGTAGAACAGGATGACCAATTGATGAGAAAACAGCTAACTATCCTAGTGGCCTTCCTGTCACTGTATAAATTGTAAAGTTAGGGAGACCCAATCAAAAGAAACGCAAAGTTAACTGTGGCTTGGAAAGGGGAATTCCAGTATTCGATTTTTCTTAACAGAGAACACTAGTGGAAAGAGGGATAAACATTCTTATTTATACACAACTCATAAATATTCTAAATGTTCCTATACCTATTGTGTTCTTTTATCTTCTAGTAAAACCACTACTATAATTGTCTACTACTAATCATAAAGAGTATTTTTATGCTAGACATAATTACATCAGTAGATATAATATGATTCATTTTTTAGAGCCATGCAGAATTACAGATTTCATTTTCATCTGGAAAAATATATCTCTGATCATATCAAATGAATCTTAGTCAAATGAATCTCTCTTCAATATTCACTAGAATATACTGACCAAAAGGGCCAAAACATGTAAAAGCTTCCAAGGCATTAATTTCAGAAGTTCTGTGTAAGTCATGTGGGACTTTGACTACAGCTACTGAAAAATCTTGGAACACATTTAAAATAAAACCACGTACCCAGGCGGGGGCAAAGTGGATCCATTCGTCTGACAATTCTCTCCCCTCCACACAGATGCAAGAAATAAAAATTACAGGCACAGATTTGAGGTTAGACCATATGATACCATTCCAGTATATCACCTTTAAAGTTTCATCAGTTTTGACATAATTCAATATCCTATTCAAGTAAGCTTTTTTAAAGCTGGATTTAAAATGACTGCGAGTGTCTCTTTCTGCAGTTCAGAGAATCCTGAGAGCACAGCTCTGTAATAGTGTCTGCCTTGTGACAGGCACACAACTGTTTTCTAAATCCAACCCCAATATTAAGAGGTTTCTTATACTCCACTTTGTTTCTTAAATTATTGCTTTTCTAAGTAGACATTTTATTTTAAACATTCATTTTATAAAAACATAAGGCATTTTATATATGACAAATCCTTTTATATATGAAAATGTATAAATATTTTCTGAGATTTGGTTTCTTCTGTAACTTTTTCCCCATGGTGTAAGACAGTTACCAGTTAAAAATTATCCTCCAGAATCTTACATACCAGCTTAGAAGAAACAAACATTAAGAATTGATTTGCTATCTTGAACTAAGGAAAGATTCCATTTTATTTAAACATTTTCTCATTGTGGTGTAGACAACTTTGATTACTGACAACCACTCTAAGTTCCTGTTGAGTTATTTTGCGTAAACATGGAATTCAACTGGAGGTAACATGAGCTGCTCAATACTTGGCATCTATTGCATCCAAAGTTTTGAATACAAACCTTGGTTCAATAAATTATTGGGAATGAAAATTACAGATAAAAGTACTGAAATAACTGTTATAAAAGGAATCTCAGACCATTAATTTGATATACAGAAAAACAGACCTGCCAAGAACCTAGGGTAGCAATGGAGATTCATGCATGCATGCGTGCTCTATGTATGAAGCAGATAATCTCTAGGAAAGAGAATCCCCAGGCCAAATTACAACAGAGCTCTGCAACTAGTCTGCACTATTTGATACAAATATTATATCATATTCTATCACAGGGGCCGGGGGCTGCAGAGAGCTCATGCAACACCCTTCTTTGCTATGTATATAAGGTTTGTTCCCTATATCAAACATACAAATGCATTCAATACATTCAGCCTGTGATTTTGCCTGCAATGACCATCTGTGCTCACTGGACTGTCACGGAGTGTGATTCCGGAATGCTTATAATGTTATCGCACATAACTCTCCAAATACAGTTTGTTTCAAGAAACTATTCTAGTATACTAAAAGCTATAAATCTAATCCTCATTTTTATCCCAGGAAGGAATGTTTATCCTGTGTTGAATTCTGTACTTTAACAGTTCCTATTAGCTGAGCCTAGCTCAATTTTCCAAAAGCGAAGAGAAAGAAAAAAACAATCAGTAAAAATGCACCTGTAACAATTTATCAGTGTTTTCATTAACGCCTGTGTTAGACACAAAACCCTCCCCACCTTCTAAAAAAGTCCTTAGCTAACTTTTAAACCTTAACTACAAGGTCAGTTTGTAATAACCAGAGGAGAATTTAAAGTATTTATTAAGGAAAAATCATGTATAACCCAACCTTTTCGCTTGTATATTATGCAAATTTATGTACTCAAAATTCATACTAATTGAACGAAATTAATATTATAGAGTAACAGCACTACAGTGTTCCTTTTTTTTTTTTTCTGCAAAAATGTGTCCCTTCAAAAGAAATAAAATCAGTTAAAAATTACATGAAGAAAAAGTTGTGGTTCATGGTCTGAAGTCAATGTATCAGTCCATACATAACTTGAAATATTTCATTCTCTCATTTTAGTTTCTCTCTCACTAAAACATCAGTTAAATTATATTGTATCCTCTCAGATTTCATATTTCTCAGATCAAGTGAACCTGAGACACCCTGTGTTTAAAAGCGGTTTTTTGGAATTCAGAAGAAAAGAAAATACTGGTGACATTGAATATAATTCAGAAAACCAGCTGCCTAGACAATAATTAAAAGTTAAAGAAGTGATTTACAATGGCTATCAGAGGAGATTTCTTTAAAATAAATCTTTGTTAAATCAATATACAAAACAGGCCCTTAGAAGCAATAGCTTGGGCTGGCAATATAAACAAACCCTCAAGGCTACAACAGGCATTAATTGAGAGCCAAATTCCACCATCCGTATTCCCACGAGTTTTCACCCTTCTTCGCAGATTCCATTGAAATGCCCAAGTCTCAATGATATAAAGGTGTCTCCCTTGCTCTGGGAACCAGGCTGATACTACACTTAAAACTTGCCAACCTTGCAACAATTTCAGTGTATCTAAGCAATTATAATAGGTAAGAGGTTACACTGAGAAATATTTGGGGACTTAAGAAATGCAATCAAAATATTTTTAAAGCTCTGACAAATATTTGTTTTTGAGAAGCTATCAGTTCTATAATGCCATCAATTTTCTAAGGTCCTTTCAGTTCCTGCTCATCTACATTGTATTTGGTAACTTTTACAGTTTTCTGCATACTTGATATTCTTTGCCTAATGAACCTTTACTTCACAGTTCATTTGTCTATGTAGAAAAATAAATCACTGCAGTTGGTACTGGCTCATCCCCTGAATAAATGATCGTTTCTTCCCATAAGAATGGTCCTCCTAATTCCAGAGCCAGAGTCAATGCCATTTCATTATCAGTTATATTGCTGCTGATCCCATTCAAAGAACAGAAGAAAGAAGAAAACCTGTCTCAACCCTTTCGCAAATCTGACACATCAGGGAGAACAAGGAAGCATAATCCCTAAAAATGAACTTTTGATTCTGCTATTCTTCTGTTATAAATGAAGCCAAAAGCAAACAGAAACAAACCTTTTGAATAATGAGGAGCTTCAGATACTAATTAACTCATTTCTAACTAAGTGAAGTTAATTCATAAAGAGGGAGGAAGAAACAATTTCTCCAAATGACTGTTGCCTTTCTTTTTCCCTAGAGCTCTTGGAGCGATAAAAACATGAGACTACTGGTAGAAAATGGCATGGTTCACACTCAGTGAGCAAGAATTCCAAATAGCCTCTAAGTATACTTTTCAGAGTAATCAGTCTTCAGGCAAAGAACGGAATAATTTTCAAAATCTGATGGATATGGCATGCTAGGAAAAAAGGGTTATCTCATATTCCCGTCATACCTGAATATATCTAATCTTCATTTAAGATTTCAAAGATACTGTTTTCAGTACGGAACCAATGGGGCAGCTTAAAGTCACGTGCATAGGGTTCTTTAGAAAATTTAGCAGTCATTTTCTCTTTAGTTCTCAGCCCAGAGTAATTCCATTAACAGGGAACTACTTGCAATAATCTACCAAAAGGACAACATTTCAACTTTAAAAAATGGTGTACATATAAGTTGGAAAACTGGAGGCATACAGGAATACAAGGATTGGTACTAATTCTAGGACTGGGGTCATCTTCCTGTGACGGCAGAACCTCCAATGATGTGGCTGAAGATAGTCCTCTGTAGAGCACTAAAGAAGGGTATTTCCGGCACACACAATCTGAACAGTATTTTCCAGAATAAGAAGCAATTATTGCACTATTTCTATTTTACATGCTCAGCTTCTTTCAATCATGAAAGATTAAACTCGATCATGACATGTGTGAGTCCCAAGTGCATTTTCCTTGCTCCTTACATGCATAAAGGTCATGAAGGAGCGTTAAGTGCAGATAATTGTTAGAACATATACATGACACTGCTGGAATACATATATATAGGAAGGTATAAATTTATTAACAGGCAAATGTAAGGAATTCTAAATTGATGTCTACAAGGTTAGACATAGTGGGTTTTTGATAAAATATCTGTTCAAGATATGTCAAAAACTATAGACTGGGTGCAGATTTCATGAACAGCTGCACAGCTTATGGTAGGAGATAATGATGTATATGTAAGAACATTAATATAATATTAAGCTGATACAACTTGACTTCCTGATGTTCCACACAGTATTTTTAGTCTAAGAAATATCCTCATTTAGTTACTGAAGCAGCAGAGCTTCAGTTCAGACTCAAGCACACCAATTTTAGCAATATTAGGTTGTGGAACTTTTAGCTTTGGCTCTTTAACTAAAATTATAAGTAACAGTTTAAACCATAACAGTGAGAAGCTCTTAGCACTGCAATATTTAACCTATCAATACTCCGGTACTTCCAAATATTCATCAAGGCACTGGCAGCAGCATGCCTCCATAAAACATACAAACAGTTTTCTTTTTCATCAAAAAAACCCTATGCAACTGAAGAAAACCTCCCTCACAGCTTGTAAAAATTATATTGTTACACGGCGAGCAAAGCAGTGATCCAAACCTTTAGACAGCAGTAAAGGAAGTTGTAATGTTATAATCAGAGGTCTTAAAATGAGGATAAAGTTACCCTCTCAATCTAGAAGGGCTGCAGATGTGAACTGGAACAAATTAGGCTCACCCCACTGCTGCATTTACTGCATATTGGAACCCTCACTAGGAATGATTACAAAGCCAAGGTTTCCCCCCGCAAAATAAGAAAAAAAAAAAAACTCAAGACAGCACTTCTGTAACAGCCATTATCAGGATTAGTTCACTGCTGAAAATGAGGCATTTTGGGCTTGATTGCTTATCTCAGCTGATAGTTACCCTGGGCTGGTTACAGTCTCCCACCTGGTGCACCGCTTGCTGTATTGCAGGAACGCTGCCAACCCCTGCCTACTGCTTAACAAGCCCTCACCAAGGCCAATCAGTAGCTCACAGGAGAGTTATCACAATTTTTGCCACAGTAGTAGAAATAAATGTTTCTTGCCATTCAACTAATCCTCCAGCCCTGTGAGGCTGTGGTCTTGCTTTGAGCATCACAAGCATGTTCAGTGCAAATTCTTTGGCTTTTTGGTACTCAAAGGGGAGGTATTTTAGCTTTAGCTAAACTGTCCCAACATCATAAAAATGCTGCATTCATTAAACTTTGATCCTTGTCTTGACTGAAGTCACTAGTATATCAGTCAGGTGAATATTTTAAGTGCTAGGAATATACAGATACTGTGTGAATATTTCGACATATTTTAAACTTGCCAATATTAGCTTTTTTGGAGATACTGAGAAAAAGAAAGCAATGTATGAAAATACGAATGATACATTTTAGTAATGGATTAACTACCACTTTCATTTTTCCTCCCTACTGTCGAAGCACTTTAGCCATGACTTATGCCACTTACAGCTCCATTTATTTTCTTTTTTCCCCTCACAGCATGTTATTATTTCCCACCTGAATTTGTTGGTGAACTGTCTACCATCACGTAGAGAATCACAATGTCCTCCTCCCAGAATTATACTCAAATCCACGTATTGCATCTTGCTATGAGTTGCACCTATTTGAGGTATTGCTTGAATGTTGCCCTTCTGCTACCAGTTCTTTTAGGCTGGAATCAGTGACTTCATTGCCTTAAAACTTTGTTCAAGGGTCTGGGAGATGCTGAAAAAACAGGCTATCTCCCCTAAACCATGTCAAACCACCCAGGAATTTCTTTCTGTGAACTCCTCCTGTTACTAATCTTATCCTCCCTGAAGGAAAAACTTTCCTGCTTTCAAAAGTCCTCATTTTCCATTGGGTAGCTCTACCGTATGATCCCTGAACTTTCATATCCTCCAATGGCAGAAGTAGCTACAGCAGAGGTGAGTTTGATTAGTTAATTCCCTTAAAGCTTACATGCAGCTGCATGTCAAATGCTTTACTGTTAATTCTCCAGAGAACATCTGCTCTACGTCTATGTAAAATCTGAGAAGGCTAATTCCAGACCTATTGCTGACAGAAACTATAGTTGAAATACTGCATTTTAATCCCATACGAGGACAGTATTCCTCACATATCCTT
Source organism: Tringa tobata (assembly GCA_033628505.1). Taxonomy (NCBI): domain Eukaryota; kingdom Metazoa; phylum Chordata; class Aves; order Charadriiformes; family Scolopacidae; genus Tringa; species Tringa tobata. The sequence goes on from JAHREE010000128.1 coordinate 1,309,562, forward strand.
ATCCGTTAATTCCAGTTCTAATTAGCGGGTATTAGTTCTAATTGGGCAACAAACAGGAAGAGTTGGAAGCTACCGTGCTGCTGGAAAGCTATGATATAGTGGCCATTACTGAAACCTGGTGAGACAAATCCTACATCTGGAGTGTGGCTATTGAGGGCTACAAGATGTTCAGAAGGGACAGGCAAGGAGGGAGGGGCAGAGGGGTTGCCCTCTTTGTTAAGGAATGGATAGTCTAAAATCTATGCAAGCCTAAAGAGAAAGAAAAAAATCCCAGACAACTGAACATCTAGCATATAGAAAGTTTTTGAAATTATATCCCTGACTGACAGAGCTGGGAAAGGAAACAGCCATAAATGTAGCACAACCTTGTCTTTCTGTTAAGCAGTAGCAGAATATATCTTTGTGCTTGCTGCTAATTTATTTTTTTTTTTAATTTGCACTCATTTAGGGTCAGATTGACATATCCCTACTCAAAATGAAATTGGTGTTATTCTTAAAAGCAGCGGCATGGAATTCCAGTCAAGGAATATTTCTTTTTATAAGCCTGGTAACAGGTCCTAATTTTTAAGGCCCCAAATGTGTTACAAACCTTTAATATTAGAGGGTAATGCTGAGTCCATTCACCAGCTTGACGTATTCCAGAGAAAAAATCTGGGTGAATTCCTCAGCTGACAAACGTCCAATGAAACGCAGGGATTTACAATAAAAGGTAATTTAATACAGAGACTGTTAAATGACTTGCCTATAGATGTAAAATGAGACATCAGATAATGCAGATCTCTACAACTCCCTGGCTCAGGCCACTTTGTCCATGCTGAGGTTTTTGTGAGCACGCTGGCAGAGGTTTGGGTTCAGCAGAGCCACATTTTTTTTCTATCTTTAGCCATTGTTTCGTTCCTCATTGTCCTAAGTGATAAAGCGGTGTGTATCCCCCTAAATGGTAGAATGCCACATCTATGTTTATAAAGTTGCTTTCAGATTTAGTCACAGGTATCCAATATTTGTTAATGTTTAAGAACAGCCAATAGCTGAAATACTGAAAAGCCAGAGTCTAGGGTTTAAGACAATTAAGACAATTACAAAGACTAATATGAAAAGGTACGAGAGATTGAGTCAGCTATGCTCGTGTTGTGGCTGCCACAAATGTTAGTTCACCCTGCATTACCATGGTATTATTTAATGGTAAACAGATTCTGCTGATCAACAGACTGAGCCCTGGAATTTGTATCCTAAAGGCAGTGTAAAACATTTTCAGGATAAAGCAAAACATTTTCAAAATATCTCATAAGAGAATTGAAAGGGGTAAGGGATACTTTTTGGATATTTACAAGTCAGAAAGAGTTTGAAAATGAGATGAAAATTTTGTCATAGATTTGTACCTCATGTTTGGCAACGGTTGTTCATGACATATGATCTACTAGTACTACTACTTTTTATTACTACAATAAAACATAAAAAATTGGATTTCTATTTAATATTTTATTTTAAAAATCAATATCAATAGTGATAGCTGCTTTTTATTCCTGGTTGAACTTTTCTACATCACAATACCTCCTGTTGTAATGAAACACTCTGGCATTTTGAACAAGTGCAGACGCTAAGTACTGAGTATGCTAATTAGAGGAGCAGATGTTTTCAATAAATTTGTGTTAGCCTGAAATAATTTTTCTACAGATATGAGTACACACTTTGCTGTTTGGCTAATCCGTAAGAGTCTGATTTCAATAGGATTTTCCCCTGACTAATGACTTAGGGTCCTCAGCATTCACTTTGTGATTTTTTATTTTCAGTTTTAAAGTGAAAAAGGGGGATTTATCTTCCTATACAAAATAGGGTTGGTCTAACGCTTCCTGTTAGAAACTCTTATATATAGCTGTTTATTACCACAAGTACATCCCACACCTGACTTTAATGGAATGTTTAAAAAAGAGTTTCGGTCAGTTTAAAGTACAAAATTAAGACAAAATATTTTTTTCTTGTTAAAAAAATAATCTAATTGTTGCAATTATGTGATACTCAAATATCCACAATCCAGAAGAAAAGCTTAAAACATAGCAGGCCAGATACTCGAGTTACGCGAATCTTTTTTTGGTGTTTGTAATCAAGCTGCAAGTTTTTAATTCGTAGAAATTTGTTATTTAAACTCCCTACAGATTCCATCTGCCATGAACACGCTTCAGCATCAAGCTACAAGACCTGACGGGGAATGTTTGCTCACACCAGGAGCCTCCTGGCTCCAGCACCACCCACACGGGCTGAGAGGCTGAGACTGTCTGAGCTGGGGCAGAAGGGGCCCAGGTGCAGAGAGAGGAGGCAGAGCCAGCTCAGGTACCTCCAGCTGGGGAAGGGAAAACCAGGCTCTGCCGCTCTGAAGAGGCAAACCAGGGCCACAGAGAGGGGCAGAAGGAGCAGAAGAGGAACTTAGCCCTGGAAAAGATCCTACTGCTGCCAATTGGACAGTGCGAGGGAAGTAGTGACTGCTGCAGGAAAGAGCCAGCTTGCTGCTTCGCTCCAGTTCCTCATTCCCCCAACAACTACAGAATTTGCCACTCTGGCTTCAAACACTTCTGCAGTGGCAAAGCCATCATCAGGAGGATTACTTAATTGCTGCTTCAAGGAGTCCACTATCAGACAGAGCTTGGCTGATTTCAGCTCGAGTCAGCCCTAAGAGGAAGCGTGGCTCTAGCCTTGCACAGGCAAAACCAAGTATCAGACATTTCTCACAGCAAAGCAGGGTTGAATGGCATGGGAAATTAGAGAAAGGCTGAAGGCAAAGCATTTGCAAATTGACAGGAGAATCATGTAGCAACATTACCTATGTGGAAATGCAGTTTCTATCTTTAATAGTGGCTGGAAGGCTTCGCCTTTAGGTTTCTTCAGTAACCATCACATTTTTCCATATTGCCATAGGATGCTCTGTTTGAAGCTCTCTAGGCACTGAAAGTCCCAGCTGAAGGCACAATGATGGGGTAAGGAGCATTATTTACTCAGGTAGAAATGTGAGATTAGTGAGGTGAAAATAAAGATGAAATTCTGACTCAGCTAAAGCCATTGCCTGTTTTGCAATGAGTGAGAAAGAGACAGACCTCCAGTTGTAGCCCACTGACTAAATTACACATACACCTAACCTTGCAACAAGCAGATGTCAGGAGAGAAAACATATGGGAGCACGCTTCACTGTCAGATACAAAAACCCAGAGCAAATATTTTCCCATATAAATGTTTTATATCCCTGTAAACTTAAGAAAAGTACCATCTAACATCAACCTTTTTCCTCCCAATTTACCCCTGATTGTATGCTACAAAGTTGGTATGCAGCATTTGGCACAAGATCAGCATTAAAATAAAACTTATTTTGTTCTCACTTAGGAGGAAGTTGATGATTTAGTTTCATTTAAATTTCTTTGAAGTGGCTGCAATATGAAAGCAGAAATTGGTGTGCATTGGAACAGGGTCCCAGAACAGTTTCTGCAGCTCTGAAGTACAATCTCTTCCACAGGCACTTGTGACATTGTAAAGAAGCAGCTCAGACAGAAGAATAACATTTGCATGATTTAACATATCTTTTAGAGAAATAAAACAGAATTCATTTGCCTCTCATTCAAGTCAATTTTCCACATGTGGTGGCTAGCACTGCATCAGGTAGACACTTTCAGATCAGGACAGAAGTGGACAATAGACCACTTGTGCAGTGAAGCTCTCGACCACAATGGGTAGATCTTTAAGACTCTGTTTTCTCTCCGCTTCAGTCTAGCATGAAGACCTCAACCATCTTCTACTGGTTTCAACAGCAATTGCAGCTACTAACTACCATGGCTCTATGCAAAGCTAGGCTGTGCTGTGTGCACATCAACACCAATGAAACACACACACAAAAAAAGTAGAAAAGATGAAAAGATTAGAAAATAGGAAAAACCCCACATAGTAGTCTGTCATCAAAACTTCTGAAGTGGCTATGTCTTTTTCTTTCATGTATTGCCTTTATTTTTAGAAAACACTTGCACATCCGCTATGTAAGAGAAATTAATACTGATGCGAAATTATATTTATTAGTGATACTGTTTGATTTAATGAAAACCTGAAAATTATATAGAGTTCTATGTTCAATTGATGTTGAATACTCAGTTTTCTGTAAGAATATAGACTAAATACTGAAGATCAGTTTTTCTTAAAATGTTTGCCCTAATTTTAGACTAAAATTTAGATAGCAAAATGACACGTTAATAGAATATAAACAAAGACATATCAATCTTAAATTAACTCAATGGTTAAAAAAGAAGGGTGTGGGGTGGAGGAGGAGGGGGGAAATGAAAACTAGCGTTTGGGAGGCCCAAAATTGACATTGCCAACTACATTCTGTGAGAATATGCAGAGTTCTGGTCCTCACATTCAAAGTAAATAAATGTAAGCATTAATGAACAGCGGAAGACATAATAGCTGGGGAAGAGAAAGCCAGTGACAGCAGAGGAGTCTAGCTGCTGTGCATTGCCAGTTTTACAAGACTTACAAAGTTATGAGAGGAAAATATTGCTGCCCATAAATACACTACGATAAGCATGAGGGAGGAAGAAGCACTACTGTCTCAAGACCGAAGAACAAATAATTCCAAGGACAAACGTGTGTGAACTGATCATGCATACATTAAGGCTATATAAGAAAAAATGTTTTTAGCTATTCCACCATTATATTCCTGGGGCACGTTTTCAAGTGAGAGGGTGGAACAAGAAATGCACTTTCATTTACAGTTCTGTAGAATAAATTCCATAAAAGTGACTGCATGATGTTGTCCTGATGAAGCAGGGTACTGTAATTAATGACACATTCCTTTCTAAATCCCCTGTTCTTACTTTATTTTATGACAATGAAGGAATTTATTTATCCTGTACACATGGAGATTCATGTGACTGCAGAGGACATAAGGGTCAGAGAAGTCACAAAAAAACAAAGAAGATACAGGGATCCTCACGTCCACCAAAGTCCAGTTATTGTTCATAATATCATACAAACAACATCTTTCATCCTAATCCTTTGCTGCATCAGCAACAATATCATACAGTTTCAAACCCTTACTAAAACTGCCTAGATAATAAAAGATTTTGAACTAGAGGCTTGACACCAATAACCTTTCAGCTGATTTGAAACTGCAAAAGAATGAAAAAAAAGTATCAGAACAGACCGACCAGGGAAGCATATCAATTATCTGCATGCCTAAGATTTTTTTAGGAGCTGAGTGTCCCTGTGTGAAACTAGAAAGCAACTGGAAAGGAGGCAGAGAGATGTGAAACATTCTCTTCAGTGATGCCCAGCATTCTAGTTTCATTTGATGCAGCATCCTGTATAACTTGATTTGTTCGTTGACACTACAGCTTAAAATTCTACAACTGCAGATACATTCCATGATATTTATGATAGAAACTACTATGGTTTTAAATTAAATAGATATTTTGGGATTTATACTGTTATATAAGGATGAGCAGATATATAATTTTTATACTCAAATCTTTTTGTGAAAAGGAATACCTTAATATGCACACCTAAAAAAGTAGTTTATTCAAAGGCATCTGGCTAGCATTTATATAGCTTATCAATGATGAATGAAATCCTTCTATTTTCAGAATATTGAAGATAGATGGTTAGTTAAAACAACATTTGAAAAGTAAAATTTTGATTAAAGATATCATCTTAAAACTATGTGGACTTTCAGGTGTTTATTGAATATTCACAGACAGTCTTAATATTTCCTGCAAAAGTTGTCTGTCCCTACACAGTAGCATATTTTTCACACTTTTCCAGAAGACAGAAACATTTTGCTATTGAAATTTTATTGCTTCACTTGTGAATTATAAAGATTTATAGCTTCCCTCTGTTGGTCTCAGAAGCATCAATAACGCTCTCAGAAAGGACTGACAAGCTGTAGATTAAAAAAATATTTGCAGTGACCATTTTTGTGGTTTTAACCTTTGCTAAAAACACTGAATCTTCTGATAGATAAAAAAATATTATATCTTCTGTTAGATAAAAAATACTGTATCTTCTGTTAGATAAAAAAAAAAAAGGGTTTATAGTAATTATCCAACAAAACAGTCTCATTCTTCGAAGGGTTTGGTCCTTTCTTTCATACCTAGTCATTTAGACAAGGGGTCTCATTTTCAGAACCAATTGCCATGGAAATCATTAGGAACACTCTGCACTTCAAAACATCAGCCATCACTTTGCACTCTAAATAGCATTTCAAGAAACTTCTTATAAGCTAAAATCATGGAAATCCTGCTGGAGCTGCTACTCAATACTGAAGTCTACAGTCACAAGGGGCTTTCTAACTGTGGAGTGCCTCCAGGGCTGTTTCAGCTCTGCCCTGGGGCCGCGCAGAGGAGCTGGGTTCACCACACCCCTCCATCTTCCCATAAAGTTAGAAAATGAAATATCCCCTGTCCATGGGGAGTTTCTTACCTGGATAGTGCTGGGTTACTCTGGAGACGAGACTGGGATAGCCATAACAACTTCTCTTGCTAATCCTGGGTCACTGTGAATTAAAGACAAGAGACAAGGGCCATAAATATACCATTTAAGAAGGAGAGCAGCTCTGTAGCCTTTGCCTTCCTAGCCTTGTGTAGCCGCCAAGCTGCTACAGGGCAAGATTTTGCATATAAATCAATGCCACAGGGTGATTTTCCCAGAATAATTATGGCTCCTATCTGAATCTCATTTACCTCCTTCCCCAAAGAGACAAGAACAAAAGGCAGTATCTGGATATGGGGGAAAATAAAAGAGAATAAAGTTTGGGATTTAAATAAATTAAGAAACTGATGTTGATTACAGAATTTGCAGAGTAAATTAACCTGCATGCAACCTCCACAACATCAGAACTATACTGCTACCAATGCCTGATACCACCACCTCAGGGGAATCCCCCTGGCAATGGACCCACTGTTGTTTGCTTCAGATAATGCTTCATGTAGTCAAAATTTACTAGTTGCTCAGAGCAACTGGTTATAGAGAGATCAGGGGGTTTTGTCCAAATTTGATGATGCGAATCTTTTAAGGAGGAAAATTATTTTTTACATTTTGTCATTATTTTTATTACCAATTTTCCTAATAGATTACAAAGATCAAGAACTATGCTGAAAGCCAAACCTCACATAGTAAGGGTGAGGAAAAAAAGCTCAGTAAAATTTGATTTTCCTCATCATTGGCTCTTTCATATCCCAATAATCCATTTTTGGGACAGATTCTAATCTCAGACGCAGCGTGGGCATCCCGGCATACCTAGGAAAAATCTGTTACTGTGCATCATGCGTGATATTAGAATCTGGCCCTTCCATTGTAGATGGAACATTTGCATCAAGTTATTATGACTTTTTATAATAACCATATTTTCTAATATTTGCAACTGTGCACGTTTTTGCCTGAATTGCCTTTCATTCCACAGATGGCAATTATGAAAAGCCCTCACATATGGCAACTCAAAAATAAATTTGTCTAAGGCTACAAACATACAATTTCACCACACAACCCAGCACTCTGAACACAGTTCCTATTCTGAGAACTTGGGGCGTGCCTTAGTCCCTTACTCCTGTAATGATATCAACTGGCAATGTCAGAAAGTAAGCCAGACTTAAGAGCTGTCCATTACTATGATTTTATCCTTATTTATTTCTCAAGTTTGAGAGAGAATGAACTTTCTGGCTATATCCAGGAAACCCTCTAGGCATACATTTAACTTTATATAAGATTAGCCCCAGGGACATCAGTCATATTTCTAATCACTTGAACAGATCATCACCAGTTTGTTAATTATTTTTTTTTTTCCTCGCAATCAAGTCAGTACGTGAGCACACAAGACATAATATGGCCAGCAGAAGTTGACCTTTTTTGACCCATGGCTTTGAGTTGCTTTTCCATGACTGCTGAGGATAAGCCTAATTTTCAGCCCATGTGTGCTTGTTGGGTGCCTGCCGGCAGGGCTGCTCCCGGCACACAGCCCTACCTCCCAGGGAGCAGAAGGGGGCTGGGGCTGTTATTCAAACACACATTAGATATCTTAGAGTGATGGTCACTATTTACCAGTGTATTTCCTTAAATGTCTTTAAAACAATTCTTAATAACACAATTTAATAAAACAATTTTAATAAAAAATTTTAATTTTTTTCCTTCAGAAAGGCATAAACTATTGTATGCCAATTTATCCTCTTAAACACTTCAGTTACCTCAATTTTAGTCTCAAATATCAATTACTTTGTTTTCCAAGGGCTGCTTAATCTAATTTCTACATAGATGTTATTTTTATTAAATCTAGATAGAAAAGACTCATTCCCTCTTACTTATTTTAAATTCCTTAGGCACAGTGTTTCTCTAATGTAGCCCTCCAGTCTTATAACAGCTTGCTCATAGCTACAGACTCTCTAGAAATATGGCATGTCCGTCCTTTCTTTCCATGCATCTAAGATCAATGCAACTTTCTGCATTATTTAATGGTCATACAATTTGGAAATGTTAAGTGCTAGATAAATGTATATTATTTTGCCCCACTGTGATGTTCACAGCACTTTCATTTTGATTTTTCACCTGCTATTGATTAAACTGTCACCCTACACTGGCATTAAGATTTACGCTTATGTTTACGTAATAGTTTTCAGTGCTTCAGATCCAGCTCCACAACTCCTTTGGATCTTTAGTAGGTATGCAGCTCCAGGTTTTGAGGTGGTGGTTTGTTTTTTATTAATATAGTAATTACTTTACTTTTTAAATTTGCTTCATTTTCCTTCAAAATTTCTCTGAGAGGCAAAACACAAATAATTCTCACATGGACATTAGTATTCTGGTATGTTTTCCTGACTATCCTTTTAAGTCTATTGTCTAACTATATACTATTTATTTGAGAAAAATATACAGAAAAAAGGTGGAGTCCCAAACCTGCACTGGCATAAATCTGCACAACTTCCTTAGAAGCAGTGACATTCTACTGATCTCAATTCAATCTACAGCAGGTGATGGTTTGCCCTAAACGTGTTGACCCTTCTACTCGCCTTCAGCACAAACCCATAAAGAAACCACAACAGTCTTTTCTAGTTTAGCAGTAGGCACTTCATTACTCCAAATAACCTGCGGCAAATTACAATCTCCCCTTATGTCTCCGGCTACTGCTCTGTCGTGGGTTAGGCCCAATTGGCCTGTGATGGCGACAGATGCTCTTCCCTGACTTTCTCACTCCAGGAGAAAGAAGGGGAGAGATAAAGAGGTTTACAAGTTTAGAAGGAATTAAACTACTTTAATGTAATATTAATATTAAAGTTAAGAAGGAAATAATGAAATAGATACAATAGATACACCAAACCGTATCAAGCTCCCAGGATGTTGTCACCAGTAGGCACTGGGGAAGTCCCAGACTGGACTCAGCGACAAATGGGAACTGGATTCCAGCTCTGGACTCAGGAATACACGGATCGGGATCAAAGGCAGATGAAAAGACAGGGTCCTCTTCAGACATTGGCCACTGAAGAAAGAGGCTGACCCTTGGATCCCCCAACTTTTATACTGAGCATGGGGCAGCTGGGATGGAATACGCCTGCTGGTCAGGTTTGGGTCACCTGTCCTGTCCGCTGCTCCCCACAGGTGGGACCCCTCTATGATTTTCTGTTTCTGACCCTCCAATGGGGCAAATAACAAAATTAGCTGACCTTGGCTGTTACAGCAATAAGTATAAGCAAGAGCCTCTCTGCAGACTGTTCCTTGGCATGAAGTACAAACATTGGTCTTATCACTCTGAGAATGAAGTTTTCTCCACAATATGCTGTTAATTTCAGAGAGTTAGAAGCGGCCTAGCTAAGACGTAAAATTACTGAACAGAAAATTGGCCTATTTTACCTCAAACCAGGACATACTATAATGACTCTTGACTTCAGGAATGCCTCATTTGCCTTCATCTGGCCACTGGAAAGGGCTCTCAGCACTGAGCTTTTTGTACTGTAGTATTTCTGTCCTAGAAACTCAACATCCCTTTGCACCTTCAAATCATCTCTGCCCCACTTGAAGCTATCAGACACCTTTTTCCTATTGCTGTTCTCATCAAGTACAATAAAAGCCTTCAAAGCTCTAACTCAACTAATTTGTTTCAGTAACATTAGAAGATAGTATTTGGTCTAATTTACATCCCATTAAATCCTTGTGACTTCAGTAAGTTGCACAGGATGTAAATCAACACACAATGTAGGTCACAAGCAAGTTTCTCATTACATACCAATATCATGCAAATAACAGGCTTTTCCCTGTTAACTAAACTCTGCAGCTCTTTCCATCTGATAGTCTCTCTGTCTTTTCTTGAAGAATATTCCTCAGATGTTCAGTTCTCCTAGACCCTTCACATTTGTTCCTCTGAAAATACACCTTTCTGTTCTTTACAGTGATACTGAAATTCACTCTTTCCCAAGTTCTTTCCCCTTATCTCCACAGCAATCTCATGCTATTGAAAGACTAACAGCTTTGTTTGCCATCCTGCCTTCTCATCCTATTACACATCAGAGCTTTCTCAACAGCTGCTTTGATACACTGTACATCTAAACCACTTTGCTTGCATTACCCTCATTAAGGACACAATAATTAAGAGTAGTTTGTTTGTTTTCAAGTAAACAGAAAAATTCAACACTATAAAATTCAACGGAGAGACTCATCTGGCTATATCCATCCATCTCACTTAGCTTCCTTGAAATATCCATATACAGTGGATTTTCCAAAAAGGTAGGCTTGTTTTATAAACCAGTCCCAAAAGAGTATCTTGCAATGGTTGTGTTTTAAGCATTGGCATTAAGCTAACCATGAGAGGGTGCTTAGAGTCATGGCATTCACTGTACTGGTGAGGTTTCCCATGCCTCCAGGCAGCAGTTCCCAGCTCACATACACTGGGGAGAATTTAAATCAGGAGTCTTTGAAGACATGTCTATGCACGGTGGCAGCAGCCTAGGGCTGCACAGACAAAGATGCATTTCACAACATTACCATGAACAACATTTTAAATCAGACTGTAAGCACTCATGGATCAGAACCATATTTTACTCTGGTCCTAAGTGAAAGGTGAGGAGCAACGAAGTTTTGATTGTGCCTAGACTGAGTGTGTAATGCAAGTAACATTGATAAATGTTGTTCTAACACTCTGCTTTAAATGACTGTCTTCAGAAAGAGTAAAGATCTCCTGTCTAGACAAAAGCTCTAATTTTTCTGTCTGGGCAGAAAAACAATTCAAATAGCTGTGAAGATTATAAAATGGAAAAGAGGGGAAAAGGAAAAAAGCAAAGAGGGGTAGCATGTTTACTTTTCCCTGAGTCTGGAGAAAAGTATCTATAAAAAGGCTTCCTAAACATATTTGGAGTGTTGAAACCACAGAAAAATCAGATTCTGCTGTAACCACAAGGCAACATCCATGTTTGTGTTCATCACTACCTGCATATTTAAACCAAAATCACACAGTCCCCTGGAGTACCCAGACCTTCCTCCCATGATCTAAAAAATAGAATTTCTTTCAGGACAAGTAAAGTTCATTAATATCCCTGCAAACGATGCCTGCTAAGCATTTTATTCAATATTCTGTATTTCATTCATCTATTTGTAATGAGAAGTGACCTCACATTTACATTAATGAACTTAATGACTGATCACAGAACGGTAGGGGTGGAAGGGACCTTCAGAGATCATCTAGTCCAACCCCACTGCCAAAGCAGGTTCACCCAGAGCCGACTGGACAGGAACACATCCAGTTGGGGTTTGAATATCTCCAGAGATAGAGACTCCACAACCTCTCCGGGCAGCCTGTTCTAGTGCTCTGTTACCCTCAAAGTAAAGAAGTTTTTCCTCATGTTGATGAACAACAAAAATGCATTTCTTGTCAAATGATCTATCGTAATTGTTCCAGCAACACTGGTAGTGTTGTATTTGCACAAGTTCCTTTGGTGGCACATTACCAGGGATCTGATAGGTAGGATGCTGCCCAAACTTATTCACATCACAGGCAGTTCTATTAAGATTCCTCATCAGATTCTTATGGCTGCATTTGGGAATGTATAAAGTAAAGGTTCCTAAAATGGTCCTGACATTGTACATTTATCAGCTAAAGTTGCTATGACTGTGCATGGATATAGCACAATCCTAATTCTTCCATAAGGATGTGGGCTTTGCATGCAGCTTGCTCCTCATTTCATCTAACAGCAAAATGAGTAGAATATTACTGAACAACATAGTTTAAATAAGGTCAGGAGGTTAGGAGTCATCCAGGATGCTGTAGTGAAATGGACTGTAAAAAGCTCCTGCCGTGTGTGAGAGAGGGAAGAAAGGATGTTGTAATAGCCATACTCAATACAAGGTAGAACCAGAATTTTAAACACAGGCTGATGATTTGATTTCTCCATCGGAATGCAGTATAACTGCAAGTTAATATGTGAGGCAGAACAATTGCTCAAGCTTTTTTCATGTCCTATAAAGAGTAAATATGTTTTCAGAAAGTCTCACTCCAGAAGACAAGATGAAGATGTATATATATAAACGCAGTGGAGTCTCATAACTATGAACAGCTGAGTAGTTTGCATGGTGAAGGTAGCACCATTTCAAGTCCCAGTATCACCAGTCCTCCATTTTGCAGTTGTGTGATACCCTAACAGAGAAATAACTGGTTAGCCCAGAGTAGGTATCAGTCACCGACTGCTAGTGTAGTCCTACATTCTGTTAGTAGTTATGTATGAAAAGGTGACTCTCCCACTCTCCTGTGTCTTCACTAGCACACAACTGCATCATTTTTGTTTTCCATTATAATTTCAGAATTTGGGCAAAAGCCACAACAACAAAGAGTAAATATACAACACCCAATGGTGCAGTACCCTGGGCAGTTGCTGGAATGTGGGACCTGAGGAGTAAAGACATTCTTCTCCCTTATTCTGATCATATATTTCAATCCTCTGCTTCCTTGGAGGATGCTCTCCCACCAGCTAGCTCCTCTGTTCTTAAGGAGTCCAAGAAAACGTCACCTGCATCCAACTCTCATAGTGCCCTTAAATTCCATGTCAGAAGCTCTGTCTCTCCTCTTAAAGAAATATTTGATGCTGGAAAAAACAGTTTTGACAGATTGGATGGTATTTTTTTGTACTAAAAATAGTTTCCCAAACTATTTCATGTTATTTCTGAACTTTAATATACTGATGGTATGGGGAAAAACACCCAAACAAACCCAAACCACAAGCACTGTGTTACATACAGAAGGCTTTATAGATGATGTGTTTCAAAGCAGAGGTAGAAGAGCACCCCTTTGCCTGTCAGCAAACCTCTTCTTTTATTAGAGTTAAGATAATTTCGTATACAGTGTAACAAAATTCCTCATCATCCTTCCAAGATAGATCAGTGTCTAATCTAATAGTGATGGTTTGATATGCAGCAATACCTGGACAACAGCTTAATCATTTGTCTTTTAGAAATTTTGCTACAAAGTTGGAATATTTGTTTCCTTATTGGGTGGGAGCAGCATTATAGCAGACTTCCAAGCAACATTTGCTCAAAACTTAGGTGTTTGTTCCCTCTCTGTTACAGACTATGCTCTCTCCTGGCTTTCCCAAGGCTTCTCTAGCTGGCTGTGCTGGCAGAAGCCCAGCTACTGTATCAGGACATGGAGATGGTAGAAATTCTGGTAGTTACACAGGGAGGAGTGCTTCAAAAGCGCTTCAATGACATCTCCATCTGTCTAGGACACCTGCAAGAGGATTAGGATGAACTGGAGCTTTGGACTCCAGCTGGAGTCTTTGAGGCTACTGGATGTCCAAACAGGAAGATATGTACAAAAAAATCCACTCAACAGCTCAATAACTGCACTTGCCTAGACCACCTGGTCATGGTAAGCCATGTCTTTGTGAGTTCTAGCCTCGAAATTGATGCATTAATACTTACAAACAAAGCCATAGTTGACTGAAGTCGTCCAATTAGTATGAGAAGCAGCAGCTCATCTGCTCACTAACGGGGGCTATGGAAACTCATCGCTTTTGCATACCTCACTGCCTTCCAGTGAAATCAATATCTCTGTCCTAATAGTCAGGTCGTTCCAATCTGCTAGAGTGTTTGTGAAAGAAAAGAGTGTAAGCAATGGCAGCAAGCTCGTTGCAGTCTTTCCGCAGAACTAAAATGTGCTCTATGGAGATGGATGATCTTTCCATTCCCATTACAGACAGAAATATCTCTGCTAGAGCACCAGAGTTCCAAACAGAGGTGGAGGAGCTTAACTGAGGGCATCAGCTGCTTAGTCATATTGTGCAGTACAGGCACAACACAAGGACACTAAATACAAACCACAGGCCATGCAACTTTCCATAGTCAGAATATTCACTAGATGCAAGACAGAAATGAATATAGTTATGCTATACAAAAGTCCTTCAAAATCCAGGTCCCCAGGAAAACCTGAACTGTAACCAGGTTCACGGGCCACTAGTCTTCAGAAAAAGGGAATGCAATTATCTTACACCTTAAAATAAAATAAATAAATAAATATGGCTGTAAAAGAGTCAGGGCAATTCAGAACAACATTGCTTCTCTTGTCAGCTACTCAGCCAAATACTCCAGCTATGCAAATGGCTACAGTACACATACATTTTCTATTTTAAACTGTACACAGTAGTACAGTTTGCGTTTTTTTCAACCAGTGCTGTAATGTATTGATGTTTTACTGATGACACGGCTATTCTGTCCTTGGTGAGACCATAGGACCATGCAGCACAACATATTATCTCTGACAATGACAATTAGGGGAAGAATATAAAAATCACAGCAAGCCTTTTTCATCTTTCCTATACCAAACCCTTCAAACTACCTGAGCCAGATGTTGTGTCTTCATATTTTACAGCATTTTCCAGGATTTTCTTTCATGAACCTGCCTTTATAACACTGTATTTAATCCAGCTAAATTTTTGGTATCCACAACCTTTTCGAGCAGCGAGTCACACAGTTTAATTATGGGACTGGGGAAAAGAGACTATTTCTTCCAAATATTCTCGCCACCAAAAGAAACATTTACAAATCCTTCCCTAATCACTGTCTGTTTTCTACTTACTTTATACACTCCTTATTTCATACCACTTCAGATATCTCTCCTCTAAGATGAAGACTTCTTGTCTAGTTTATCATTTCTTGTATGAAACAGCATCAAATATGCAATAAGATTTACTGGACTCCTCATCTATCTTTCTGAGAGGGGAGAGGTGGCAGAACTGAATCTAACAGTCAAGATGCTGACACCGAGCACCAGACAGATACGGTCACAGAACTACCCAAAATAGCTCAGAAGTAATAACCACTAGTACAGCATCCTTCATGTTACATGTACAGATTAGAACTACTTTCTTAGGTGTACAGAGCTTTGCATTTATCAACACTGGGCTTCTTTTATCATTTGATCCCTTAATCGCTTGTTATTTTGAGATCCCAGTACACCTCTTCACAACCCCTTTAATTTGCACCATTGCAAATAATGTCATATTCAGCAAATGCTTCCTCTCTACTGTTACTCTTTCCTGAGACTATTTAATGAACAGGTGATGAGATTTCTCTGGGACATGCTAGTAGACTTGCTCCTCAGTGAAAATTAACTATTTACTCCTTTTTAGGTTTTTTTTTTTTTACTAATATACAAGCCCTGTTTTCTTTTTATCCCTTCACTTTTTAGTTCTTCTAAAAGCTTTCAGTGAGAAATCTCTTTTGAATATTTTGGAAATCCAAATACAATTCTATACCTTTAAGGCATTTTCTAACTATTTGTGTGTTTAGCCACCACATTTCTCTTAGATAATCACACATGAGGCTTATCTATAAGCTAGAGGTTGAAAACACTCACTGTAGACATATTTTAAAGAAGGAAGAAGTACTATACCTAATTTTCATCAACTATAAAGCTATAGTATCATGATACATCTACATAGGGTAAATAGAAATAGGGCAAAAAACTATGTATTTGGTCACCTTAGGAGAAAATACAGCTATTTTTATTGAAAAAGAACCTGTAGTGCACCCTAATAATGTTAGGGGTTGCAAACTCTTTTCCAAGAAGAGCATTATTTATTATGCTTCCTTATTATGAGATATATTTACCTACAGTGTCAACTGAGATCTGGTGGGATGCTTGAACAGAGAATAATTTACTTCCTTGAATGATCACAGAGAAACCCTCCCCCAAATAAGATCTGTTTTCATTCATCCTTTTCCCTCCCTCCCTCCCAACACATATCCTTTAAAACCTCCCACAACAGGAAAGACAACATAGAATTTAAATAGTAGCCATAGCTTCTGGGAACTCTCCAAGCAATACCTCCTTTCACAAGGAAGTAAAATTATACAATAATACAGAAAAATGTGAGAAAGAAATATCCTCAAGCTGTCTGGAAAAACAAAGTATTTACCACTTAAAAAGCAAGGAAGACAAACTGTGCACAGCCTTGGGAAAAAGCAAAAAACCTGCAGAAGCAAAATATATAAGATACGGCAGTTGGCCAAGGAATCAGGACTGGACAATAACATAAGATGGAAATACTATCTAAAACACTCCCATGGCCAATATGAACCAGTTTCTAAACACAGATAAGAGGGTTGAAGTATTAACTCTGGCAACACTTCCCTGTTTTGTCATGCCAACAGCATAATGGAAAATGAAACACTGATTGATTGAACTGCACATGACTTGCCATGAGATATGAACTGTATTACTTACAGAATCTTGAATGGATTCTCAGTAGCTCTGCTTTGTAACTAGCTAGTGTTTTATTTTTAACCACTTTAGAACTATAATGTGCAGATGGAAGTGCATTTTACAGCCCTGTTTTGCTTTATTTTGTGTTTTAGGCGCTGCTGTGCCACGGCATAATGTGTATCTAGGGAATTGCAAACAAATCGGTGAAAACCCTATGCAATAAAGTCCACATTTGGCTTTTAATTGTGTAAATGCTGAAAACACCCTGAATACACATCCTGCTCTACACAGCAATCCTACAGGGCAGGCAGCTTTTCTTGAGCTGGGCTGTAAATGGGTCCAGAGCCAGGGCCCAGTAAGATGTTGCAGGTCCTTATTCTGTTACCAAGAGTGGTGTCCTCAGGTGTTCCTTGGAATTACAGGACAGCACTTTCTCTTGACAAAAACTGCAGTCCCTCTGACACTTGTTGCCAAAGTTGTGAAAGGCAGTAAGTAATTGCTTCTAAAGTGCAAAGAATCCCAAGAAGTGTGCTGAGTAACAGCACTACTTAAAGCCACGTAGTATGTGCAGCTTCCCTGGAATCAGCCAAAATTGCCAAGTAAGTCAGCAGATCTCAACACATTTTTGATATTAAAATGCTTAAATATCGATGCATTCATTATGAAAACATCTTTTTGGCATTTGCTTCCAATTAATGGTTGTGCTTTAGTGAGATGAGTTTTCCTCATTATATTCAAATGTGATGGTTATATGAATGACCAAACATGACTATGGAAGTGTTGGCTCATATTCCCTGAAATGGGTATTTGTAAGGAGGCTGTCAATTGGAAATATTTGGAAATCTATCAGGAGTTCAAGCACATTTTAAAAGGACATCTGTGTACAAGAAGCAATCAAAATCAACATTATTATCATACAGGCACATTGGATAACTCAGCAGAGGTGCAGTTGGTGAGCATTATGTTGGATTAACAATATATGGTTCAGCTGCACAACACCATTGCCAGTCCTAGCTGTATAGTTACGAAAGGAATGGGTACCAAGTCACAAATATGAACTTACAGCTAAATCACAAAGTTGCGTTGCAATTAACTGGATATCAAAGAGGGAGTAATTTGTTTTCAGAAGCCAAAAGGCTAAACACAAGATCTGTTATTAAAGTGTGTTTGCAGTACAAAAACAAAGGCTTTCCTGGCACAGACACAACAGAAATCATAGCTGTGTCTGTCATCCAAGTGGTTTGTTTTGGAAATGAATTCCATAAATTTTCAAACAGCTGCACAGGACTTCGCTTTGCAAATCTATTAAAGTAAATAAAGCATGAACACTGCCCATCTACTCATCTAGTTGGACTTTATTCGTTTAAGCTGTTTGCTGGATTTATTTATATTGCCACATTTGACTTATTTTGAGGGAATCATTCTCATTAAACAGGTGGATTACATATATTTCATTGTGAAAGGACAGAAGGCTCAGTTTAAGCTTTCTAATACATTTTAGCCAGCATTCATCTCTGATAATCAGCAACGTCCGTTAAATTACAATCCCAGCTAATTTACACATGCTGAGCTGCCCACTGTAACTAAAGAGTTTCAGTGGCTGAGGGTTCCTTTTGCCTTGGGTAGCTCTCTGATACACTCCAATATATGGAGCAGAAATAGCCTACCTTAGCCCATACAGCATGGGAGCATATCTGTTCTTCTTCCATTGCAACAACATGATAATTTTCCCCAATATTGAGCTGATGATTGCAGTAAGAACTCCTGGCTACCTAGACCACAGTTTAATCTCTGTAATTAAGCAGCACTAGATGCATCTCAAGACATGAGAATTTAGGATTTTTTCTGTCACGATTTGTGCTGTCCTTAACCTGTGACAGAATAGGGAACACTGGCTTGTAAGGTTGTGAACAGTAACAACAACAAAAATCAAGTAGGGAGAAAACAAACCCATTTAAAGTTCTGGGGGATTTTTTTGGGTTTGTGTGGGGGTTTTATATTATTATTTTTTATTCTCTTAAAAATCAGCCTATTTGAAACATACAACATTGTTAGCTTGCAAAAATAATACATGCAACCTGACTCTAAAAGGTTTGAAAATTTGTGACTATCAGTTAACAGACAACGAAATCCAACCACTGAATTTTTAAAGCCATTTTTGCAATGCTGAAGAGTGCAACTGTTTTTGACACCAGTTTAAAACAGATCAAATATTGCAGTTTGCAACTGTGCAATTACTGCAATCAAAAACAAAGGTAAAACCCAAGACAGACTCATAGGACATGTTACAAGGTCCCTCTGCAGCCATTCTTGTACATAATGGTCAACATTTTTTGTTATTTCTCATAAGACAAGAATTCTTCATTCACAGTTTAGTTTGTAAATGATAACATCTGTGAAAGCCTAAGTTAAATTCAAAAGGACAGAGAAAGGAAACCAGACCAATTTGTATATCCAACCAAAATATAAGACTTGAAATATCTGAGATGAATAGAGGTATTACTTCCAGACATTCATCCAGTAGATACTTTTTTTAGAAATGTATATCCAACTGTATGCGCCCTAGCTAGCTGCTCAATGCTTAACAAAAAAAAAATAAACAAACAAACAAGAAAAAAGGAAAACACAAAACCCCAATGCACCGTCTGACAGATTGGTAGAAATGAGGAAAAGGTTACTCTAAAAACACAGAGGCCATGTTTGTAAGAGCTCATTAATGCCAAATTAAAGTGTGAAACATGAGAAAGTAGAACATGCCTGTAATTGTTCCAGCCACCAACAAGTGTGGAGGCACCACTAGCACCTCATGGTATTTTTCCACTCACAAGCTCCTACTGAACTTACCACCAGGCTGTTCTCAGGATATTTTTGGTTGATGGGGTGTCAGAAATGTTTTTATAATGGGAGAGTGACAGATTAAGGGAGGCAGATGTTCAAACTTGCTTATTAAGATAGGTGCCCCTGTAAGCTACTTCCCAACATATTTCTATGAACTACAATCCACTTAGGGAAACAAGAGGGCACACATGTGGTAAACCTGACCCATGATCCCAGACTGAACTATATGTTAATGAATTATGTTCTGCAGGATTTTATTATTTCTCATCAAGATCAAAGGAACTTCTTTTGAAAATAGAAAGTTGGTACTTTCTGTCTGATTGCTGCAAATCTTCTATTATGGTGCTATTGATGCTCAGTTTGCTTCCAGTAGAGCAATCCTCTATACAAATGTACTCAAGTACAAGCACCAACCACTAACACATCCAGCCACCGTTCCCTCACATCAGGTAGCTATAGCCAGGACAGCATGGCTTTCACAACCAGAAGGGTTTCAGAAATAAGTGGTTTAGTACCACAACATATTTAAGAATAAACACAGGAGAGCCACTTGCTAGGTGAAAGGCAGATTACCAGAGACACTATCAATGCCAAGAATATACCAAATGCATCAGTGTTTGCGGAGGGGTCTTCAGCCCAGATTCTGCCGCAAGAATTAGCAATGCTTTGTGGAAACTGAATCTAGCAGATACATGTTTTCAGCCAGCAAAACAACATCTAGAAATGGAAAAAATAATGTGTTTGCTGTCGTGGTCAATCTGAGCTACCATAAGGAAACAAGGGGCAGCCAAACAGCTAGCATTGACAAGATGAATTGAGAAAGGCAGTCCATCTAGCTAGGAAGCTAAAACATCCAAAGGTGCAAAGAATATGCAGCACCAACAGACGCAGCAATCAGCAGCTCCTCGGGAGGGCTGGGTGTATGTCAACACCACGAAGACCTTTCCTAGCAGTGAACATACAGGCCAGCAGTTCCCGCTGTGTAGAAGGAGGGTCCTGAACCCAAGTTGGAAATGGTGTTCATGAGAAATCCTCCTCGCAAGCGGTAAATACACGCTTGCATCGTGAACCTTAGTAATAAGTTGCAGGCTACAGCGTCAGGTAATTCACCTCCCAAGAACACAGCCAGGTTTGGGTGAAGTTGCTGAAACTGAAAAGTGGAAGAAAGCTGATGGGTACAGAAAAGTTCACTGGGGGAAGTTAAAAGAGTTTATGTAAAGGATAGGATGGAAGCTAGAAATAATCAAATAAGAAATAGCAAAGAATAGCAACAGTTCTACATAAGAGAAATAGATCCTCAGAGAAACAAAATGAAAACAACTTATACATGTTTTTCTGCAGCCATCTAAGCAATAAGATGGGGAACTAGACTGCCTACCTGACTAGCTTGCCTAGTCAAATATCAATATCAAATATCAATATCAAATCCGTGTATTATAAGCATACAAGACTCCCAGTAGAAAGAAAAAAAAAAAAAAAATCAGAACCATCTCACTGTAACATGAAAGTGAGAACACATATGAAAAATGGAGAAAGCTGTGCCAAGTAGCATCATATGTTAAAGAGCAGCTTAAAACAACTAATCAGCCAAACCCTCTATAGTGAAGTTAATAAGATGTGATCCCATGGAACTGATATTCTAAGCAAAGAGGAGAAATATACTATTAGCATTATATTATCAAGTATGCAATGACAACGGTAACAGGAAAACTTCATTTATACCCAGTGGAGAGTGGTAAATGCACTAAGACACATTGCCAGGAATCGTTATTTCTTGGGTAGTCTGGAAACTGGGAGAGGAGGAAGCAACTCTTGGCTTAGTTGGAAGTGCTGCACTAGATGAGGTCTTTTTCATTTTTCTTCTCTTTCCTTTTCTGTTTTTTAAATGACAAGTAAAATTCTTAAAGGCAGCAGGAAGTGTATTCAAAGGCAACTTTGTTCACAAATAAATTGTGCCTACTAAAAACTTAAAAAAGAAACCAAGAGAGCCTGATGCTGCTGAACAGCAGAGAAAGAGGCTTCCTGTCCAGATGAAGAAACCAGACAGGATCATAATCTCTGGCAGCTATAATATATATATGACACACCAAAAAAAAGTGTTTGAGGAACAACTTTAAAAAGGCATAAAAACCACAGGAGAAAGAATCCTGCTGAGAATCTGTAGGGTCAAAAAATGATGAAGATATAAAAGAAGTGCTTAGAGAAGACAAAGCCATAGCAGAAAAAAAAGAAATGCATTTCATCCATGTGATTTTGGTGGAGGAGAGTAGAAAGACTCCTATGTTGGAATATCTCTACAGTGATCTATGAGAGAGTCCAGCTCAAATCAAAATTCATGACAGAAGATGCTGGAAAAGGTTTTCTAATGAGCAAATGAACAATAATAAACCACCAGAATAGTGTTAGTGCCAACAGCATAAAGGAACTCAAGATTTAACTACCATCAGTGCTATTCAACCTCTGGCTCAAATTTGCTTTGATACCAAAGGAGATCTGGGTAATCCCAGACCAGTAAAACCAGGCAAATTGGTGTAAACTCTTTTAAAGAACAGAATGAATGGCCTTATAGACAAATATATTTATTGGCAATGGGAGAAACGCATTTTGTGAAGGAAGTCATGCTTCATGACCTATCAAAATATTTTCTAAAGGCACCAGTATGTATACTGACAACAGAAATTCAAACTATATTTATATACTCGAAGGCATTCAACAAGTCCTTAGCCAAAATACCTTAAAGAAGCAACTGGTATAAAATAAGAAAGTCTTCAAATGGATAAAAAAAAAAATGGTTAAAAAGCGGAAGAGAGAAGTAAATTTTTAGAGCAGAAGAAGGTGATGAAGGTGACAGTTGAGATTTAATAGGCAAAACAGATTAGCAGGGAAATGGAGACAGAGGTGACATGGTTTGCTTTTATTACCCTCAGGGTCCCAGACAGACTGACCTCTGTACTCAGCTGTCCAATGCCCCGAGCACAGGGCATGCTCTTGGGAAGGAATAGATACATCTGCACAGATAGCTCCCTTTCATCTCCAAAGGCAGAATCTATGCATATGGAGCTGGCATTTATCAAATAATTTTTCTGAGGAAAGGTAAAGATTTAAATACCTGATGACTAGTCACCAAAAAAAAAACCTCTGGAAATACATTTTTGTGCCATAAAGCGTGATCAGATATTTTCTGTTTAAAAGGTTGGTTTTGAGGAATCTTTTAAGTTTAGAGTAGGTTTACATTTCAGTTTAACTGTGATTTTAATTTTATCCTATGCATTTTTATTAAAATCAAGAGAGAGGCACTCCGTCCACAAAGAGATGCTCTGTATTTAGGCTCGAATAACCATTCAGTTCTTCCACAGGTAATATTTACACCAGATTTTAGTGAAGTTACTTTTAGTGGGGAAAACCAACCCTTTTTGATTCTTCTTATTCCCTCTCCACAGTCCTTCTCCACTCCAATTAACCTTTCTTTACCGAGACTGTGCTTTGTGTATCTCCAGATTTTAGATACCCTGACAACTTCTGGACCAACACAGGCTTACTCTTTCTTCAGTCCCCTGGCAGTGCTCAGTGCAAAAGCTGAGAAGGTGCAGGAGAAAACATGGACATTGCCCACTCTCATGGCTTTTGCCACCCACGTGTTTAATCAGGCTGGGGCAGCCTCAAAACTCAAAACATGGTGCTATAGGAATGGTTGGTGCTATAAAACTGAACTTACTTCATAGCTAACAGCACTGGGAATGAACAAGGTTATATTTTGCCACAACCATCACCACCCCTGAACTGACAAAATTCAATTTCACCCCTGTTGCTGAAAAGTCTCAAGCTGCCTCTTCTGAAAAACGTTTAGGTTGCCATTAGGGTCAAACACAGTGGACCCTAAAAGAAGAAGGGTGCTTCCTAGTACTAAAAACAGTGCTCTAAAAACAGTAAGTGCTTCCGCCGCTTTCTGCTTCCACCCCAGCTCGAGTAGGTATTTAACTTTTCCTACTATGCACAGTAGCCACAATGGAGAAGAACATGAAGAACTGGGACAGAGTGCTGCTTTTTTCCATTAAAATTTCATGAGAAATTACCTGAAACAATAGGGTGGGTTCCTCAGTTAAAGTAACCGATTTTTTTTTATGAAAATAATAGCATAAAATCCCAGAAACCTCAAGCTTATATAAAAACATTAAAAGATTTGAAATACTGAATATGGAATATTGACATTAACTGAGTTCTATTCTCTTTCAAAAAGAGCATTCATCCCCGCATCAAAAAGATACATACTCCCCTCTGGCTTTTCCTTGAAACACTCTACGAGAGAACAAAATATAAAAAAAGCCATTTTCATACATTCTGAGAATCAGTACGGTGTGATCTCTCTGCTACTATTTGTAGAAATATCGTAAGCATTCAGATCATTTATTTTTGTCATGTTCTTTGATACTCAAAACGTTATTAATTTTAAGAAAATATGCTTTCTGAGAATTTAAAGTAGATGTGTTTTAGTCAATATTTCACATACCTTATGGAGTTTGCTTGTCTGAAATTTTGCTCATGTAACTCCATTGGTTGGCCCATCTCACTCATCAAACACAAAGCTGTTGAAAGACAATAAGAAGTGCTCATGAACTATTATTGAGGTATTTGCTTTCTAATACTACACAGAAAATACTGATGAATACTAAATTAAATTACATGTATTCCAAAGAGATTTTCATTCAGTTCTGCCAGTGCAAAACAGTTCTATATCTGTACGGAATGACATTTAAAAAAAAAAAAGAGAAATCAAAAACTTCTGTATTAGTAAAAAAATAGGGAAACAAATAAGGAATTATCTAGTCTACAAACTAAAACAAGAAACTGAATTTACAGTATGCATTTTTTCCACTAAACACTTCAGGCCTATGAATATTTGTTTCCTATGAACAAATTAGATGCAACACAATCACATTTAAAATAGCATAAAATCACGTTTGCTCCTTCTTGCTATTCATCTGTCAACTTTGCATTTACTGATGTGCAATAAAAATGAAGT
The DNA here is from genome assembly GCA_033628505.1 of Tringa tobata. NCBI lineage: Eukaryota > Metazoa > Chordata > Aves > Charadriiformes > Scolopacidae > Tringa > Tringa tobata. The sequence continues at coordinate 1,334,119 of JAHREE010000128.1, forward strand.
AAATATTATCTTAATTTGGCAGTGGCTGAGATGTTTACTAATCATATCAACAAGACTAATAAAATAAAATAAAAATCAGAAGTAATTTTAAGAAATACAAGATACACTCTTCAGATTAATACAGCTGTATGTTCTATCTTATTTCTTTCTTTAAGTTTTAAACACAGCAAGGTTAATCATGAGAATAATTATAACAAAATAATTAGATTATAATATAATTTTTTAGGGGAAACATTTTTATAGAAATCCTAGAGGCTACAGAAGGGCCCCAGGAGATGCAAGTAGAGCTGTTAGGAGGCCTTAACTATGATGTCAATTTATTTGCGTCCAACTGTGTTTATTGAACAATGATTAAAAAAGGAAAAATGCCTACAAGATATTTACTGGCTATGTAAATCAATACTCTTCACTACGGAAAGCTAGCAGTATGTTGGTCATAAACCAGCAGATCCAAGGCATCCTGAACCCCAGGGTGATGGGAGCAGAGAGTGGCTTTAACAAGCGATACCAGCACCCTGAGCCGGGCACTTGTAATGACAACTCACGGGACGCGTTTGATGGGCAAGGGGAGATGAAGCACTTCAGTGTACGCCTGCCCAGGAAGAACCAAAGAATTCTCTAGTCTTGGCAAATGGCAATGAGAAACCATAAAGACAGCAGACATTAGCCTGGAAAGGAGATGACCAAAAGGTCCTACTAGGATTTCACTCACTAAACTGATTGTGGCAGCTGGGTACCTGAAGCACAAGGTGAGAGCATAAGAATCTCATTTCAGCTCTAAGGCAACTGGGTGTGTGCTATATATAGACAGGCTGTACTGAAGCTGTACTTTTATCACTGCCTTTGTAAAAGCTTTAAATCAGCTCATTTGTGCACTGATTTCAGAACCATTTTGGTTTCAAATAATCCTTGATTATCCTTTTGATATCCCATTTGTAAACAGGAGTTTGGAGTAGAGTCTGCCCTGCTGAGGAATTTCTACAGTCTGGTAAAAGTCTGAATAAATCGCAGCTGGCCATAGATTTAATTCATATGCACCCTACACAGACAGTAAACTCTCTGACTGGACAAACTGGTCAAAGCCCTCCTGGAGTTAGAGCAGCACAGGACGACAACACTGCCACTTGGCTAGTAACTACACCTGTGGAACCAGCTCCTTCTGCTTTATTAGCGTATGCTTCAGCCCCACAATACATTTACTTTAATATATTATTGTAACAGGTACCTAAAATAACACACATCTAGCTGCATATCAGCTGTTCCCCTCCAAGACTCTTTTATCGTGGGGAAACAAGTCTTGCAATATACTATCCAATGCACTACTTACAGCCAGTGCAATAATGGTACAGACAATCACTTCTCAATGAAATAATGTGTTTCATTTGATTTAAAACATTGTATATGACAATCGAGTCTGACTGGAGAGAGTAATTACAATTAAGCTATTCATAATGTCACTTGAATCTAAGCCCCAAGTGTAGGATTTTCAAGTGTAGGATATCTCGTACGCTTGTCCAAATCTGGGGCAAGGCATCCATGCTTTCAAAGAGTTTGAAGGAAAAACTGATGACTTCTTGTTTCATACCCCTGTGTGATACGTGTGGATGGTTAATTCAGTGACAGCAATGAAGCTCTTGGTGTGAGTTCTTAAGCAATAGGCCTTTTTTAAAAAAAAAAAAAAAAAAAAAACTAAAATTATTCTCTTATGAGGAAGAATTACTTTGGAGAAAGATATTTCAAGATCCTCCCTAACTGCTATACTCCTCGTAAAGCTTAATTCAATCCAATGCTGTTAACACTACTGGCGTTAGCAAAGAAAAATGCATCACTGGAGCTAGATATGCCACTTGGGAGCTGTCTGCTGTAAAAGAAAAGTTTCAGTCTAGCGAAAGAGAAAGGCTGATCTCAAAGGCCTTAAAAGAAATAGAGACACACTCCAGAGGGAGTTAGGATTTAATGACAGTTCTGACAGTTTTGATGAGATTGTCTGAAATATTAGAATTTTTGTCAACTATTGCTCTGTTGCCAACCATTTTCTATTGGATGAGTTTACTAAAGCTTAAGAATTTCTCTAAAGCATTAGCAAGAAATAATGACAACTGGGATAGCACCAAAACCTGGGCTTTTCCAAAATGAAAACACCGAATATGAGGAAATACTTTCTGTCACATGAGGCTATAAAAAAGTAGTGGAAAACCCAGATCTAGAGGCGTTAGTACCTAAGTAGAAAACAAGTCAGGATATTAATAGAACAACTCTGTTACATCATCTTAAACAAAAAGAGGGGCATATGAATAAAAGCAGGTATGCTTTTATTTGAACAATAAGGTAAGGAGGTAATAGCTATGCAAATCGAACTACAACACAGAAACAATGTGATTTGTGCATTCTCTAACAACAGTATTTACTAGCATTACTATACAACTGTATCAATAACTAATTTTTAGTTACTGCATCTAAACTATTTCTATCACTCCTCAGGAAAATTCTCTAAGTCTTTACATTATTGACCATTAGCCCTGCCTTCACTGCTATGTTACAACATCACAAATAACATCACTGAGCAGAACTTTTTCACCCAAAGTCCTTAACGCTCCTCTGCAATTTCCATTTTACAGACAGAAGAAACAAATAACAATAAACAATCACTTCTCTAACAAGCCAGGAACCAACTACACTGAACTCAGCCTCCTAACACTGTTTAAAACACGACCGATCTGAGGAACAGCCCTGACGGGTCAGGATGCAGCTGAGCTAAACTTGGAAGGAATGTGCCATGTCTTGATAGCAAGTAGATGATGTATTCCCTCCTGCTGCCCTGGCAGGGCGTGTTTGGAAAATGAGCGTGTGTCCACGTGCAGACAAGCAGAGGAACACACACACAGCTACCACACTGCTACATTGCACTTTTAGCAGCCTTTTCAGCTTCTCTGCTGTTCCCAGAATTATTTAGTCCTCTCCAATGCAGGTCTTGCAGGGTACATAACAAAGCATTCTAAGAGATGAAGGCTGGCACACAGTTGAAGCCTTAGAGCACTAGTTTCTCTGAAAGCAGACAGCAACACGACCACCGGCTTAATAGATTCCACCTTGATAACCTTGTGAATATTTCTGCTTGACAGGACTGCTTATGGATTAAGAAGAAATTACCCTACTCTGCTATTTTTAACAATTCTAATTCTATTGCTATTCTTTGATAATCTATACAATCTTTAAAATACGTATAAAGATGACACAGTTCATTATTAAATACTTTACATTTTGAGCCTGGTAAATTATCTAGATGACACTTGGGTTTGGATTGTCTTTTTTTGTGACTCAGTCTGATCGCTCTCTCTCACCAGCTTGTTCACATAATTTTATTGTTACTGGATAATGATTAAGTTCTAAGGCGTATGGGATGCACCATAGTCTTTATCATGCTAGAGAGAGAGACAAGAACTATGTTAAGCACGAATACATGCTACTATTATAAAAGACATTTGCACACAACGAATTAGGTTTAGAAAAGATACATTCAATGCTAGAGAAAGAAGTTTTTGCAGTGTTCATTGTATACTATTTTGGTACCTCAGTAAGAGTGTCTAGTGCTAAGTGATATATCTGAGAGTTGTTAAGTCTTGAGTTCATTATGGGATTTTTTGGAACTAGATGATTTATTTGATGAAATTTCACTAAGAATTTTTTAACCTCTAGAACTCATCATCATGTCACTCAGGAAAACATGCTGACATTAACTAGTGTTTAGATAACATTCAACAACTCAGTGCTTCAATGGCAAATGCAGTCCTTGTAGAGACATGAAAAACAACAATCGTGTTCAATCTCTGACTTTCCAACATGAGCTGTCTGATGAATATTCTATGTACAAGGAAGGCAAACTGAAGAAAAAAAAAAACCCAAGTAATTAGCATGTAAACTCTAATCATATAAATAAGGCTAATTATACAGACGGGAAATCTTTTCAGTTCAGTAAAATCAGATGCTAAACATTCCTCCCATTCATAGAAAAAGCCTTCATACCATGCAAACAAACAAGCACATGAAAACCAGTGAGCTAATCAAGCTGATTCTTCTATAAAGAACCTCCTTGCTCTGTAAAGGAAGAGAAAATGTTAATTCTGGTTTTGTATACTGTAGACCCACACAGATGCTACTATAGCTGGGGCTTGTGCTTTGTAATGAAGGACACGGGAGAAGCAGAAGAGAGTGTAATTGCAAATTGATGTTGTACTCTAGATGAGCAGGCAGAGGCAGCAAAAGCAGCCAGCAGACTGTTTCAGAGCTGTGCTGGCTGCACAGAACAGGGTATTTCAGGAAGTCTGGGAGCCAAGTGGGCTCTACAAGTTACATCTTCTGAAGGTCCCAAAATAAAAGCATATACACAGGACCTGGATTACAGGTAGGTTTCAGCCCTGCGCTCTCCACCAGCTGACTACTCTCTAAAAACAACTCCCCACAGCATGTCACGCTCATCAAGCAGTCAGCCTATGCCTTGAGTCCTACCTTGTGTCCTCATGATATATCTAAAAGAAAAAAATGGTGTGATATAAGAATCATCACCCTGCACCCATGTGCTGCATTGCCGAGCACCCCTCAGAAGGAGGGACCATGCAAGTTTAGAAATTGCAATACTTCAATAAAGAGATGTGATGCCAAACTGTTGTGTAAGAGGCCAAAGGAATAAGGGGCTAAAATTAAACATCATTTACTGTGGCAGCACATCCAACGAATATATGACCACCTAACTGTTAAACTGAACATTAAATAACAAGATTTGTTAAAGTTCTTTTTACATTGTCACATTTTTTCTATTTGTCAACTTACAGTGCATGTGTAGATATATATTTTAACATTTGCTGTATGTCAATCAATTATTTCTTTGGCTGTGACACCACAGCTATATGTGTACTGAAGAACTGCTAGATAATTAGAGTGAAAAGTTTAGATTCTACAAATTCTACAGGAAAATATTTAATACTATTTAAAACCGCTTTCATATAATACTTGCATTCTAAGTGCAAGTGCAGAATACTGCCAGTATTTCTATTAGGTAGCTTCCATATGATATAATAGAAATGTTGATAAATGTCTCATTAAGGCAGTCGAAAAAAAAGTGTATGACTTGAATGCTCACTACATTTCTAGTATTTGTAAGAATGAAGCAGACCATTCCCACATAAAAACATCTTAATACCAAGGCAACCTCTTAGCTTTGAAAATCCCAATTCCTACCTCCACCAAGTTTCAACGCTTGTTTGATATAGTACCTTCCGACTTCGGCAAAAGTGCTATAAGAGCAGTATAAATGACGTTGGATTTCGAGAGAGGATTGACAGCTCCTAGAGTTATTGAGAGACATTAGTGAGTTGTGACAAGTAGCAGCTGCCACAGGAGGTTGTGCAGACGCACACTGGAAGTTAGACCACCCAGCACGGAAAACAGGTCTCATAAAATAGGACATGTGCACAGTCTGGTCACAGGTGAAAATTCGTTTTCATCAGGCAGTCAAATGAGCCAATTAGACACTTACTACCCAGATTTTCTAAATTTCAGCAGTGCATTGCCCCAGCTACTCTGCCTGGACCAAGTGCTCCAATGCATTTGATGCTTTACCAGATGGACTGAGACAGACAGCAACTGATACGCTTGTTTTTCCATAACACTATACCTTGCCCACAGCCTGACTGATGGACCAGGCAGATCCCACAGGTGTAACAAGCCTTTAAAATTGCTCTAAAAACGGACAGCTCTTCCTGGATGGTTGTCTGACAACATAAACACCTACCTAAGACAACATATTGTTGTACAAGAGTCTCTGAGAGCATGAATCTGCAGAAAAAGCAACATGCTTTTTCTGACTGTTGGCGAGTGCTACTGGTCTCAGCGTGTCACCTCTGGTGAATTGTCCCTTCCTAACACACCGTGTGCAGGGCGGGAGGAGGCAACCAGAACTAACATCATCCACTCTGGTCCCTTCTAGTGACTCATTTCACAACTGCTTTTTTTTCTTCAAGCAATTGTAGGACAAGATTAAAACTCTGATGTCAGGCTTCAGTCAGATCTTGATAACTCAAAACAAAGAAAAAAGTATTGTTTGCAGATGCAAAACCTTTTTTTTCTTTTCTTTTTTTTTTTTTGTTGAAGCATAAAACATGCTAATGAGATACACTGAGGCTGCCCTTCAGGGACACAGCTTTAACACCAGTATCAGAACAGTGCAGACATCCCTTTACTGCCTTGTCTGTAGCTAATCACAGGAGATTTCTTTGCTCGGGATCAAGTCTACCAGAAATCTCTGCCTTGTTCTTTGGGCAGATTCAGATTTCCAGGGAAATCCATGTGGAGTGAAGCACTATTTAGTGTGAGCAAATGTGACCGAAGTGTTATTTCTATTCTCAATAGGGATTCATCTGATTGTTTACGGAGTT
>JAHREE010000128.1:1345281-1414651 GCA_033628505.1 Tringa tobata
CACCTGCACTGCTGGTGATGGTTGACGTGTTGTGCCCTGTGTTTTAGGAAATAGACTGCATGTTGGTGCTTTGCTTAATACCGATTTCATAGAAAGAATCATATGGGGTTGGAAGGGACCTCTGGAGATCATCTAGTCCAACTCCCCTGCTGAAGCAGGTCCACCCAGAGCACATTGTACAGGAACTTGTCCAGGCGGGTTTTGAATGTCTCCAGAGAAGGAGACTCCACCACCTCCCTGGGCAGCCTGTTCCAGGGCTCTACCACCCTCACAGTAAAGAAGTTCCTCCTCATGTTTAGGTGGAATTTCTTATACTCAAGTTTGTGCCCATTTCCTCTTGTCCTGTCACTGGGCACCAGTGAGAAAAGACCAGCCCCATCCTCCTGACACCCTCCCTTTAAGTATTTCTACACATTAATTAGATCTCCCCTAAGACTTCTCTTCTCAAGACTAAAAAGACCCAAGTCCCTCAGCCTCTCCTCGTTGGAGAGATGCTCCAGGTCCTTAATCATCTTTGTGGCCCTGAATTCACAATAACATTGGCAGGAGATGCTTCTTCTGTCTTGTGCAGCCAGCAAAGGGGGGAAGAATTAATCTCTGCATCCCCAGCAACAGGCCAGGTACTTCTGGCAGAAGATGGTTGCTCAGTGTCCAGGCAGTCACAGACTGCTATGAATATCCCCCATCACTAATCTGATTGAAATGAGAATGCTGTAAAAAATAAAAGAGAAAAAACTGTTGTGTGCTATACGGCACAGAGCTGAATGAAGATTGGCCATCTGTTTGTACTGGATATTTCCCACTGGTTTAGAGGCAAGCTACTCACTGGCAATATGTTCATCAATTCAAGAAGTCCCACAAATGCTCTTCCTTTATTCTTTATGACTCCACTGAAGAGCGCAAGTTAGCACCATTTTCTACCCTGGAAAAAGTGAAGGGTGTTGGAATGCTGATAGCAATGGTCAAACGTTTCTGGATTCAAGGCTCCTACAGAAGCTTTGCCATTCCTCAATGTAAACAAGACATGCAATGGTTCACTGGGGAATTTTCCTAGGGTCCCCACAAGCTGCAACTCCAACTCTTAAACACAAAAATAAAGGTATTGCATCAGGCATAGCACTTGTGAAGAAGGAAAACAATGCTGCTTAGTTGATATAAAATTGTTTCAGCTGTCTATCAGTCTTCCAACCTCTTGCAGCTCTTGCCATACTGCTCAACACAGATAGTTGGTCCCTCTAGCTGTAGAATACATATTTATAAATTACAGTGGTTACCTGGCAGCAGTTTGGCTTGAATTTTGCCTAGTCTACTGGACAAGCTGCACCTTCTGTTTCAAACTGTTTTGTAATTTGCATAGAACTTTTATAGTCTTTTTGTTCCAAACCCGTATGGCATCTACAGCAGCAGCTTGATCAGTAGCCTAAACAGTAATATAACAATACTATCATCATCCACTTTCTGATATCAAATACGTGAGCGTTGCCTACAAGACAAGATTCCACAGTGGGTTTTCATTTTGATTTGTTCCTCAAAAGAGAGGAAAGCTGGCTGGATTTCAGGCCCATCCTAATACCATGATCAAAGACGGTGCAGAACGGAGCGCATATTTAAGGTTCTTCTCATTTAGTGAAACTGAACAGAACATGCTGACTTAAGAATTATAGTTGTCCAACAACTACATTTTTTTTTCTTATACATCAGCTTAGGCAGAAATAAGATGTTAAAGAGGTCAGTGAAAGCATCAGTTGAAAGTTTTCACTAAAGAAAATAATAAAATAGAAAAGTCATAGTGAAGACTAGCTTTTTTATTTCTGATCATGCTTTAAAAGGATTTTTTTGTCCTGTAGACATGCAGTCCAAAAGTTTCCAAAAGAACTTCCATCCTCCTGCTCTTTTGAAGCAGCCTCCAATACAATATTTGAGACGTGGATGAGGATGTAAAAAGTGCATTTGATCAGCACTGTAACTGCTGGTGTGACCTTATTTGGTCAGAGAAGCTTTAGGGATTTAAAATTCCTTACAAATTCCACCATCAAGAGATTTCTGTGACTCTTCTAACATAGCAGTGACATACTGCGTATTGTAACAAATGTATCAAAAGAATTTGAGAGAAAAAATAGTTAATGAAAAAGAGATAAAGCCCCAATATTGCTAAACCAGTAAAGCATATTTCAAGGCAATTTGCTGAAGGCAAAGAGGGATATGATATACTTCTTTTTGGGGGTTTAGGTTGTTTGGGGATGTAAGGACAACACATCTTTGCGGGGGGAATAGGTGGTGTTTGCTTATAAATATCTGCATTACTAATTTTTACTCATTAGACGCTCTGTTGTTATTCTAATTTTACTTAGAAAAGCCCGCTATGAATAGTAAAATAGATCTGGACCAGCACTATAATATTTCTTTTTATAGAGTTTTTGTTTAAACAAACATTCCTGAACCTGCTTTTGGTTTTTGAACTGAATACCTGAACATTTTACAGTTCTTATCAAGATGAGGCTTGAGAGTTTGCCTTGATTTCCCTAAATTTCAATTTCTCCAATTTCCCTTTACCTTTTCATTTTTTCAAAAAAGTAATCTACACATGAAGATAGCCGGGAATATACGTACACATTGGTCCTTCTCATTTACAGGGATAAAATTCCAGGAAAAAAAGCTCAGTTGGAAGCTGCTTCCTGTGCTATCCAGACAGTGCCTCGGGATTCATGCTCTTCAGGAACAGCATGACGAAGTGAAATTAGCAGACCACATACTGTTTTATAAACCAGCTTCTTAGTCCGTATTACAATCTGTGTGTTGCTGAGGAAAACCATTTATACTTATAATAGCTCTGCTATTACTGTGCAAGGATTCCCTTTCAGTATATTCCATTTAGCATTCAACCGCATGCAATAATGACCTATACCTGGTCACCTCTACACCATCTATCGGTCCCCTTCTGATATTCTGCTCTTCCCCTTGTATTTTTCACTGTACCTCTCCAGAATGCTGCAAATTAAAATGTTACACCCCTTTTCAGCTTCATCATGGGTTCAGAGTTTTATATCCTTTATGATCTGTGTCTGTTATTTTATTATCTCATATTTTTATGTGTGAAGCTGTGCTCATGGAAAAAACTTCTATCTCTCAATAGTTATTTGATGATTATTGCTTTTATCTGTATGTTTTAAATGATTCCATTATCCCTGAAAACAATTTACAGTACTATAAAACTTGTGCATTTTGCAATTCATATAGAGTATCTTTTGTTCTACCTCTGAATTTTTGTATGTTTTTATGTGATTAATATTTACATATGACACATCCTTCTCACGCTGCAATATAGCTCATTCTTCTAAGACTTACCTTTACACCTTCTGCAACTCTTACCCTTTTTTTTGTTGCTTTTTAGTAATCCACTAGTAAAACATAGACATAGGCTATTGACATACAGCAGAAGTAAATCTTGATGCTACAACTCTGCGTCTGTAACACCGTGAACAGGTTTCATAATTTATTCTGTATGTTTATAATAGGGTTCTCTAATTGTCATTACTTGGAGGTATATATGCTGAGGATTGGTTATATACAATATTTTATTATTTCTAACTATCTTTTTACTTTATGATTTAAAAGTATTATATTTTGATATTGTACCTCCATAATTAAATAGAAAATTGCTATTGACTTAACTCAGGAAGATGCGAGGCTCCAGGGAGAAAGATTTCTGCTCATAAGTACTTTAAAACATAGGTATCATTGTGTTTTTTCTTCAATATAGAAGAATAAAGGCTGATCATAACCCATGTCCATGGTAACAATTACTGTCTCTAGTGTGTGTTTTTAAAACATGCAAAAAAGTTTCCTTAATTACCATTTTCAACATTCACAGGTTTACAGTTAAAAGCATTTTACTGCCACTTGAGTGTATATTTTCATCATAAAAGCTGAAAAGGGTTGGCTAGTTACGCTACTTCTATCCCAACTAGAAATGAGTCTTGACTTTCTCCCTGGATGGTTATTTTTCTTTTGCCAAGCTCCCTCAAAACCCAAAAATTTTAATAACCAGCAAGAAAACATACTAAAATGCTAACAATACCATACAATATAAATTACACCCATAATTTTTCTGTTGTTCCCTTACGTACCTCACAAACATCTCCAGCAGACTAGCCTATGAGACACTCTCATTCCATGGTAGGAAAGAGAGTATTTACTTGTTTTTCTGTGTGCAGAGAAACACAAAGGCCAAATCATTGCAGTATCCATGTTTTGCCAACAAGCCATGATGTCCATTTTGTATCAGTCTGAATAATCAGGAATAAATACAGCTGAACTGTATTCCATTCTCTCTCTCTCTCCCTATCCTGGATTCCACCATATTTAGATCCTGGCCTCAGTTGTGTGTCTAAATCTTTCTAAAGCATCTCCCTGTGCCTTTTCCCATAAGTTATATGCCAGTACAAAGTTCCCATAAATATTACACTATTTATCCTCCCCCCTGCATCATCTCTTTTGAGATCATTATTTACTCTTTAATTTCTAGATGAATTGCAACTTAGCGTTCATTTCTGGGATAAACTGACTGCCTCTATGAACCAATGCCTCAAGACAACCTTATCACCTTCATTCCAGGGCCACCCCCTTTGGAAAAATATTTATCCCAGTGCCTGTAGTATTTTTACCATATGTTTAACACAAGATCATAGTGAACTAGGATGCAGAAAATGCAGATCAAATAAAAAATAAAAACAACCACCCCAAACAAAACCAATCCCAATCTGAATTACCTTAAAACATCTGAATTCTGAGATGGCAGTCTGATTTATTATTTAACTGCAGGTCTCAATGCATTTTAAAAAGACAGATACTGTTATTGAGGTAGCTGCAGTACAAGCATTCCTAGAAAATCAGCTCTGTGGGTCAAGACTTGGTCACCTTACTCTTCAGGCACATACAAGTAGACCCCAAGCCTCTAAGCCTCCACTCCCATACTTCATCTCTGGGGTCAGCTGCTGCTCTAGAGAGATGTCAGCTCACACTTATAGCACAGTGCTATAATGATCTTTCACAGATAAGGAAAAAGTTATAACCATGTACTAAAGCATATTTTTGGAACATTAACACTTTTTTTACACTTTCCAGTTTTAAAAGTCAAGACTAGTAAATGAAGAAAGCAATGTGCACAGATGAAACATTTCATTTCATGACTTATTCTCAAGTGCCAGGCTGACAGAGGGAGGTGCAGTGTAGAGGAATGACACAGAAAAGCCCTTGGAAGTAAATGCAAACAAAGATCTGTGTAAACAGATGCAGAAGAGAAGATGGAGTGTCAGAGCCCTCATCAGCATTTGGGTAATTTTCTCCCTTGACTTGAGTATAATTCCAGAATCTCTATCCAAGAACACCCACCACAAAGCAGGGAAAAAGAAAGCTTCTCTGTTTTTAAAGCAGATTTTTTCTACTGTAAACAAGAATAGTTCTTTATAGTGAATTCAACTTCATTCCCGTGTTAGGATTTAGAAAGGGAAACATTGCCTCCATTAGGCTTTTGGGTAGTTTACTTTCTAGCCCATTTGGCCATCAATTAAAATTAAACTGCCAGGCTGTGTTTTTCTATATGGTAAAAAAGTCCCTTCAAAAACTGACTCCGGTCTTCCTTGTAATCCTCAAACATGTACATAAGGAGAAAATCATTGAACTGTTTGCAAATCAGATCATAGCCTGAAAATCTGAAAAGCAATATATGCTTCTGTCTACAAGGACGGAGAAGCAGCAGAACTACTACAATCCCAGATGGCACTAGAATTAAATGAATCAAAAGGAACTAAATTATTTTTAGTTTATGTTAAGATGAAGCTGAACAACAAAGGAAAAATGCTACAAGGTATTGTGAAGTGGGATGGAAAAGGGACAACCCAAACTTAGACGTTTTCCATAACATAATCACAGAAGGAGAAAATCAGGAACATGGTTGATTTGTGTTTTTTTTTTAATTCATGCTGTTTTCATATTTGAGTTGAAGTAGTTGGTGGGTTTTTTCATTTGTAATTTTTGTTAATAATATATTGAAAGCCATAAGAGAACAAAGAGGACATCTGATTCAAGTCAGCAAGGATGCTAGACTTCCTGACAGAAGGAATGATTAAATGGAAAACCATTATGAGAAAAAAATGAAGAAAGATCCTCTTCTTTCTGGCAAGACCCTGTGTTTTCTATAACCTCAAAGTCAAGTCAGAAAAGTGTGCAATTAATTCTGGCAGCACTGGAAAAGTTAGTCTTACCATTAAGATTACCATAAGAATAGAGTTCATCTTCAGAGCAGAAACACCTTGACATCCAGCTTTAATGCTCAATGTGTTTCTAAAAAAACAGTGATCGTTACATAGCACTAAGAAACCAAGACATATGTACTTTGAACAGGTGAAAGATTTGTAGAAATTTAGGCTCAGATTCTTATCTCAAATCAAACAAATTCACAGGAACTCGTAAAGCTGCTCAAAAGTAGATGAGGTCACAGGCCATAGATGTATGAGACATTTGCAGCCTTGCTGAGCGATGTTATCAGTTATGAACTGAATCTCAGACTTGATCATCAGGTAAAACTCCCATTAGCTTCAGTGATGGTTTTGCCCTGGTAAGACTAAATCAGGACTGCCAGTTTGGGCAGTTCTTTACACTTGCCAGATATCCCCAATAGCCCTGACAACAGATATGCAGACAACGATGAGAAACTATTATCTGCCAATCTAGCTATCAAATCTCTCTCTTTGCTCCTAGCAATGTCCATGCATTGTACATACAAAGATCCATGCTGTATCAAAAGTGGAAACTGTAGGTGCAAATGTAAATATATTGAATGTAGTAAGAAAAAACATGGGACTGAAGTAGCAAGGACATGCTTCCGTACCATAACTAACACATTAGAGACTTACACACACATTTTCTTTGAAATTGTAGAGCTGTGCAGTATTTGTTCTGCTGCAGATTTCAAGAATTTTAATTCCTCTTATTACAGATTAGCTATGATACTACTGCCATTAACTCACAACTGGCTATAGTTAGTAGAGGAGTACAGAGTCCAAACTTCGTTTCTTATCATGGAAATATCAGAAATACTACTTCCAGCTCTAAATATCCCAGGCACTGTAAGAATCAACTACAAGCAATTAGAGTTTAATTATGAAATAAGCATAAAAAAGGCATAATTGTTCTCTTGTGAGTACTATCAGAAATATAGATCCGTAATACTATGCAAAAATGATTGGCAGCAGTTCCTTCTTTTTAGAAAGCATCAGGATAGTATGTATCTCACTTCCCTACAGCAACACAGCCTCTTCTGTATTCAAAACTGAAAACATGCCTTCAACTATGGGGTACCAGTCTGCAGCCTCAAGTTAAATTCACATATAAAGGGAAATAAAAACAACCAGCTTGAGTCATGATCTGATGGGTGCGATGAGCACAGAATCCCAGCCAGTCTCTCACAATCACATGTAGCCTCTCCTACAGACATATTTAAAACTATATGGGTAAGATGTATGCTTACTGTTTCTGTTGTTCCTGAAATGAAGTCTGCATTATACAGAAAGTATGAATAGACTGTTGTAGCACTTCAGCTCGAAAATAAATTAATGGCTCTGCACCTTTGGTTTTCCGTCTCCAAGGTTACCACTCGTGTTTTCCATGAATACTACTGTTTACTTAATTTCCTTCTTGTTTACTTGTTTTATGTATATAAAAATAGATAGTAAAAAAAAAAATGCATTACAGATAGTTGCCATTTGCAAATGAGGACAGCAGGTTAGGTGCCAGTGACAAATTTGCCAAGTATCTTCCTTCTCAGCACAATCTGTGCAAAGGGCTCAGAAAGCTACATGGCACACAACAGCTGATGTTTATAGCTCTAATTAGAGCCCTGGATCACGAACTCTGCCAATGCCAGTTTTTCACACACAACCTGGAGGAACAAAAGTGGCAAGAAACATTTGGGGAAATAAAAAAGGGAAAGAAGATTTCCATTATTAGAAACATATAAAACCCACAAATAACAACAGTTAGCATGAAGTGAGCTATAGGACAGCCCCTAACTTTGGAATCTCCTTGGGGCCAAGCCTGTCTTTCTGATAGGCTTGCAGGGTGTGCTGCAAAAAGGATCTTAGTCTCAGGACTGAAGCTATTTGAGGCCATCAAAAAGAAGCAAGAGTTGCTATAAGAATTTTGAACAAGATAAACGAAAAGTTTGCATTCACACTGATAGCATTAAATAAGGCTTCCAAAACTCTATTACTTTCCTCCTGACTGGATGAAACCTGCACATTGGTAATATAAATATATTAGATCCCTAGAGATCTTTTGCAGTCATGGCTTGAACATTTTTTGAACCAGACAGACATACACTTGCTCTGCACATGTGTTTAAACCACAACTAATGAGGCCTGCAATTCCATAGATTTCAACTGAACTATGGGTTTTTTAACATACAGGCTGAAAGTCTAGCCATTTGGCATGAGGAACAGAGACCACACAAAGGAGACAGGTCTCAGATCTCAAGATACATCCATCTGTTTTAGAGAGCACCCTATGGGACAACATGAGCACTTGCAATAGCAGATGCCAGATTCTTAAGAGGGTTGTTTGCAAAATCGCTATTAATATCAAGTCTGCTGTCTGTATTAGTAATTTCTTATCTATCAGAACTATGAAGTGGGGAAACTGTGAACAAATGTTTCAACAGATAAGTACAAACATATTTTTTATAACATATGACTCATAAAATGATATAAATACTCTCGAAAACATTGTGATTTGAAGTGAGAACACTTAAGGAAGAAGAAAGGTATTAGTTAAGGAACATGATATGACTGAGAGGAGCCTGGTGGGAAGAGAGACTGGAAGAAAAAGGCAAGACTAAAATCATCAGGTTCCCAAGTGCACTGAAAAACAGAGGAGGTAACTGAAGAGAAATTTCGTGCTAAATAGAACTTGGTTTACCTTCTTTTTGTAATACACAATGTAACCCTTTGCTTTGCTGGATCCCATCTGTTCTCATCTTTGAGACTGCTCTCAGGTGACTTTAAGGTGCCATAAAGCACACGGGTAAATAAATCCACAAAAAAATGTGCACATAGTCTTCAGGTACGTGCCACTTTGGGCAGGCTAACTAGTCCTGGCAATTTGGACTTATTTTCCACCAAACTGAAATGTTATGAGGACTTGCACACATCAGGCTTGCACGAGTTATTTTCCGTATGCACAGCAGAACCCTTCTGAGGGGAGCAAGCCAGCAGGGGAACAGCTTGTCACCACTAGTGACTGTCATACCCTGGAGTGGCAGGTCTCCAAAATCCCTAACTGAACTCCCATCTTTTCAACGAAAGGACGAGTGTTACCAAGCTAAAAGTTCATATTCGTCATAATCCTCACTCCAAAACTCACCAGGTAAATGTTGCTAAAACTTCCCTTCTCCTACTGGAGAATATTTTTTCAGAATCTAATACCATAAATTCTATGTATGCTATCAATCACATCAAGCACGAGAAAAAAAAAAAATTAAAAAAAGCTTTATACAAAGGTGCAGGAGAGAGGAAATCTGACATAGCTATTCTTTAAAATGAAGAAAAGTGATACATGGAGAATTCAGGGGAAAGATGACCAAGAAACTCCATTTTTCTGAAATATGGGGAAAGTCTCTGAGTGTAGTACCTTTCTCATCAAGCATCACAAAATAAGTCTAAAAACTTATGCAAAAGACATTATATCCAAGGTCTATAGAGATAAAACAGATGTACAACGATAGTGTTAAGGATTCATCTTAAACTAGTCTACCCTACTTCATGCATAATATGTAAGCCAAGTAGGTTTTCTTAATAACTCTTCTGTTATGAATAACAATAATCCATGTACATTTGTTATTGCAGATATTGGTTACCATAGTAATAAACCAGGCTCTAGAAGCACAACTAAAATGCTATCAAACAGTAGTATAACGAAAGAAGTAAAACTTCAGGTACTTATTTTTTGTTAAGTATTTACTAACTTTCATGTTATCATTTTTGTATTTTATTCACAAGAATATCTGTGAAAACCAAAGGATTTGCAAATCAACATCTATATTTAAACCAAATGTAATAGCATGAGAATTTTTAAAATGCTTGCGTCAGCCTCAAAGGCAATAAAGCTGGTATGCTGCTCTAAACATCCCCAAGTGGTTTTGATTCTGTGAACGCACCTTAATCTTTCTTCAGCTTTTTTCACAGTAATTGTGTTTTTTGTTAAGATTTACTGTTTTTTCCCCCTTCCCTTTCTAAAGTCTCATATGCTACAGTATATACATCCAGGGCTAATAAAACACTTATTGATAACCAGAGGATACACATGCAGGTAAGTATAACAACAGCCCTATTAAAATGCCCCTACTTGGCTTGAAATTCCATGAGAAAAATTTCTGTTCTGGAGAATTAAATGAAAAACAGAGGAAAACCAAGCAGATGACTGGTATCCCTGAGAAGTACCTAATGGCTTTCACATTGATTTTATCTATTGTTTTGGAAATTGCATGTTCTCTGTGAATCTGAGATATTGACAAAATATCTCCCTCGTCACGGAAAGATCACAAAACAGAACCAGGATGCTCCATATCATTCTAGGAAGCACAGTGGTCATGAACCTTCATGTAAAACTCTTTCAGTGTGGAAATTGTTGTATTATAGGCTATGTGATCATCTTAAGGGAAAAAAAGAATAACCACAGTTTTGTCTGACTGATGTCTCAGGTTCAGACAAAAGATTCAGCTTTCCTTCTCACCAACGTGGTGGTGTATATCTCAGTTATAAGAACTTCTCATAATCGTCTCCTCATGGATTTCTCCTCCTACTCCAAGGGCAACCTCTATCATCCATGGCTCATTTGCTCAAATGCGCAAACTCATTGCAATTATTGGTATTTCTATGCTTAATGTTACCAGAGGTTGAAAAAGTAAGCTATAATGGAATGATACTGCAGAGCAGAATCTATATTTTACGTTATCGGGATGCTTAGAATTTAACAGAACATACATTATTTCTTCTATTTACTCATCTATCCTGCATTCAATGTTACATAGAACGTAATTTCTATTTCTCATCAATTGGATTCACTTAATACTGCACTGTTTAATTTGAAATTACATACAGCTAAGAAAAATTAGATGGGTACACAAGACAGGTTACTTATTTTCTACCAGTATGCATTACTTCCTTACACATACACACTCTCTTAAATTTCCAATTATCCAAAGCAAAACTTTACACTTAGTATACTCTAAAAACAGCAGGGACAGATTTTTTACTCTTAGGAAAGCCAATTTCAAATGAGAATCACAACTACAGAACAAAGAATTCCAAACAGTAAAATCTCTCCCCACACAAAGCAATGTTAGTTCACAATGTTCTTATTATGTTTAGATACCTAGAGATACTCATTTCACTTTATGATTATTCCCTCAAAAACATTCATTATGCATGAGATTGACTTTAGAAAGATGGGTTCATATATACAGTAAGCGTTTGCTTGTGTAACTGGCTTATCTTTGAATAACTGCTTAATAATTTAACTAGACTTTTGCAATCACATAGCTCATAATTCATTTCAAAATTTTATGCATCAAAAATTTCTTCTTGCCCCTTGCTTGGCTAAAATACAATGTCCTTGCGTGACAGAAAAGGGTGCTTCACTACATCAGTTTGGGGACACATTTACAACTGAGGGAAATCAGTCTTCCAATACTGAGAATATATCAGTGCCATCATTTCTCCTAGAGTTAAGTGTAGGTTTTAAAACGCAACAACTAAGAAATTTTGCTAAACTCACTGTGTGCAGGTTTAGTCCTCCTCAAACACAAAAGTCTATACTTCCTCCCTTCTCCCCCTCTTTTAAGAAAAAAAGCCATGAAATTACAGCTGTAAATACTAGTTTTTCATACAGGTAGTTGTTACTTCCTACAGCATGTTAGGAAAATAATTCCACTGAATTATTAAAAAAAAAAAAAGTGAAAAGAAGGTGAAAAAGAAACTGAACAACTATTTTCACTACATACAGAATTCATTTTAAAACATGGACCTAACCTTATTAACACTGTAATTGGCATAAAGAATGTAATTTTTCTTCTGCTTTGACAACACTTGGCATAAATCTATTTAGTAACCCCCCCCAAAACTACATCAATAAACTCTTGATTTTATTAAACTAAATAAATCAGTTCCAGGAAATAAAGAAAAATTCTAACCCTAACATCAAACTAACTATGCAAATAATATATCCATACAAATAATAGACGCTTTAGTTTCTTGCCCAAACTAAAAAGTTTACAATAAAGTAAAGGGTTTTGTTATCTGTTTTACCAAGAAAAACAAAAACTAATTGACGACTCCTGAGTCATATCAACATCTTAAATAAAAAGAGACTGGAATTAGAGGGCTAACCTTGTCTGGAGCCAACTATGTGGTTGGTATTTCAAGGCCCGGGTTACAGAACTTAGTGCCCTTCACTACCCACAAGCCTTCAGACTCCCACTTGCCCTGCCCCAGGGCACGGGCTGGGTGTGCTGGTGTATGAGGGCAAGGGGATGTCAAGGCAATGGCAATCACAGCAGCACATTCTGTCCCTCACGAGCATCCTCATTATCCTCAGCCCACAGAGCTGTTTTTCACCCGTCTCATTCATACAACTTTTGCTTTAGTAAACACATGTATTGCTATAGGAAAATGCCGCGGGGGTACAGCAGCGCTTCTGCTGCAGGGCCAAATACTCTGTTCTCCCGCATCTTATAAGAGGAATGCCTTTTGGTTTGGCAAGACAAGCACTGCCTGGATGCATACAACATTCAGTCACAATCTTAACATTCGACAGGACTTTTAGTAGACACAGATAGATGATGAACTGGCCCCATAGTTTGTAGAAACTAATGTGGTAACAGTTCATTGTTATTCAACACAACTATAACTCATTATTTTCAAACACTTAGAAGTCACATCATTTTTCATACTTGTAAATCTCCCAGGTTTTCTATTCTTTGTATTGATGAGTAAAATTTTAATATATATAAAATAAAATAATAACTACTTTTCTTAAGTCAGGAAACTGTCAACCTTTACAGTTACAAGTTGGTCTGATACAGTTTAAATCCAGATTCAACCAACTAAATAGGTTAATTCTATATAGATCTATTTCTACCTAGTACCTACTAGAGATACCAGTGCATCACCTCCATCCAGTACATACACTGAAGATGTTCAAACTCAATGTTTATCAGAAACTGAGTGGCAGCCCTTTGGGAAGCAGGCCAGAAACCAGGCTGCACAACATTTGCGCTTTTCTGAGTTCATATTCACAATGTGAATAGCAAAGGGAATAATCAGGTGATACAGAAATTTCTCAGGATGCTCTAAAGAACCCTATTCAGGCTAGAGAGGAAGGCAAAAGCCCAAAATATATTTTGATAAAAAGCTACTTATTGGTCACTTGAAAAAAAAAAAAAGAAAAAAGCAGTATGTGTGTCCTAGTGCTCCATTAGCAGCAAAAGGCTGAACGAGGCAAATGCGGGCCTGCTGGTGAATGAAGTGGGTGACTTAGGGACAGCAGACACAGATGAAGTGTTTCCTCCTAAGAGGCTTCTATAGTTAGTCACATGGTTCAAAGACAAGACAAACTATCAGCAATGTATGAGGAGTGACATAGAAATTACTTAGAGATTAATCTTTACAAGTCATTGGGATCCAACAAGTTCCATCTGAAGGTGTTGAGAAAACTGAGTGTGTCCTTGAAAGGCCATTCTGTGCCATCTTTTGAAATTAATGGAAACCAGGAAAGGTACCCAACAACTGGAGCAAGTACCTTAAAAAAATAATGTCAAAAGGTTGATGTGGAGAACTATAGGCCAGACAACCTCTCCTAAGTCACCCCAAAAATTGTGGAGTGAGTCTTCTTTGAACACATTTTTGGGCATATAAAGGACAATAAGGTGATTTGGAACAGTTAGCATAGATTTATTGAGAATAAATCATGCCTAAATCATGCCTAATCATTGCCTTCTATGATAGAATGACCACATTTGTGGATGAGGAAAGACCAATAGATATAATTTACTTTGATAAGGCTTTCGACACCATCTCCCACGTTATTCTTTTTAAGCCATTATAGTCTGGAAGGATGGCTTGAAAAAAACATCTGGATGATCAGACTCAGAGGGTGATGTTAAATAGGCTGTACTCTATTCGGACGCCTGAGACGAGTAAAACACAGCACGGATCAATCCCGACACCTATCCTCTTTAACATCTTTATCAATGCCATGCAAGAGGTGGCAGACTGCACACTTCAAATTTGCAGATAACGCCAATGAGGGCAACGGTCAATACGCTTGAGGGCAAGGCTGTCACCAAGAACCGTATAGGCTGGAGGAATGGGCCTTTTTTCCCCTTCCATGAGGAAAGCTCAGCAGTGCACCAGGTTTCCCAGAGATATTGTGCCATTTCCATCCTTCGAGGTTTCCAAGATGTGACACCAGAGCCAACTGCTTTAAGCAGGAGGCTGGACTAGCGACTTCTGAGGTCTCTTCCAACCTGAACTATGCTGTGATCCTATCTTGCCTGCAACCTTTTGCAAACTGAAATAGTAAGAGTATTTCATTAGCTGACTCACAGGTTATGAGAACAAAAACATATTCAGCCACCTTCACATAACAGAAGAGAAAACTTTGAGCAAGCAGATCTGGCCTGTTCTCTGGAGAAGTTTCGAACAGACACAATTTGCTTTAGGAAAGAAACCCCAAAGAAACTTAAAATCAACAAGAAACTTAATGTTGACCACATCACTAGATACAGTAGCAAATAATTTCCCTGTATGCGTCAAAAGAACACCACCAATACTCCTGTTCATGCCGTAATAAAACACTAATTATACGAGAGCTATATGGAACTGGAAAATGTAATCTTTTTAAACTGGAATGAGTAAAATAACTTCCCCCCAGCCCCTGTACAGATGTCCTTTGTCTACCAGTTATACCCTTGTGACTTAAATTCAGATCTGTTGTAAAGAGTCTATTGAGTCACACAATGTAAATTCAGCATCGCTTTTTCTTCTCTTAGTCCACCATAATGGACTAGGGGGTTGGACTAGATGATCTCCAGAGGTCCCTTCCAACCCCATGTGATTCTATTATTTACAATAATATTCTTTTACCTAATCATCCTGTACTTCAATAGTATTCTCTCCCTACTCTATCTCCTGTTTCACTCTCCTTCCTCAAACCTTTTATTGTATGTACGAGAAGAAACCTACTCCTGACAGTCTCTTTTCCACTCTTTTTTAATGGTACAAAGTGCCAACAGACTTTTAATGTCACTCAGCTTTCACATGACTGTAACGTTCTGAATCTGTCTCTCTCCGCGCTGACATTTCCTGTGTAGCAAAATGTTATTTAAAAGTTTGGTCCGAGCCTCTTTGGATTTATCAGTTACATAAGTCTCGCAGGAAAAACCCTAATAGCTTGTGGTGGGGAAAAAAAAAAACCTCAAACGTGGGGTTTTCCTTGGTGCTGAAAAGAACAGACACTTGCCTTTTCATCTGACAAGTAAAAAGAGCTCTTAACATCTTCGTTACTGCTTGTGGGAAAGGAGAGAGTAAATTGACAGTCACATCTAACAAACGTCATTGAAAATTTAAGTATATGGCAATCAAAATAATCTAAAAATAACTGAAGTACTTTAATAATTTTCTAGTAAATTATGAAAAATTTAAATCAACTTGCAAATTCTTTTCTAATATCTAAACCTATTTTCTAGCACTTATGACCAGGGGAAAAAATGTTACAAAGCAATTTTACTAAAATCAGGCCAGACACAGAAATAGCCAATGTTTGTTTTTGATCTCTTTTTTCTAAATTTAAATAATAGTTTGAATAAAATCAGAAAAATGCTGAAAAGCAACTGCAGATTTATGGTCTGTGATATAACTATGCACAAAAAATTAATTAGTCGACTTAAACTGTCTACTAAAAACCATGCTCACTTATGTTTGAAGAGAGAGTATCAAAATTAAAATTAAGCATTTATAAAATGGAGAAAATGAGGACAACATGAAAATTTTATGCAAATTGTAGACAACCAATAATTCAAACTTTCTATGCCATTTCCAAAATCCAGCCAGAAATAAAGCTGGTGGTCTGAACAGTGGATGCTTAGTTGTAAGCAATTTGAATATATAAAATATTTACCCATAATTGGAGTCTTCTGAGTCCACTACCATAATTTACTGAAGCCATCTGAAGGGCTTCCTACAAGGTTTGTAATGCAGTTTCTTGCCAAAGGATGACTATGGCTTCAGGGATTCTGGCTCTTAGCACCAATGATAAAAAAGGAGTCTCTTGCAGCAAGAGCTTTGTGTTCATGCAGATAGGTTGTGGTCCTAATTTGAATCTTTCTTCTGCCTAATGAAGGTCAGTCAACAACTACTGATTATCAGTCACTCGTTCGTTATGTATTACACTCAGGCCTGCCTAATCAGAGACTGAATAAAAGGACTGAAATTTACCCAATGTTTAACAATGCCTCAGCACTATTTTAGCAAGTCCTTAAAATACAGAGAAGATTTTTTTAATTAGAATTTTGAAGTATTATTAATATATCTGAATTGTAGTTTTTACTGCTTTGTTAAGTTTTTTGAACTAGTGTTAACAACACTGCCAGTGATATAACATCAGGGATCCATTTCCTTTACATCAGCACAGCATTTAAGAACATAATTAACTTTGAGTTAAAAAAAAAAAACTACTTAATTTACTACTGAATCAGGTGTTGCAAATCTAAACAAAAAACTAAGAGTTTGACCTGAAAAATTTAATGTCAATTTTTGACTGATAGCCTTTCAAGCACCATCCCCAGATATTGAGCTTAATGTTCGAAATGTGCGGCATTAGAATCTCTGATTTCACTTTATAAAACAGCAAGTTAAAAAAAAATTACCAATAGATCAGTTAAAAAAAAAAATTACCAATAGATCAGCTCAGGGTGTAGGTGTTCAACAGGCTTGGAAGTTAGTGGTACATGAGCAAGGCTATACTTCTTTCAGAAGTAAAACTCACCTGCAGAGTACTGAGAGGAGGGCAGCCTATGCTATTATACAGAGTATTTGATCTCTTTCACGGGGAACTCCTTTGCTGGAATACTGCATCCCCCCCCAAAAAAAAAAAAAAAAAAAAAAATCAATAAACTGAAGGCCATGGGGAGCTACAGGCTGTCTAGAAAAGGGTAAATGAAGAGAGATTGGAAGAAGTGGAACTATTTAGTTCCAACAGGGATATAAAAGACAGTAAGATTTGTTTTGAAATACGGCTTCTTTATAAAAATCTCATTTTTGGGCCTTATCATATTTTAAAGTCTTTTACTTAGACATGAATATTTGAATAAAGAAAATTTAAAGTAGATACTTTAAAAGTTCTAATTATATCCCAAACACTTTTTTATAACTTAGGTATGATCTGAAATGGAATGTGTTCTAAAGAATATAATCCAAATTTAGTGTAATTTTTCCTGCGCCCTGAGTGACAGATTTTTATCAACTATATGAATCATCTTTATTACTTTCCAAAAAAAGTTTGCTCTATAAAGTTCCAATTATTTTATAATATAAGCAGAAATTAATCTCTTCCTCTCCCTTTCTGCTATGTAAAGTTTCTATTTTGACACCTTATATATCTGTATTACTGAACCAATTTCAATAAAGAACAAGAATTACAACAGGGAAAAAGTGAAACCTCTCTGAAGTTGAGTGCAGCTTACCTGACAGGCAGAAAATGGGCAGAGACGACTGAATCACGCAATTATTAAAGTCATCAAGAGCAGTCAAAGACTGGATTGTCCAATAAAAAGGTCTGTAAAGAAACTGATTACATCTGGGACTGGAACATCTCCTCGGTGCAGTTCACTGTAAAAATAACGTACTAAAAGGAATGCCTGGGCCTAAGAAAATCCCTACTTGCTCAGATCTGTGGTACATCTAGATTTCAGGTTTCATCAAAATATTAGCAGCTAATGAACACATTTGTCTTTCCTCATTGATTCAGACATGCCTACTTACTTCTTACAAGTGGCTTATTTCATCTGTCAGAGAAATACTCTGATTCAGAGCCTTTTATAGACAAAAAAAATTCTTAATGCCAGACCATCAGGATAGTTCCCACTCTAAGGTAATTTAGAAAACATAAACCAACATTTGTGCCTCACAGATAGCAAGATATCATCAAAAGTAAGAAAGGACTGTGCATAACCACCTGCTGTAAAAGATTATATCATTCAAACCTCCGTAAGCACCTAGCAAAATGGAGAAAAATCAGTACTTAGTGTTGAAAGATTTCACAGAAAAATCTTCCTACTTGTTAAAAATATAATTCAGAATTTGGTCTTCAAGTTATGGGTTTGCTAGAATATTGAGATCATTAAGATCTTATCTAATAAATTCATATATCTGTGCCAACAGCATTTAATCATCAGAAATAGACAAACTGCTAAATCTAAACTATACTGAGGTGTCAATTCCTAATAATAATATTAGAGTTCATTAATGTAGGAGCTACCTATGCAAAGTGGGGGTTAAGATTTTTTAAGATTCTTCCTAAAATCAAGAACTGGATTGAATTCTTACCAGGCAGAGTAACTGTTGATTCAGTGCCATCCATGGCAATCACAGTCTGGCTCTAGCCCATCATCCACAAGATAGCAAAGTTTAACCGCATCTGCAGTACCTAGAAATCCACTCACGCTTTCCTGAGCTGCCATTTAATGGGACCATGCTCTTCCCTGAAGAAACCAACATCTCCAGGTAACTGTGAGGGATACTTTGATGTTTCACTGCTCTCAACTCACGTTAGCTTTGCAGACAGACAGATGATTTAGGCATCCAGCAAGATGCCTAAGGTTCAACAGTGAAACACTTCATGTTGCATTTAGTCTTCATATAAACTAACACTGAGATCGTAACTGCCTTCCTGAGCATGGCAAATGAAGCTACAAATGCCTACTGCAACAGCATAGTGTACTATGTGTACACTGCAAAAAAGCAAAAAGACAGTTTAAGACTCGTTAAAATGTCCCCTAACCATGGACAAGCATTAAAATGGATGGTAATTCCTTGCCTTAATTTGTTCCAACCCATTCAGTATGTTTCCTATATACTTTAGAATGCTTTGCCTCATCAGTTTTGAATGTGCTGTATATTTTTACGCACAGAAATATTCCACCTATGAGTGAATGACACAAGCTTTCAAGTATGATCCTTAATTTTTTCTCTGGAGTGATAACTTAGCATAGTAAACTAATAAAAATTTGAATTAGTCTTAATACTGTGCTGTGAACACTTAATTTTCTTGTGTATTCTCCCTTCCCAGGCTTACACTGGATTGCTATATGTGACTTACCTTTGACAACCTTTTTTGTCATCTACATCTACAGTGATAAATACAGTTAACTTTGAAGTCATCCTCAAGTACTAAAAGGTCAACCATCTCCACTGCAAATCCTTTATGGACAGGATTCTAAGGTCATTCTAAGACAGGAAACTTGCTGAGTTCATGGAAGGAGCCCAAAGCTACTCTTCTCAACCTTCCTTCTCTCACCCTACACCCTCAGATTCTTTTTGCAATAGAAATGTGAGAAACAATCATAAAATTTCAATTTCTCTCTTTCACTTTCTTTTTCTACCTACCATAAAAACAGACAATCCCAAAAGAACAGTCAAGTAGTAAACAGCACAATCTGTGTAAGAGTTCAGTTTCATAATAAATTCTAAGGAAAATTTCAGTATGTCAGTTCACACGGTTCAGCTCAGGCAACCTTCAGTTTAACCAGAAATGGAAATACAGATGGAAAGAGAGACTAACTCAATAAATTGTATAAACACTTCACTGTATCCTAATGACACTGTGTGGTTGTTTCTTTCCAATACTTTCAATCTGAAAATCATACACATTACTCTGTCAAAGTGTTGTAATCCCTCTCAACAACTTCTCTTCTAAAAGTTCTATCGAGATTACACAGCGGTATTTTGAAAACTGTCATGTCCCCATTGTACCCTCAATTTTTTATTCATACAGTTACTGCAGCAACACTCAGCAGGGCATGTGTACATGCACAGCCCTGATCTGTAACTAGCAGTTAGTCTTGGAACAGTCTCATATGCTTATAGACAAGCATATGTCTCATATGCTTTTCTAAGTATTATGAAGAGAAGCTTTGAAGGATTTG
Source organism: Tringa tobata (assembly GCA_033628505.1). NCBI lineage: Eukaryota > Metazoa > Chordata > Aves > Charadriiformes > Scolopacidae > Tringa > Tringa tobata. The sequence goes on from JAHREE010000128.1 coordinate 1,365,536, forward strand.
GTTTCTCCTTAATAGCAATTAACTAATTTCAAGTATAGTATCTAAATCTTACCAGTTTTTATTCTGATTGTTTTGTCTAGAATCTCTAGATAAAGTTGAGTTGTGATGTTAGGAAGCAAAATTATTTTCACTGAATTCACATTAAGTTATACAATAATATTTTCCTAAATATGATTACTAAATGTTGCCAATGATCTTGATTATTAATCTACCTCTGTTCAACACAACCACTCTTTGACATTTTAGAATTTTAAGTGCTGCTGTTAATTTTCATCACTTGTGAAAAAACTCCCATAACACATCTTTTCAATGTATTTAATCTGTCCATGTTATAATATTATAAGCCTTAGCTCACCAGTGTGATGTTCTTTAAATATTAACACATTTCATCACTTGCTTAGTTAATTTCCTTTTATATGGGTTAAACTACTAATAACAACATTCTCTTTACTACAAAATCAATTTCAATTGCAAAATTTTGACGGTGAGCCCTCCTACACATGCAGAACTTGCATTGGTGAGAGCCAGAATGTTATCCTGAACTACTTTCATAAATCATTACAGAGAGTTATTGTAACTTTGTATTTCTAAATATAAAATGCATTTTTGTTTTAAAATTTAATGAAATTTGAGGTTTGTCTTTTTCTGGATTAGTCAGTTAACAATTGAAAGATAATTAAATCTAGTTGCCTTTATAAAAACATTTTCAATAATTAGCTTGTCCTTGCTTTGACATTTCTAGTTATTCCTGGCACTACACAACTTAAACAATTTTGAAAACAAACCCTTCTACCTCCCTGTTCTAAATGACCCAGTAGCAGGCAACTGAAAAACTTGGGGTGGGGTGTGGTGGGGTGGGATGGTGACCAAAACAACTGTTTAAATGCAACCAGTAAGTTCCACCAAAAGCAGAGACACCTAAAACTAAAGAATGACTTCATCTGATGCACTGTTTTAAAAGAAACTTGCAGTTGTAAATCATTTATGGGCCTTCTAGAGAAAATGTGGTAGTTCCCTCTGCTACCAGGGACTCTGCTGCTTGGTACTGAGGAATCCACAGCATATTCAGTGGTCTCTCAGAAAATTCCTAAGTCCTGCCCAGGCAGAGAAGCTCCCAATGTTCCATGCACATCCATAAGAGTTATGGTTTAATAAAGAATTTCATTATTAGGCAAGTCATGAGCTCCTTGGGATAGTTAATATAGTTCACAAGCAAGTCGTTCCAAAAGACATCAGGAAAAATCCATACCAGAGATTTTAAAACCTTCTAACCCCCAACATTTAGAAAGATACTGCCATTTTACTCGTGGTTACCTTCTGGACAATGAAGAGGAAAAGCTATTCCCCTCTCTCCAGGCTGGATTGTTTCACTGGGTTACAACCCACAGAGACACAGCAACTGGTGTCTCAAATGAGACTCAACCATGTACTGGTTACTACAAACAGTCTTTGCACATACATTTACTTACTCTGCTCCAAAATAATTAAGATTTAGCTAGAAACAATAATTTTATCCCTTTCAACATTCCATCAGATGGTTTATACATAGTAACCAGTATAATGATCAGCGTTTGCTAATTATTGATGGTTGTCAACTGTGCACATTGAAATGACTCTGTATTCTCAGACAGTAGTACAACAAAACCTCCAGCATCCCTGGAAATATTTCTGCTACAGAAATCTCAGGAAACCATCTGATGCCACAGAAGAGCAAACAGGATCACATCTATGCACAGAATGACAGATACTCTGCTTCCTACTGTCCATTCCCTTCTCCAAATGTTAGTATGTCCAGACTGACGTGGGCATGAGTCTGTCAGAATAAATCCTGGATCGTTCCACTGTACCAGATTTTGAAGATAAACATCTTGGTAAATAGCATAGGTCATACCCAATCCTCCTGGCATTTTCTCTACTTCTCTAAGTATAAGAAGATTTATGGGGGTAATAAAGCCAGCTCAACGTAAATAGTACCAAAAGGCAAAAAACTGATACTGTTTTAATAGAGTTACTCTAATAATAACTTGGCAAAGACATCTAATTTCATGCTTCCCAGATGGCATTTTCATAGTATCTCAGTAGCCAAAACCCCCAGAGCTACAGTTTGCCCAGTGGCAGATGTCTGCTTCATACAATGATAGTACATGGCAAGAGACAACAGTTTCTGATCCAGAAATCTACAAGTGTAAGGGTGTTTCAGTTGCATGTGGTTTCACTATTTGCTATTACATGGTTTTGATGCATTCCTATGTTCGTGTTCAGGGTAGATCAGATGTCTGTGCTTGCTCTATGTCAGACTGCCCGATGCAGTCTTTCATGCTGGCTGAAGGGTTGTTTTTTCTCAACGCTTTTCAAGTTTCTTTTGGGGGACAGTTTATTACCCATTTCAATCTCATTAAGCATTTACCTCATTACTTCAGTTAACAAGTTACATTTAACTAAGCACAATCGAAAACAGCTAGGACAGCACTATCAGTCAAACAGCTAAATCCCCAGGCAACATTCTCAGCGAAGTCCATGGGATTTGGGCCATACTATGACCATTACACTCATTATCACCAGGTGCTACACAAACAAAGACTAAAAAAACCCTTTAAAATCTGATCTTTGCTATCTCTAGACCTCTCCCTTTAAAATCTGGTATCAAGAACTGGTATAAGGTATGAGACAACAGATAGAAACAGACCAACAGGGAAGTACAATGCAACACTGTACTGATACCCAGAACTGCAGACAACACCCCCACAGCTTCAGCAGCCTCATCATGGTCACATTGTTTGATGGCCACCATCAAGGACACATAAAGAGCAGCTCCTCCTGAGAGCGAGGAGTAGCAGGGCAGAGGGGACAAAGTTGCATCTTCAAAATTGAGCATGTAGGGGGAGGCTGGCAGAAAAGTTTTATCCCACTTAGGAATCATCGTTTCGTATGTGAGAGAATGGTATCATTTTAATGAGGCAAAAAATATAACTCATACTGACACAATAAAAACACCAAGAGAAGTGGTTGGACCGAAGCACTGAGACAGAAAAAATGAGCTAAGCAGCAGTAACCTGTGCGGGCACTAGAGACACAAGCCCAAATTTGTCAAAAACGTACAGATAGTCTAAGAAATCCTTTCCCTTACAGCAACAGAATTCAGCTGTGAAAGCTCTGTGTCTATACACACTGCACAGCTCCCATTTCTACGCACTGTGACTGTGCTTTGGTTCAAGGACATAAAAAGAATGACATAAACAGATGACACCTTTGCTTCCTTCCCATGGTGGAATCATGAACTTGCAGGTTCTGCAGGTTCAGTATGTCTCAGCTGCAGTCATGTTCTTCACTATTCTACTTCAAGGAGAAATCAAACAATACAAGAGGTACACATGCACCTCAAAGCACAAAAAGGTCATTCCCTGTTTTAAATGACAGGGGAAGTCAGGCTTGCACCACTATTATGCAAGAAAAAGAAGCTTCATGCTGAGAAAAGAAAATACATTTTCTCTCTAAACTCCATTTGCAGCATTAATAGGCACAGGAAAGAACAGCACAAAACCATCTTACGTAGCTCTGCTGTTACTGGGTTGAACCTTTCTTTTCACCAAGTAAAAAAGCAGCAGAATCAGACACACAGCGATGCTTGTGCTCCAAAAACGAAACCTGCCTTTCCCTACTATAGGGATTTCAAAACAATATATGTAATGCATTACAATGCATGTAATCAGGAATGCTCTTGGGGAAGCAGATGAGACTTTGCTTGTGCAAATCAAATTTAACGTATCTTCAGAGCCATCTAACAAATTATAATTCCTAAAACTCTGTTTCTTTTGAAAAAACGTTCACAGTTGCCCCAGTCTGATGCTTCCTTAAACGCACACTACTATCTAGCACCCTGCAGCCCTCACCTGGGGTAGCACCAGGAGACAAAGGACTGATCCCAAGGACCTAAAGAGGACTGATTTCCTCTTTTGTTTATTTCTAAAGAAGAGCATGCTTTGCAAGTGCTCCAGGCATACAGATGTGACATACTCCTCCTGCTGATCATTTCAAACAACAAAAAAAGTTGGCAATGAAAGCGTGGAGACAATTTTTCATTCATCCAATCACTACTACTCTCTTCTTCCTACTTCTGACACTTCTCCACATCCCCTCAGCTTATAACGTCACTTTGCAAAGCGCTGACCCAGAGGTAATACTGAATTGGGTGTGCATGTTTCCTACTACCCCTTTTCCCCTCAGCCTAGTTTTTTGGGTACTCCATCTTGAATAGGTTCAGGAATCACCTGACGGTCACATTTTCTCTACTGTGTCTCAATCCACCTCCCAGCTACAGAACATAAAACTCCTCTCTAAGCTGAAGAATCAATTTAGTCATTTTGCTACCTCCATCTGTACCACTTCTAGTTTTACTATATCTTTTGATGTAGTTTCACCAAAACTGTGTATGTTAGTCAATGTCCATGTATCATGGGTAAGTGTGGTGACGCAATGGCATCATTCAAAAAATGAATTTTTTCTTCTGCTTTGTATTCCCACCATAATAATCTTTAATATTCCTATTTATTGTGATCATTACTGAGCACAATTCTGGCCTTTTCTCTGAATTATCAATTATAAACTTATTTATTAGTGCTTATGTTCAAATCAGAAACAAGCACTACCAAAGTATTATTCTCTCTTGTGTGTTATTTTGCATTTTAGTTATATTCAATTTCTTTCAACATTTTATCACCCAGTCACCCTGTATCTTATGTTTGCATTCATGTCCTCCTTATTATTATCTTGAATAACTTGATCTCATAAGCAGACTTTGTCATCACACTGTTTATCTCATGACCATTTATTTTGATCCCTGACTGGTTGTTCATTCCTTCAGCAAACACACAGTGGCTAAGTTTCTTTAAAAATACTAGCAAGGGACCTTGTCAAATGCATTTTTGAAAGTCCAAATTGATTATATATCAGCGGGCTTTATCTTATCCACCTGCTTAGCTACTCCTTCAGAGAACTGCAATGGATTTGCAAGGGTTGACTTTCCTTCAGAACTGCGCTGACTTCTTCCCAAAATACCACATTCATCTGTGTGTCTGTTCATTCTGTCTCTTATTATGGTTTCTATTTTTTTCCCCCCACTACAGGCATTAGACTCATCCCATTAGTGCTCTCACTTTCCTCTGGAATCCTTTTTAAAATGCGATTGAACACGCAACCCTCCTCATTGTCAGGTACAACGGCAGCAGTTTCACTGGAGAAATCCTTCAGAAATTCTGGGTGATAACATCTGCTCCTGGTAATTTCTTATCACATACTCTTAGCATTTGTGTGGCAATCTCATTGACCAGAATTTCTCTTTGAGGACTACCAACTCACATGATCGCTTTAAATACACTTCCAGCACAGCTATCTCCCTAATCTCCTCCATAGCGGTGATGTGTAAAAAAAAGTTTTCTCCCATGCCTTTACATTAGGCTTCATAGTCCTGGTTGGTTGGTTGGGTTTTTTAACACAGCTTTTTTTATACTATTTTCAAGTGTTTTGGGGTTTTGTTTATTTTGTTGTTGTTGCTGTTTGTTTGTTTGTTTGGGGTTTTGGCCTGCTACATTGTATTTGCATTTTATAGGGGTGAAGAAAACTCTAGGTAGAAAGAGACCACTGCACATCATCTAGTTCAACCTGCTCTCAAAGCAGAACCTAAATTAGGTTAGTTTATCACCCTCTCTTTTTCTCTGTTTTCTAGTACTTTTTTTTTAAGGTTATTGCCTTATTTCTAACACCCTCATTTACCCTGTCACTTGGCTAGGCTGACTTTCCCTGGATTTTCCTAAAGTCTTTTTTCATTGTTGATAGACATTTGCTCTGAGCCACCCATGTGTTGACTGCAAGAGACAACACACATGATACATCAGCTCATTCTTGACAGCATCACATCGTGGACATCGCCTGTCTCAATCCACTGTGGTCATTCCTGTGATCTTCTTGTTGGAACACCACGTGCTACATCTCATCTCTCTTTGGGAAATGGTAGTATCATGAATTACTATTCTTCATTACTGCACATTTATCTAGTAAGTCAACCTTGTAGACCTGCAAGGGCATCTGTGGGGCCTTGATTATTGAGTTTTGCAGCAACAGACTGCCATTACAGGTGGACAATACAACTCCTGTGACCTCAGGCCTCATATGCAGTATTTTGTTTCGTACAGCCAACCTTTTTACTTCTGCAAGACTCTGGCATAAATTTCTAGAGCTATAGATTTCCCAGTTCTCAGCTTTCTGCTAAATGAAATGTTATCTGATGACAGCCTGCATTTCACTGCTGCTATCCTGTAATTAAGAAAGCTAAACATAGATCAGATACTGTTTCTCAAGGTTTTTTGTTCATTAGATGCTTTATTATTCTAACCTCGTTTTCCATTAGCATATTGAATAGAGTAATGGATACATATTGCCACCTATTTAAAGCCAAACTACATTGCAATGTGCTTTAACTCAAGTTCATAACTAAGTAATTTCTTTTGGCTTTATAATAAATTTTTGAGTCAATTTGTTATTGAAAAAGGTACTCTTTTCTTGGAGGACACCTGTATTTTCTGGGCAGCTTAGCATTTGTCCTGCAATTCAATGAATGGTGTCCTCACTAGACAGAGAAATAGAACAAAGCCTTGAAACTAGTACAAGGAAAACTTCTAGTAGTCCAGGATATTGATGTTTAGTTTTTATTAGAAGCTGTAATCTTTTAAGTCAGTTTATATCATACCTATAAGGAGGCTTCCTAATTCAGGTGGATTTTTCAGTGCCCCAAAAAAGGAGGAGGAAAAAAATAGTGAAATATTTTGATTATTCAAAACCCAAATATACCTTCAGAAGTGTTAACTTGTTTGTTGAGAGAAAACAGAAATAGAACTTGAAAAGGCAAAATGATTAAAAAATTGACATCAAATTAACATTCCTCATTTCTCCTAGTCCAGCAATACAAATCTCATATTACACTGGCTTCATCTCAATCACTCCCTCCTTTCTTCTCACTTTCAACACCCAATCCCTCCTAACCCCAGCTTTTAGGTTTTCCAGTGGGGCAAAATATCCCTTATTCAGCCAGCCTGAGAGGGAGAATCCCACTAAAGTCATTGCTTCTCCATTGAATCTTTTAAAATCAATTATATTTTTAAAGAAATTAGAGTACAACCGCCATGCCAAATGCAATTTAATTTGGGACATTTTACTCTGAAGCAGCGCTATGAATCATCTCAAAGTTCACAAATGGGAAGAGATGTATTTTTGTTGGTAACGTTTCTTGGTGAAGAAAGGAGGTTTCTACGATTACGTCTATTCATGGGTGCTACAGCATGCCACTGTCTCAAAAAAAAAGGCAAAGCACAAACCCTAAACAACAGAACAAAAAAATCCCATCCCAACTTCATGGAAACCTTTATTCTGATACTGCCTTTGCCAAGAAAACTCCCTTGGCAGACTCTATGGCCTTCAGTAGTGTAAGTGGATGTAGTTTCAGGGTTGCATATTGCACCCCTGTGGTAACTAGAAGATATGTACCTGTTCTCCTTGGCATCTTCCATGGTGTTGATTTTTACTGGTGGTTACAATACTTCTAACTATGTTTGTTCAGTATGACTCTCTGTGGTTACAACTCCTTAGCTTAGCAGGCTACAATTCACAATCTACTGTAACTTCTATCTTACTCCAACACTAAGTCCCATTTTAGACCTGAGAGCACTCTCTCACCTTCCTTTACTCCCAGGTATTCAGCAGGTCCTTATCGAGCACGTGCTCTGAGCTAAGTCCTACTTGTGCAGCATGGCAGGCACACAGGATTGAGGTAGCGAGAGAAATCCTCTGCCAAAGCTTCCTTTAGTATCAAAGATCTAAACCCCCACATTTTCACAAGGAAAGCAACATGAAGGTCTGATGAGTTCAATGTCAAATTTGAGATCTGGCATTGGGTCAGTATGTCAGGACAGGCAAAAGTCTCTCCCTGCCCCTGCCCCTCTCCAGCACACAGCAGTACCAGTCTGCCTCCTGGGATGGCCTCCCTCCCCAGCACAGACTGGACTCTGTTCACCCAGGTGTTCCCACAAAGCAGCTGTGTCCTCTCCCTAAGAGCCAGGCCCTTCAGAGGGGTAAGAAACCACCAAACAACCAAGAAAGCAACCTTGAGATCCTCAGACAAGCATTTACAAAGCTGGCAAGCCACACAGAGCTCAACTCCAGCACAACAGTAACACTCCAAAAAGATCGCAAGGGCTCACACACAAATGTAAACACACGTGTGCATATACACAGGCACACACATATGCATACAATGTTTTTTTAAAGTGCTTGCGAAACAGTACGGTAAAAGCATTCTCCACCATGCAAAAGCAGGGACAAGCCCCTTCTCCCACCCACAAATATTAGAGGTTGTACTCCGGCAGGAGGAACAGCAGGACAGAAGCTCTTCCATCAAAGCTACAGGACTTAGGGCTTTTTGTATTGCTGGTTTTAGGCCCACAGCAAGCACTGAAATCCACTAAAAATACCAGTGCAAATGTAAAAAATATTTCCTATATGAGCATGTCTTAGAACATGAGAAACTCCTCTTGAAAAAAAGTGGAAAATACAGCTACACTGTTCTTACAACCTCCCGACCCCTGGTGCTGTTGCCAGTCCAGAGCAGGGAGGCAGGCAGGGCCGGGCTTAGCCCGGGGCTCCCAACCTCCCCCCTCAGGCAACCCACGCTGGCTTGCTGTTTGGTCTTGCCAAAGGAAAAAAACCAAAGGTTTTCTTGAAGGTCGCTACTGAAAAGCATTCTAGTTCTGTGGGGCTGTGTTAATGATTAGTTTTTCCAATTCAATTGTTAAACTGCTCCCAACCCAAACAGTGTTTCATCTTGACTGGAAAAATATTTCTTTGTAATTTTCTCAGCAAACCAGGACTGAGAATATATTTTCATATAAAATAAATAAATTGGCCTGGAACAAGTTGTGTCACTTAACTTGAAAATTACTAAGCCTTTTTAAACGGCTTTGAATTGATTTTCATAATATTCAAAATGAACACTTTAAAACTGGAAAAGATTTCTTTAGGAAACTCTCCCACAAATTAAATGGCAAGCATATATTTTGAAGTGCCCAACTGTGCATTTTAGTCTCATAGTTGAACGTGGAAAAAGCCCCTGCACATCTGGCATACTTCCTGGCATACATCCTTCCTTTGATATTAGATGAACATGAGAGACACAGGGCATATTCAGAAGTTAGGAAGATGGGGGGCTTAAGGAGACCATAGGAAGACAGTAGGAGTAGGGAATATGATTTCCTGTACACGGTCTAAACCAGCTGTCTCCAAAATAGGGTATACACACCCCAAGGGATGGACAAGGTGATCCACTGGGATGTGGGAAGAGCTTTTTTTGGTACCATCATAAATAAATATTTTTAATAGTGTTTATTTCAGCATTATTTCATCTTTTCTCAATTTTTATTTTTGCATATGTTTTATAATATATATAATACATTAGTACAGTAGTATTAAAAATAAATACATGTAAATTTATTCAGAGTGTGTGCTCAAACATTTTTTTAACTAATAGGGGTGTGCAATCAGAAAGAGTTTGGAGGCCACGGATCTAAACATGATGTTAAATCAATAAATTCAATTTCATTATAATGATTGCCTTCAGCATTACACAACTCTTCCAGAAAATAACAAACGAGTGAAGACCTAGAGATTACCAAATATGAAAACTGAAGAACTGAAGTTGTTTGGTGTGTTCCTGTATATATATATATATATGTACGGCAGAATAATTCTGCCACAAAAGGGGAGATTGTATCCAGTTTGGAAATACATGATCACCCACATGACAGCACTAGACCCTGTAGAAAATGCCCTTTACAGAATGTAGGAAGTCACATCCTTTTTCCCTTACAGGCATACTATGCTGAGCAACAACTTGATGTGCTGTAATTTGACTTCTCTAAATGTCAAGAATGGTAACTTCCCTCTCCCTGCCCCCCCTCAACTAGCTACCTTAATAAATTGCTCCTAGATTTACTGAAGGGCTGAACTGAATGAGCACAGCTAAAGAGTAACACCTACAGCATCCATACCTCAGAGTACAAATGTAAATCCACCCATGACTGCCTTGCTCGGTCACTTCTGTAATCGATCTATATTCCATTTTTACTCAGCTTTTTATGAAGACAAAAGATATTCCATGCTTTCAAGTACATTTGCTTGAGTAAGACCTATGATTTTGACTTTCTATTAATACAATAAACTTTAATATTCGCTGACTCCATAATCATTCTTTCAGTAAGCTTGGAAGGTCAGTAGTGAGAACAGTAGTATGGCCAGTGAGGAACAAAGGTAAAACATAGTTTTAGTATTTCTAATGGGGTTAATACAAATCTCAGTTTCTTTTCAAATACATCAGTCATGTACAGCCACTTTCAGCTACAGTACTGAGTGCAGCAGCTTAGCTGTTTGTCATAGCACCTTATGTCATCTTTTCAGTATGGCAAAACATTTAATTGTTATCCTTGAAAGTGCCCATAAGGAAGTTTTGGTGGCTAATACCACATTTTCAGCTAGAGACCATCTTGTGAAACTATTTTTTCAATCTTAACTTCCCAGTACTGTGGAGGATAAGGAGATGATAAAAACAGGTTATAAAACAGAGCCCTTCTCCTATTGCCTTCTGTTTGTTTTAAACAGACATCTATTTTCTGTACCCTGTCATTACACTCATTTTCTAAAGGGTAATTATAAAAATCCTTTTAAAGGAAATCAATTTCTTGGACTCCTGTATGATTGCTGCTGACATCTGATGTGATTTGACTTTCTGTGTGTCACAAGTTATAATTTCTTCCAGTAGACCCTTCAATAAATTTCTTGAGAATGCCTTCAAGCTCTAATTCATACATATATACCTCGTTCATTAGCTCCTATTTCTATAACAAGCATAATAGGAAGCATTATGAAATGTATTGTAAAAATTCAGTGTCCCATGCAGAAATTCAGTTGAGCAATCTGAACAGATTGCTTGAGTGCATACCTCTGATTTATGTTTTCATTATATAGAAATCAGCTTTCAAATTACTAAAAAAGCTTCCATCCACACATCCCAAATCTTCTGAAGTGTGTATAAACCTACCACAATGGTGGTTTTGTCTGAAATCACATGAGGTACTGATTGACTTGATGGGACATTCCAGACTAATGGGCTATTGTAGTAACCAATAACTTCAGCAATTATTGAGCTGCTGTATCCATTCTACACATAGGAGGGATATAAACCCATAGAAACATGTTTTTGTCAAATAATCCTTAAATACTTGAACCTACCCTTGCCTTTAATTTCTACAGAAACAGTAAGTACTGCTTTTAATATGCCACACCTGGTTGCGCATATACAGCTGGCGCAAAATTTATGCTGTTCATCCCTGAAGAGTAACCAGGATCTTGGGTTTTCAGCCAGGTCCATTTCTGTGTAACTTGGTCACTGGCCAGGGCTCTGCAGAGCCACTCCATGACAGCAGAGCAGAGTCATTTCAGACCTCCCCAGTCAACACACAACACTCACAAGCAAAGCCCCTACAATCAGGGAAATGAAAGGGTAACAGTTGCTGCCAGACCCTTCCCAAGAAAGAAAGATATACCAGCAAACCAATCATATTGATCATTCAATGACTGGCTGATAAAAATAAAATCCTCTTCTATTTCTCATCCAGCTATCTGACTGCTAGAGCATAACCTGCTTTATAGTGTCTAGAGATTGCACAGCAAACATAACCATTTACAGATAATTTCTGTTCAGGCAAATTCTAGTTTCCAGATCACTTTTTATTTGAACACGGTATTAGCAGGCAGAGAGACAGCTTTATTTTAGCACTACTGACCTAACAAGGTCCTCACAAACAGAAAGAGAAAAATTATGGCCTTATGTCACATCCAGGTGGAAGTTATATGCCTGAGTGTGACCTAAAGAACGATGACCCTGAAAAACTGATTGCTCAAGATCCCCTGGGAACTGACTGGCAGGGGGTACAAGGTGTATTGCAGCATCTCCGACACAGTTCAAGTAAAACTGCTTGGTCCTTAGAGATGCAGTGGTTTTGTGTTAGCTCTTGATCACAAAATGTTGTTTCCTTCCCTCCTCTCCTCTGGTGGCATGTAAATTACATGCAAGAATAACATTCTGCATTAAGCTCCCGTGACCAACTCTTAGAAGGCCATTTTATTTATAAAAAAGGGTGGTCCCCAAAGCCCACACCTTTCTTTCTAAAGAATTTATGAACTACCTTTAAGCACCATTGACAGCCTGATACATGGGTCACTTGCAAATCAGTTTTTCTTGCTGAATTATTACACTATTAACTCTACAGCTTTCTCAGCTTTACAAAATGCACTTCTGCAGTGTGTGTGAAGGATGAATAGCCTCAATAAATTCCATTATACAAAGGAACAATGAGGATAGCATATTGCTGACTTTAGGATAATGAAAGCAACACTGGATTTCAGATTGTTTTGATGTGATTAGCATTGTGTTCTCATTTCTCTAGGTGAACGATTTTTAAGGCTCTCATTTTCTAGAGGCACATATGGATTTCAGGACATGGGACAGGATTTTATTATTATTTATTACAGTATTATTGTTACAGGAACGTCCATATGAACCACCTGATAAAAGGTCTCATCATGCTTTAGGTTTGATAAGCATCTAACAAGGCACAAGGCACCCTCTGCCTCTGACAGCTTACTTAAACCACACCAAGAGCAGGCAGAGGGAAGCGTTGGAGCCCCTTTTAGTACATGGGGAACTGTCACGGGTCCTGTCTTTGCCAAACTTTAACCACTTGCCTGTGACCACTTGGCACAAGATGTGGCAAGATCAAGAATGCCACATTTCTTGACAGTAGTCTATTCTAGACTGCATGGGCCAATCTCAGACCTATGTTTCATTAATGATACTCCAATATTAGCTGTTTGAGAAGTCACTGCTGTTAAATTTTCTATCTACAGCTTTAGGACTTCACACTAGGTGGGATGCAAGTTGTCAAATCACTGCTATCAAATAAAGCTTGATTAAATAAAGGCCTCAAATATGAAGCCTTTCATTTCTCCAAGTACCTATTTGAGTTTAGTTCTCATGGTGTCAAGGGTTGCTTCCCTGTAAGTGTTAACATTTCTTGGTTAACACTATGTTGAAAATAAAGAATATGTCACCAAAACTACTGTTTTACTATGAGTCTCAGCAGAAACAACAATCAGAGAAATTTCATATCCATAACCTATAGTCTCACAATCATTTTAAACCTTTTTAAGTTTAGGTTTGTTCACAAAGATTGTTAAGCTACAATCATGGAAATCTTTTCACAAACATAAGCTGCTCCTACTCTTTGATTAACACAACTGAAATTCTTTATTTTAACAAGCTCTGTAATTGTCTGAGACACACATGTCCTCAGCAACATAGAGAAGCAAAACTCTACATAAATCAAGCAAGCTTTTTTTCCTAAAGGCTGGAAATTAAGAAACAGAATGCGATACTTGAAAAACATCAGGAACCATGTAATGGGGTTCACACTGTAAAAGTACAAAGCCAGGAAAAGCTTAGTCCCCAAGGAAAAAACCTGAAACATAAAAGGGATTTTCCTTGTAAACCTCTTTTCTCAAGATCTGCCCTAGACTAACCAGCCATAATCACCATATAGGCATCCAAGGCAAATAAGAAAACAAGGATACAATTGCTTATAAAAGATCTTAAGGGTTATCATCAAATAAGATACTTAGTATCCAAACATCTGACAGAAAAATAAAGGGAAAATGGTATCTTTTCACTTACCCCTGCTAACAGCCAAATCATCTGCACACGCAGGAAACTCTGAAAGTCAGTTTGGGGTGTTAAAATTACACGTTGTCCTGTTTTCTCCTTTTCACTGTTGTATCCTCTTTTCAGCAGAGTAAAAACTGTATACTGACAAGTTTTTAGGAGCCATTTTAAGAGAAGAACAGGTGCACCAACATTGCGGGCATTGTCCTTTGCATGTTTTCTGCAGTACCAGCATGAGCACGCTTCAGCCCTTCATCTGCTTTGTACTGTGGACAACACACAAATCCCCAGGGTTTTGCCACCCAAGCCACCTATTACAGCTTGCAGTGATCTAGAGGCCAGGTGTCAGCAATGGGGAGATCCCCCTGCCTCCACAAACACAATCTCCTCCTGTTTCTTAGCACTTCAGTGATGCTTGGTGAAGCCTGTGCCAAGCCAATGAAGCTTGTTACGTTCACAGAAAACTATTCACTTGTTTCTTTTTCTCTTGCCAGGTGGAAGTGGCTCAGAGAAGGAATCAAGCAGTGCTGGAGCCAGCACAAAGGACAGAGGGAGGAATGGGCAGCCAGCACCACCAAGGGATGTGTGTGTGTTGGGTGGAATAGGAAGTGGGATGTTGCTTTTTGATAGGAGTGAGGTGTTAGTCTGGCTTAGCTGTCTTTTAATTTTGCCCTATGTACAAGAAAGTAACATAAAGCTTCTTATGACAGAGTAGGTGTCTCTCTGATCTGCCAGCTGCTAACATTTGGTACTTGCATGAAGTAGTCATGACACTTGGTCAGTGTAAGCAGAGAACCAACACATCCTGAATGTATCATGTTAATATTCCAGTCAGTAGTTCAAAGCTCTGTGAACACCTTAAGGAAAACACCACAGATGGCTCCCTCTCTGCCTGTCATTGTCTTCAAATATTTGAATATATAAACAGTGAATGTGCTTCAGAAATGAGATGATCAAATATTGTTTTCAACCCTAAAATGTTCTAGCTGCTCCCTACGAGCATCTAGCATTTTGAGTGCTGTAAAAAGTATTGGTAGGCCAGTCTGCAACATTTCAGAGGAAAAAAAAATAAATTAAAAAAATCATACTTATATATACATATATGCAGTTTTCCCAGATCACTGGGCCTTTGGGTCTGCTTCACAGAGCTGTGGACCGAAAGGCTGTGAGTATATAACACCACTTCCCCCCGATCAGTGGGAGCCAAACCCTTTTCTGCTGTGGGAGTCAAAGTACAAAACATTTCTCAATGTCCATTGCCCTCACCCAGAACACTTCAGAGAACCTTTTGGAAAGCTCGAGGCCAAGGCCCTGAAAGCGAGCTGTGCTGTGGACAGAGCAGCACTGGCACAGAGCTCAGCGGGGATCCCAAGCACCTCTGCAGCCACACAGAGCAGAGAAGAGGTCCTGGCATAACCTGCAGCTTATCTATACTGATCTAATTATACTATTAGAGCTTGCTATGTGAAAGCTTTCATTCTGAAATAAAATAGCCTCTTGGTTATTTTCAAAGTGACTTAAACGGGAAAGAAGAGATGTTTATAGTGCTCTCCTGGAAGTTACAAAGAGAAAATTGCATCAGTATACCAAAAAACGCAAATTTTCCTGCAACCACAAGCCCACAGGCAGACTGCAGCTTTCCAGCTCCCCTGGACCAAAGAGCTGTAGCTCATGAAGATACAGAAAGAGAGCTTACAGTTATTTCAGGTCTACTGAGAGCTGCTTATGCCCATTCTGCCTGTTTAGAGAGACAAAATCACATTCTCACTACTTCCACAATTATGTGAACAATGCTTTCATTTTTTTTAAAAAAAAAGCCTCTGATCTCTGCCATCATAGATTAATGGCCTCAAAAAAGCTTTCAGCATGCCCAGTGACAACCTGTAGTGGCTTTAAAAGTAAAGAACAGAGCCCCTCACATTCACATTAAAAATCAACATCAGGTTCCTGAGCAAATGAAAGCAAACTTGAATTTTCAGTGCTCATTCAAGCAGCCAACACACACACATAGTCCAGGGCTTGCTTCTGCTATATGACAACAGGGAGGCAGGCATTGCAAGCATGAAAATGCATGAAACCTGAGGAGGCATGCTTCCTAGTTCTTATTAAATTGATGAAAATGCTTTTACCTAAAATGCTGGCTGTAGAAAAGCACTAGTAAATTGACTTACTTCGCTTACCAGCTTACTAGAACACTCTTTTGTTATACTGAAAGAATATTAAGGATTTATCCTAGGATAAAGGTGATGATAACACATAAGTGAACTTAGATTTAGTTGTACTGTATGCATAGATGTAATATTGAGGTACCATGAAGTATCAATTAATTCCAGATAGTTTTTTAATGGGAAAATAATTAACACAAATATTCCATCTCTAACCATCTCAATTTTTAGGATAATAATTTAGCAAGTCTGCCTGTAATGGTTCACTCGGAATTATGTGGAGAAAGTTCTAAATCCGTATTTCCCGAACGTATTGCCCTTATGCTTTTTCCTTCTGTTCTGGCTCCCTGGAGGAACGCCTCTCCCACAGGACTCTGCAGCTCTACAGCCCAACAAGTCCCACCAGCTGGGGGAAGGGAGTTTCATGTTCAGCGTAACGCCTTGGCACAGAGCACGTACCCAGAATGTGTGCTCAGGCATTAGCATGTTTGGGGAGAATTTGTTCCAATCAGAATTTTGCACAGCGCTTAGCACCAAAGGGAACTGATCTCAGCAGGGGATTCTAGATGGTACTGTAATAGAGATACAGAATAATAATGATGTTTATAAAAGCAATGAGGCTTTCAGATGAAATGCACTACATCAATGTAATCTATTATGAGAAATTAGTCTTTTTATGGGAAAACTTCTAAACCTCCTCTTAAGTAGTCTGAGAAATGATGCAGCTCCTGCAGAAAGAATGCATGTTCCTTTACCACAAAAGCATCCTATTATTTTAAAACATTAACAACCAAATGATAATTGGACTCTAACAAGTATTTTTCATAACTAAAATTCTTAATCCATTTATCATATGAGTAGAAAATAGAATTAGTTTTGGAATACTTATGATAATCCTTAAGCTGTGCATAAATAGCACAGAAATGATTAATCCTTAAGAAAACATAAAATTACGAGACGGCAGCAAAACGCTTAGTAAAATATGCAGTCAAATATTTTATACTACATTAACGCAGCTGCACATGACATACAACCCCAATACAACTAAACCAAAGTATTAAAAGAGGTGATCGTGTTGCGTGGTTGTATTCATATTTTGGCAATGCAAAATAAAGTGGTTTTTGGGGGAGATGGGGTTTTTTGTTGTTTGTTTTGTTGGTTTTTTTTTTTTTAAATATTCTTTATAGGACTGATTATATAAACAAGCATAAAATAATGTTTCTCTAGTCCTTCCTGAACATCAGCAAAAGCATCTTATGGAGAAATTCAACCCACCTTCCATCCCCAAAACATTTCAAGCTCCATTTGCTGCGGAATGCTGATACCCACCATTACCTGACCTAATTGAGAATCATTATGTGCAGCTCTAACTAAAGGTCCCCTGTGATCTCTAAACCTCCTCTAATGCCTTCATGAGAAGCAGCACCCAGGGACAGCAATCGGTGTATGGACCCAACTGCTAAAATGTAGGCCCAGGAGAGATTTCAACTTATTGTTTTGAAACAGTATGAGTGGACATTTAATGACTCCGCTTTAAAAGTATAGAGGGACTACTGAAACAGAAGTGGTTAAGAATTTTTTTTTCTCTGAATATTCATAGTTTACCTTTTACTCTATTTTAGTTTGATTACTCATACAGCAATTTGAGCTATATTGAATTTACTGCACAAAAGCAAACTTTCTTAGTTGAAACTTACAGAATGCATAAGGTTGTACTTTGTCTTCAGAATTCTAGGCTATTAAATAAAACATTTGCAGGAAAACAAAAAATAATGATCAACCTATTATTTCAATAAAAAATCCATTAATAATCATAAATTTTAACAGGAAAAATTGTATTTCCTATCTAATTATAATTCATGTTACTATGAAATGTCTATTACGTTATCTTCTTAAGCTTTCAATAAAATTATTTCAGTAGAAGTAAGGAAGAGACATTACAGAAACACAGTTTGAGCATTTCAATACAGTATATCACAGTGTTATTTAAAATGTAAACCAAAACAAGTTGCAAGAAATAGCAAGTTCTTCTACCAATATTATCAGGTATTACAGAATGACAGAAAATGTGGAATGTGGTTTGTCTTCAAAAAATGGAGAAAACTTCTAATTTAAAATAATAAGCTTGATATATGTTGTATATTTTAAGCAGTCTTTTCAAAGTACTTAAACAGATTAAAAAAAGAAGGATTTTTAAATAGCATTTTTACAGAGAGAAAAGCTTTTTTTTTTTGACAGACGCTTTTGATGGAGTTGGGTATTTTTGTTCAGATGCTAGTCAAAAAAAAGGTTCAAGACACTGGATTTAAATAACAGAGACAATGGAATTAAGGCCCTTAAAGACAATAAATTTTTATTTAAACAAACAAGCTGTTTCATAGGCAGCCAACACCAGAATTTAGAGTGCATTATGTGCAACCTTTCTCAAAATCCACTGATATCAACTGAAAGACTGCCACTGACAAAAGAGCTCCAAATCAGTCAGCAATCACACTGCTTCACTCAGAGTAAGCAGCAAATGAAGTAGTCCAACTGAGATAAAGACATAATAACTAAAAATTCAATTTGCAAACAAATCCAACATACTGAGGCACTGAAATAAAAGACTTAGTCAAAAAGCAGTGCTAATATTTGCAGTCTCATTCAACACATCAAATAGATCCCCTCCCTTCAGTAAGGGAACATACAGAAGGCTTCTATCATCCAACCAAACTTTTCATGCCCAGGTTAAGATTTGATTCAGATCAGTGAAAAATCAACGGGGCTTTTGCTTTTCCTCCCAAATAGAGTGAAATTGACAAGGCTGAGATTGACAACGTTCCAGCCTGGGGTAGAAAACTACCCCATATTCTACAGTTACTGTAATCACATAGTGATGGAACACTAGTGTTAACCAGTGATTCATCTGGAACCGCTGGAGGCAGAGCCCCAGTGGCACCGGGCAGGTGCCCGTGCCCCAGCAGCTTCATAAAACACTGACAATGTACAACGTGCCTTGGCACAGCCTCTGCCTCCCAGCTGTCAGGAGGCGTTCACACATCTAGCACAAGGCAGAGCTCTGCACATCCAAAATCAGCACGCAGCCATATATTGCACAGAGAAGTAACCCCCATCAGTAATGACGTCATGTTAAGAGCTGGCATTCTTGATATTATTTGGTGGGGGTTTTTTTTCACAACATATTAGAGTCCTAGTCCTGCACCGCTGTTGTTGCTGTAAAAATAGAGTAGGACCAGCACATACATGGCGAGTCTCTGATGACACAGAAACACACAAATATCAGCACTAGAGACACAATTAAAGTCTCCTATTGTCAAACCTAAAGAGCACAGAACACCTGCAAGGAACATCACAGATTTATCACTGCCACTGGTTGCCCAAGTCGTTCAGCATCTCCACAAAGAGGTGACAGACTCTGTGACTGCTATAAAAATAGAAAAAAAGAAGTAATCACCTTTGCTCTTCACTGAAAAGGGGATAAAGAAAAATATAGAAGAGGGAGTAAATTATGAATCATATTGAAAACTACTGAACTCATTACTCCAGCCAAATAACGTCCCTCAAGCTTTACATAAGCACTATGGTAGAGGAGCATTGTTGTGAACTGTAGGGAAAACAGAGGGAAGCTTTAGTGATGTTTTTTGGAACTCTACTTGGTCACTCTTGCATTAGCCACACTGGAAGAAATACAAAGATATTTCAAAAAACTGGTAAGCAGGAGGGGGACAGAAGATGTCATAATGAGCAGTATAAGCAGTTGGGATCATATCTACGCTGGATAAGAAATGACAGAAGGTCAGTCCTATAAACAGGAAAGGAATTCTTTAACGCAGAAAAGATAAGTTTTCTTTAATGTCAGATGGGAGAGAACAGACTTGGAAAGAATAAACTTCAAAAATTGCTCTGAATACAAAACTAAAGATAGTCTGTGACAAATGAGAGAGATACCAAGTGTTCTTGTTCACTGACAGAGCAAATGGCAAAGGTGGAGACATAAATCTGATCCTAAGTTTTTAATCATTCCACATTTGCTTTGAAATGCAAACTCTCCATCTAAAGTACAAGTATTCAAACTCTTTGCAGGTATACTTGTGATGAGCTAAAAAATTAAATCTATTTACTGCTCGCCAGCACCAGGGCATGTTGCACTGCAGTCACAACCTTTGCCTGATACCTGTGGACCACAGAAGCCAAAATGTAATACCATTCAAGGTGCAGTTTACTGAATGTCTCCTGAAAGGAGGGTGTAGTGAGGTGGGGGTTGGTCTCTTCTCCCAAGTAAAAAGTTATAAAAGAGGAAATGGCCTCAAGTTGCACCAGAGGAGGTTTAGATTGGACATTAGGCAGAATTTCTTCACCAAAAGGGCTGTCAATGACTGCAACAGGCTGCTCAAGGAAGTGGTTAAAGACATGTAGATATAGCACTTAGGGGCATAGTTTAGTGATGGACTTGCAGTGCTAGGTTAATGGTTGGACTAGATGATCTTAAAGGTCTTTTCCAACCTGAATGATTCTATAATTCCAAGTTCAAGCCTCAATGATTTTCTCCTGCACTAGACCTCAATGTAGAGTTAAACAATGAACAGCTTTGTGCAGCACAACAGAAACTGTAATGCTCTTCCACCTGACCTCAGAGCAGCATCTATGAGGGCAAAGAAAACGACCAGTGTTTCTCCACAAGCATTATGCACCATGGATAAAATCTACCCTAGGTGTCTCTACTTGCAACTTTCATAGGTAGTTATTTGAATGCAGCAAAGCACAAGGTTGACTAAGTATATTACTTTTGCTTTTTACTTTTCAAAAAAACCCCAAAACCAAAATCAAAAAAACACACACCCCACTATAAAAATGGTGTAGGGAAAAAGTTATTTACTTTTTCTACAGGGTTTTGACCCACACAATTTTCAGGTTGTTTATGATCTGCTCCTACAGAGTTCTTCCTACCTTCATGAACCTGAAGCCATGTGATTCAGCACATTACATTTCTCTTTGACCTTCAGTTTACCTACTCTATTGGGACACAATTTACAGTTCTGCTAGATGAAAATGGAGTTCAGAAGAAAAAGGATGGAGTTGTTAGCAAAAACTGCGAAGCTAATTTTTGCCTGCAGCAATGTTCATAAATCTACTGCAGGTAAAGTCTTACCACTTTCAACTTGCAAAACTAAGGGAAGAAAACTACTTTCTAGCCACAGTCAAAACAAATGAAATGTATTCACTTTCAAATTTCTTAGAAATTCAGTTCATAAGAAGTCCTGCAATACCAAATGAAATTTACCAAAGCTCTTATACAAATACACATTTGTACACTTAGACCTAACACAAAAATGTTTCTGCAAAATAAAGAAAAGTAGCTGTTAAAATGTAAAGTAACTGCCCATCAAATTGCTTCTCTTTGCACTACAGTGAATATCCTATCGTTTAATGAAAATCAAATTCCTAAGCGAAAAATAATTAAATAAAAATCTTGGTCTTTATAGATAGGCAGACAGCTTGTGGGTTCTTTGACCCAGTCCTTTTCATCCCACATCAAATCTCATCACGGTCTAGCCTTTTTCCTAAAGTTCATTCACCCTTAAAATCTGCTGGTTTGTTTTACTGTTCTTTGGTTAACGTGGAGCAGGCAAGAACTGCTTTAATCACACATCCTAAAATAGTTTCAGTGAGGACTTTTAGCATCAATGTACTGTCTTGCTTTTTGAGAGAGGCTCAGTTTTGATTCTTAGCTCATGCAGTAAATAGTGATTACACACAAGTACCTGTTCAGAAGTACTGTCAAATCAGATAGTGTTGCTCTTAGAGAAGACTGGTAATTGTGTTGTATAGATTTGATTGTGGGCAAAGTGTGAACAAAGGATCCTATGGCTTTGATAAGTTGATATTCTGGGGATGTTCTAGTTTAATAAGATAATATTTTTATAACGCATATCTTCTGTGAATCTGAAACCCTGAGAAGGCATCCAGGCTGTTAGATGATGAAGGTTTTATTACAGAGGCACTCTGAAAGGAAATCACTGCATCCCTATTAGATCTTTGTGATGGCACTGGAAACAGGCAGGCTTCTACACAGTTGCTCCTCACACCTTGGAAGAGTAAAGGATTAAGAGTAAAGAGGTTTAGAAGAACAGGAATTGACTGATTTTCAAGCTTGGATCCATTTCTAGTTACCCTCATCATTTAAAGGAGGAAAAAAAAAAAAAAGAGGGAGAGAGAGAAACAGAGATTTTTATCCAAACTCTAACAACTTCACAGTTGCTTGTGTTGTTAATATGATTGTGCCACAGAGGAAAACAGCCCACTTCCTCCTCTTCTCTGGACTTCTACTGTTAAACACCAGAAGAAAAACCCCATAGGTGGCTATGTTCTCACTAATAATACGACTCAACACACTACTGGAAAACAGCATCGTCTGGCCAGGTTTCAGTGAGAAGCTATATGCCTTTCCCACTTTGTTTCTTGGAATCCTTAATTTCTGAAGTAAAATTGTCAAAACTCAGCAAGAGCAGATAAACAAGGAAATATGCTACTTGGGAAAAGCAGCACAGCTCAATAGGAGGCATTGGAAGCCAGCTCACCCTACTGAAGCTGCAGATAAACCTTGTGTTTCTGTTTCCTAGTTACAACCGCAAATGAAAGTTCAAGTCTTATTTGTTGCTCACTGCTGAGACTAAGTTCTTTGCTGATCCTCAGAGCTTGTAGAGTGGGTCTGAGGACTGATGGTGCACCCATAATTGAGGCAGACTGCAGAAAACTACTACAAGAGAAAGCAGTCATAGTAGCAGCACTGAATTCTCCATCTCTTCTGCTAGTTTTCACCACCTAAAGCTGCAGCTGTCTCTGCAGAAGCAGCATGGATCACTCAGTTGTTGTTACCTTGGCTTCAAGGTTGCCTCATCAAAATTACAGAACACATCTTTTCTCCCCAGTTTTAGGTACATTTTCCAAGAAACACCATCTTTGTGCACAGCCCTTTCAGGCTCTGGCAAAAGTAACCCGAACTGTAGTAACAGCAAATCTCGCTGGATGCAAACAGGGACAAAACCAAAGAAATAGAGGAAAGAAAACAAAGCATTTAAGATGGAAGCAGCATTAAAATATAACTTGTGCTCTTCTTCTCCAAGTATATGGGAGATGAATCCT
Source organism: Tringa tobata (assembly GCA_033628505.1). Classification (NCBI taxonomy): domain Eukaryota; kingdom Metazoa; phylum Chordata; class Aves; order Charadriiformes; family Scolopacidae; genus Tringa; species Tringa tobata. The sequence continues at coordinate 1,388,660 of JAHREE010000128.1, forward strand.
CAAGTTACAGAAAACTGAATTTTAAGTCTTTTCCACTAACGTGTCTACCATCTGTTTCTTGATTTTTCTTGAGCTTTCCAGGTCATGAGTGTACCAGTTACTGTCATCAATGTCACTCTGACTGCTCTAAACTGATTGCCTGTTAAAATCCCCCACGTGATCCAAAACAAGACCTTGCTCGAAGTCACCAGTATCTTTACTCTAGTTCCCTCCCTCAATGGCACCTCTTTCTGTATCCACCTGTATCACCCCTGTTGCTAACACGGGGGTATTTCACACAGTCTGCAAACAGTCCTTAACTCTTTTCTCATACAAACATAGGAGAAAGATTATGATCTTCTCAATAGGATAGGATTTAATTTATACCTAGACAAATCAAAAGTCAGTCAAAAGAAAGACAGACTTTTTAAAGTTAACTTCACTAATTCTTTCTCAGTACACCTTATCCTTCCGTGCTTGCTTGTTCCTGTGCCCCCTCCTTGCCAAGTATCAAAATCTCTTTGGTCAGACTCTGCCTTTTATTGCTGAATTGTCCTTTATTATTATCTATTCAGAAACAGTCTAACAGTTATAAATGGCCTCACACTTTATTGTAAAAGCTAAGATTTGGAGTTGGACTCTTGCATTTTCTTTTGTATCATCTAGAAAGGTGGAACGATTCTTTGAACAGGTTTCAAACAGAAGGACAAACTCTTTTTCTGTGACCCCCAAAGGCCACCTGGTCAACATTGACCTTGATTCCCCTCCTATGTTGTTTTCTTCAAAGTGAGAAGTACTTTTAAAGATTCTGCTACTGGGGATTTTCTGACGGAGCAGAAGTATATTGTATAGTCAATGATAAATCGGATACTAATACTTACACTGAGCTTGAGGAGGTCAAACAGGAAAAAGCACACTTGCCAGGCGCGGTGCTGCATGATGGAGCAGTGCTACTTTTGCACAATGTTCTTGTGCAGAGACATATGTACCAAGACAGACAAATTTAGAAAACTACTATCTCTCTTCAGTCAGACATTATCCTTGTGTCATTGAACTGCCTTTGATTTGTCCATTCACTGAAAGTGAGGGAACTTATATGCATCAGTTTTGCTGGGACTGAGCTGCTTTGTCAGGGAAGGAAAAATTTTACTGCTTGTTCCAGTTGGCAAACACAAAATCCCTGAAAGACTTACACCTATTGTTTGAAGAGCAAGAACAAAATACATCTTATCGGTGTTTGCAGATTGAATGGTTTGTAAGATTTTGATCTCCAGCTTAATTTTAATTAATTTCTTTATCTACCTCAAAGCTACCCAGGTAGTACAACTTTCAGGTTGGTTGGTTAGCAGGGACTGTAACTACTGAAAATATAAAGATTTTGATCCATTCTATTTCCAATTAATTTTTTATCCTCTAACTACAAATGAGGAGTGTGCAAATAAATTGTTTGAGTCTACAACTGGTTTGGGTGCCTGCAGACCAGATATACTGAAATAAGTAACTGACCTAATTCCACTAATCTCAAAAAGACCCTTGTTAACCTTGGTGGACTTTCATCAGCCCTTGAAACAATTGTTTTTAGATGAATTGCGCAATGCCTTCCTTTGTATTCTAATCTAAATCAAGCTTTTCATAAACTAGATATATATCGTGTTCAAAAATAAGACAAGGCTGAAGGACAGGACAATTTTACTGGAACATCTAAACCAGGCTTAGCCAGCCGTAGCTTTGAAACCACCTTGTAGTGTGATTGCAGGTAACCAACTATTACCCACTGAAGAGATGTCATTCAAGTCAATTGCTTTCTATCTACCAAATTTAGGATTCTGCACAAATAGCTTGTAGGCATTTCTCCTCTTTTACTGAAATAAATTTGTACTGACACCTAAGAAGAGCCTACCATCTGGTGAGAGCCAGCGAACTCTTATTATTCCTTACCTGAGATGAGCAGGCATTTAAAGGTCATTTTTCCCTAAATGTTCTTCAACTTCCTTTGGCAAAGAAAAACCCATGTCAGTGAGAAGGTGAAGAACTGTCAAATGAATATTTTTAATATTAGCAGAATAATTGGGCCTAGAATATAATAAAGTCTAGCACCAAGAAAAAAAACAACAAGAAAAGTCAATAAAATTTCACTCTACTAACTTTTCATTACCACCTGTGGCAGCATTAAAAGAGTTAAAAATAAAGAAATTAAGAAATTGAATACACCAAAACATCACATTTTCAGCTTTCAACTTAAAGCTACCACTTGTGGGGAAACAAAATGTTTGGCTTGGCTCTTGATCCTTTTAATGAAGCCAAATCCACCCAAAAGGACAACATAAGCAAACACTCACACAGAATGTACTCTGTAGTTATTTTCATCTGAAAAAACTCTTCCTGTAACTTTTTGTTTTGATTGCACTGGTTTAGGCTGTGCTAATTAAGAAAGTGTCTATAGCTCCTGCCTTAGCAAACAATCAGATACTTGTACTCTGTATTCTATCCTTTGTTTCCTTACTCTGAATATCCTTAGTTCCCATCAATAATGCAGTTCCATGTGTTTTCAGTTGCTCTGCCTTTACTTAGGAGGGTGTCATTATTATTGTCTTATGCAAACTGTATCCTAAGGGAATTTGGTTTGTCATCAATAAAAAAAGATAATATTAAAGCTGATCCTGTATCATAAACACTTCCAAAACTACACTGAACTAAGCAGCATGTGCGTAAGCAACAAGGAGACACAAAGCACTTTATTCTCTTGCAATAGCACAGACATGACAAGGCAGAGCATCCTTGGAGGTAAGCAATGAACCCAAAGGCGAAGCCCTACCAGAAAGCTGATGGGAGGGCCACAGAACTGTCTTCTCAGTTACATTTAGGAAACACTGAGGCATGGAACCTTTCTTACAGGTTGCATTAAGTAAATGTATCAGCATGTTTTTGTGAAGGGTTTGCTCCCTTCTGAAGACAATGTTGAAAGGTGAACTGTAGAGCGTGATTTAAGAGGTTTAATAACATTGTGGGCTGCCGAGACCTCTGATTCTTACTGGTTCCCTTGAAAACTAGGGACTCTGGCCAATCTGAAAAGTCCATGGGCAACTCTTCCCATTTGACACCCTATCAATCTTGCAGCAGTTAAGATCTGCTCCATGTTTCATTAATGCAGGTAATGTTTCCTAATTACTCTTGCTGATCTGAATAATTAGGACTTCACTGTTTTTATGAAAAGTTCCCTAATAACATGTGAGCAAAGGAAGTTAATGCTAATTAACCTGCCCTTGAAGTGCCCTATTATCAAAGCACGTGCTTTCAACACATTTTGAGATGCAGCCTCTGACTTCATACATTTATTGATTTACATTCTGTGAAAAGGCTACATCCAACAATAGGGAGACTGGGAGAGCATTAGCCAGCAGCAATCACCGAATGATGTTCCAACCTGTATTTGTTTTTACTTATCTGTTGGACAGTCTCAGTAGTTTATAATCCTCTCTAGAGCTTTGTTTAACATGCGGGTGAAAAGAATCAATCTTTCTCACTGAGGCGCAGGTCCCCACCACATTCCAGGGATACATAGGTATCACTTCCTATTGCAGCAGAACTGGGAGAGAACAGCAGTTAGTAGGCACACTGCAGTGCACCAGGCAGCACAGCTCAGCTTGATTATCAAATGAGAATTTGTCCCAGCTCACCATGATTTATTCTATATAATCTTGCCAGATTATTCTAATGAAAATATTTTTGAATTTTCATTTTGATTATGCAAATTACATCTGAATCAAAAGTGAGAAAACACCTAACACTCACAGCCTATACTGAGCCCACTACAGTTAATGTGTATGAGCCTGTGATTTGGTTCTGCTGAAGTGAAAGGGTTCGCTTTTCCCAGCAATGAAATACCAGACAGGAGAACCACATGAAAGCAGATGATATGAAAGCATATAAAGGAGCCCTATGGATTTTCCAGAAGTTTTCTTTTTCTGTGACACTAATGATATTATGGAAGAAGTTACATTTTTCACTAAAATGGCAGTTTTAACACTAGAAATATCCAGAAACACTGCAACTAGAGGCCGAGATTCTACTCTTCACATTAAGACATGAAGTACTCCACGCCCATCTATTTTTCAGTCTTTGCCCTCCTTCTGGCCCAGGAACTGTCTGAGCTCCAACTGGAAGAGGAGCGGAGCAGAGCCAGTTTGTGTTAGGCAGGGGACACGCGCTCAGCTCTCACTGGAACACCACACCACTTCAGTCTCATCCCTACAGCTCGTGTTGGTGTTCATATCCCCAATGTGTGCTATAAACATTGAAATTCAGTTGTTTGACATGGAAAAGTAATCCGAGTCACTTTCAAGAGAGTTTAAAAATCTGACTGAAGTTACTATGTGGATATTCCAATACAGAAAATATTTGCAAAAAAATGCAAAAAACTCTTTAAGGAGGATTTAAATTATTCTTTATACTGACAGGAGAATGACACTCCACATCCTCCCCCTGCCCCCTAGTTTCAGTATGTTTTCTGGATGGATGTTGCTGCTTTTGGCAAATGAGTACTAATGACAGAGTACAAGCAGGAACTATTTAAGCCATGGCATTACACAGTACCACTCCGTGGAAATTAAACCCTGTGTGGAAGACAAGGAGCAAGGTTCTTTGTGCCACTGAATTTCTCCCATGTTGTTGAAACAAGGATCATCTGGATGAGAGAGTGCAGAGAGAGCCCAGAATAGAAGTACCAGTACCTAGGGTCTGTACAGAAAGCCAAATTCAGGGTCAGGGAAAAAATGGTTGGAAATTTGTTGTATACATAGATTTGTTCCATTTCTTTCCAACATGAACAAATACAAGATTTATTTAGTCACAAATATCAGGTTTGATTATTGCTGAATCCACAAACTCATTTGGGCTCATGATTGCAGTGGTAAGTTTTACTATCCTGGCCTGTAGCAACACACAGTACTTACTAAAAGTATTTCAAATTAAAATATTTCATTTTCAGATATTTCATTCACCACACAGTAACTATTTCCCTTAACAGAGACTTACTGAAACAAAAGGGAATGCCTTTTAATACTTGGAACTTAAAAGAAACAAACCCCTCTTTCCTCCTTCTAGTTGGTACAAAATTTTTTCTTTTTTTTTTTCTTTTATTATTTTATTTTTTTTTAAACTTCCGAGCAAGCTGGTGCTCTCAAAATGTTTCAAAAGTGACAAGATAAATATTTGTGCCATTCTAGAATTCCCGGTGCAGGATGCTGGCTATAGACAACACTACCAGGTGCTGACAATGCTCTGCCAGTTTCTGCAGTTGTTTCTAGACCTGCTCTGTATCATGTGCCATGTGTTGCCTTAGAGTGAATCCTCATGTTGATTTCCTGCCTAATTGCTCAATTCAGCATTCATTTGCTAGTGGAGTCTGTCCTTTGCCAGGCTACCATGTGTTTTTCCATCATTCTGCTTCACTGTTAGAACTGGTTGAACAAACAACAATCCATAATTCACTCACATTTCCACATCTAAAATGCCAAGTTTGGTCCACAGTCATATATAAAGATCCTAATAATACTAATTATTTGTAAATATTTGTAGTACAAATTGGTAGAAACATATATAAATTATAATTTAGTACTAAAACTACACTGGTCATTACCTGCGACTCATTATCCTGAAACTTCCATTCTGTTAACCCCATCAGAATACAGAGAGACACAGAAACCTTTATGTTCAACTGTACAAATGCAAACAATGCAGCTAATAAGCAGTCTGCCAGCTGAAACTGTGTTTTTCAAATTCAGGATAACTACTCTTAAATACCCCACCTTCTCCTGTGCACTTCTTTGAGAAGGCCCTTAATTACTGATCTTTAATGATCTCCAGTATTCCTGTCTGCACCAAATATGCAACAATGGACATTAGAATTTGAGTTTGAAGATGCTGTGAACATGAAATTCCCATTGATTTCAAGAAGAAATAAACACATTTGTTGAGAAAGAAATCCTTGGCTCATCAAGTTCAAGCCCTTTTTCCTGAAATTAGGTAACTTAAATAGCAGCAAGTAAATATAAAAAAAGATGAAGCTCCCTCATGCAGCTTATTCTCTAGCTAACATCATGTTAAAGTCTAGAAGTTCCAGAATGAGTCTCAGGAAAAGTAATCTTTTATTTTCCTAAAACCAAATCGTGATGGGAGCAATCTACGGTTCAGATCACAAACAGCCTTCCCACCCTTAAATTCTAGATTCCTTCCAAAAGAAAAATCTGAGTTTGTGCAAATGGAGAAGGCTACATCAGAAGTGCCTGCATACCAAGGACAATTGAGGCACCAGGACTGCAGGGAGCCATACTGAATATGTCCCTGCTCAGTTAGGTTTTCCAAAAACCTATAAATAATTTGTCATACAGTTTTATTAATTATCTCAGCCTTGAACCAAGCCTCCTAAATCCATCTTTATTTAATCTATGATTCTATGATCTTTATTGGGTTCTCTAACCTTAGAGAAACTGCACCGAATAAAGGTGCATGTATTTGACCATTTTGTACTGGTAATCAGGCAGAAAATTGTGAGAGACAAAGCTAGTGCAAACTGATATATCTCAATTAACCTTGAGAATAATCTGTCTTGATGAGCTTGCATATGTTCAGCCCTTGTCTCTGTAACACAAAATTAATGTAACTTTTTCCTACATACAGTTAAAAAGATAGGGAGAACTCTTACCCAGCCGGTTAGACACCAGGTATTTCCCTGAACACGTTCATGCAGAAAATGCTATTTACTGTGTTTAAAATTCACTAAATTAACTCATAGAACATTTATTTGCTATCCTGCTGTCAGAAAACCCAGTCCATTCTCTTCACCGCTGTTTCCTCTATTTTCCTTATCCAATAGTGCTGAGGGAGCTAGCTGATAGCAGTGCAAGGCTACTCTCCATTACCTTTGAGAACAGTCATGGTCACTGAGAGAGGACTGGAAGAAAATAAACCTCACTCCTTTCTTCAAGAAGGGCAAGAAGGAAGATCTGGGAACTACAGACTGGGCAGCCTCACCTCACTCCCAGGGAAGGTGGTGCAGCAAATAATCCTGGAAGCCATTTCCAAACAAGAAGGACAAGAAAGCAATTGGCAGTAGTTCTCATGGATTTACAAAAGGGAAAATTGAACTTGATGGCCTTCTGTGATGAGAAGAGTCACTCGGATGAGGGGAAAGCAGCAAATATTGCTTATTTTGATGCTGGTAAGGCTTTCAGCACTCTCTCCCACAACATCCTCATTGACACTGACGATGTACAGACTAGGTAAGTAGAGTGTGGCAGACTGGTTGAAGTGTCAGGCTCAAAGTGTTCTGATCAGGAGCAGGAAGACCAGTTGGAGACGAGTTACTAGCAGAGTACCCATGGGGCTGATACTGGGACCAATACAATTTAACATCTTCATTAATGCTCTAGATGATGGGACAGAGTGTGCCCTCAGCAACCCTATAGATGACACAGAAGGAGGAGAAACAGGGTTGTGCTGCCATTCAGACAGACCCTGACAGAATGAAGAAATGGGCTAACAGGAACATTGTGAACTTCAACAAAGTTCCCTGTACCTGAGGAGGAATAACCCCAAGCACCAGTACAGACCAGCGTCTGAGTGGCTGGAAAGCAGCTTTGTAGAAACCCAGGCATAGTGGAGACAGTCCAGCAAAGGGCTATGAAAACGATTAAGGATTTTGAGCACTGATCATGTGAAAACAGGCTAAGAGAGCTGGGATTGTTCAGTCCTGAGAAGAGAAGGCTTCAGGGGGATCTTATCACCTCAGGGGGAAGAAAGATGATGGACATACATTCTTCTCACAGGACAGGACAAGAGGCAGTTTCGGTTTAAATTTTCATTTAAAATATACGAAAAAGCTGTTTTATTGCAAGGTTGATTGAACACTAGAACAGGTTGCCCAGAGATGGTGGTGGGGTCCCTGTCCTAGGAAATAATCAAAACCTGAATGGACATGTCCCTGAGTAACATGGTCTATTTGACCCTGCTTGATTGAGCAGGGTGGTTGGACTAGATCTCCAGAGGTCCCTTCCAGCCCCAAAGATTCTGTGAAAAACAAGGCAATGGGATAGCCCATTCAGCTTTGTCCACTCAGAGAATAACTGGTAAAGGAGACAGACCTGAACACCCCAACAGGAAAGTGATTTACAAAATAACATTTGTTCTGGCTGACACAGCAAGCCTGGCATAGACACACTGCAGCCTGGCAGTAGGAACACCAGCCAAACCTTCCTCTCCTTCTGGCTGCTCTGTCAAAAGCAGAAAAGTTTCCAACTAACTGAAAATAACACTGGTGAACCACAGTTCTTCCCTTCCGAACAAGGAAGGCTGCTGTACAGACAAAGAGGTGCCAAATGAATATTTTATCTTTATCAAAAGTCTCCATTAACTTTTAGTGAAATCCCCAAACAAACAAGAAGTTTCAAAATAATTACATTTTAGTTGCCAGTCCTTTCCTCAGGGGCATCCTAAGCCCATAAAAAAACAGCCTCTGGCAGGAAATTTCCAGTGTGCCTTCATGGACAACTCACCAATATTCAAAGTCCATATGTAATCTTTAGTGCTATTTAGTGAAAGGATCATTCTGATTTTTCAACTGTTCCTTAATTATTCGAACACACCTGTTCATTTGAAATAAACTCAACTGCCCCTCCACAGAGCGCTGCTAAAGTCAGCTCCAAAGGAGCAAGTGGACTGATCCCTCTCATAATGCACTACCAAAAGCACATTTTGCAGCCCTGAGCCAGAGTTGCAAACGGGGAAAAGTTCAAAGCAAGATTTTAAATTTGTGATATGATAAAACCATCTGAAATCAGAAGTCTAATCCCAGGATATAACATCCAATACTGAAATGAATCTGCACTATTAAACAAAGAGAATGAGACAGTTGTTAAAAAAATATTTTGTCATCTCGAACAATCTGAAGAAGTTGGGATTTTTCTTCTATCTTACAGATCAGCTAAAAGTCTGCCATGAGGGTTACGAGAGAAAGAACAACATAAGAATCATAGAATCATAGAAGCAAAGAAATTGAAAGAAATAACTTAAATCCATCTGAAGATTTTTTTTTGGTTATGGTTTCTACTAAGTTAACAACTTATTCTGTTGTTGGGTTTTGGTTTTTTGTTTTAAATTCACTGCTTTTCAAATACTAACCTGTTTCTTTATACGATATCAAAATTATGAAATCTCCACATTTAGATTTACACATTTATGGAATATAGACAACCACAATTACTCTTAATTTTTCAACTTGGAAGAAGTTTTTGAACCTGCCTGGTGACAGTGGCAAGGTTAGAATGAGCAAATCTGTTTTCAGGAGAATCCATATGTATGTGGCATATCATTGTATGCATATTCTAAAAATTCTTCAAAAATACCATGTAATTTGGAACCATCCCTCAATAAGATTTGTGCTCCTAAATCCCATAGGCAGATTTTTATATCCCTTGTTCTGTGGTATTTAGACCTTCTTGCTTATTGTGCTTGCAGGTGAAGATCTAGATAAGTCTGTAAAATTAATGATATGAAAAAAATATTCTTAAACAAGTTCCACCACCTGAAATCAAGCTACAGCGGATACAGACATGGTATAAAATTCTTACTTTGAACTATGGAAAAGGTTGAATTTCTGCTGGCTAATGCAGCTGGACTTAATTTAAAAAAAAAAAAAAAAGAAGTAACATATTCTCAACTGAGGGTCTGAGAGGGCAGAGATTACTTTTTACCTGTAACAGTTAATTCTGGTATGCTGGGAGCAGAGAGGCAGTGATGTCAGCTGCAAAGCAGGGTCAATCTTGTGCTGCAATTCTACCCTGTCCCTCCCTGCCCCCTGCCACATTTCTCTGTATCTCTCCAGATGCAGATCCCATCAAAGCACCGATTCCTTCTCTACTTCAACACACCAGGTACTGAATTCCCTAAAAAATCAACTCCAACCAAACCGAAACAATGCCCAAAACAAAAACACCATAACAAAAAATCCTACACACAAAGCTTCACAATAAATATCAGCATAATGGATCTATAACCATGAGCTTATCCCAAAGACTATTTGGATACTCGGATACTCTCTTTTCCCACAAAAATTAATTTGAGTGAGATAGGCAACCTTTAACGAAACAGACATCTTTTCAAAAGTCGTCATAGGAATCAGTTAAATATACACCCAGCTGTAGCTTAATCTTGACCTGTGTTTGAACACGTTTGTTAGCATGTCATTAAAATGGGTAGACCTATCTACATATGGAGATTAATTTCAACAGGTAAAAGTAAATTACAGAATTGATTACACATTTGACAATTGGCAGCACCTTGGGGATAAATGTCGTGATGTATTTGGAGACAACAAGTGGGTATAACCATCTGTGATGGTTGACTACAGTGTGGGAACACATCCAATACACAAATGTAGAGAGGTGTCAGAAGCCCAATGGAGGTGTGCAGCATCGCATACCAAAAGCTTGCTGGATGAGATACAGTGTGTTCTCAGACCATATGTCTGCTCCAGAGAGGACTCTGAAGTAGTGTTTCACTCAGTGTTTTATGCCCTACTCACTCCTAACTCTTTAGTGGAAAGAGGCACTGCTTGTGCACAGATGCCAGATTCCCATATACCATCAATGCTCCACTATTTGGGTGGTATATTCAGGCAGAGCCTACAGAGGAGAACCCAGGAGGTACAAGAATGACGGGGTATTTTTCAGAGCACAACGCACCCATATGTCTGGGTAGGCAGTGCTCTTGGCAATAAGGTCTTATATGATTGTGCACAAATATTTGGAAACCCTGTATTATTTTGGGCTGCTTTAGTCCAGGCTCCCCATCAAAATTTGCACATCCCCACACAGGCACACAACAGAACATCTCCAAAACCCAGAGGACAAGGTGACCTAGTGCCATGGCATGAACAGCTCTGTAAAAACGCCTAATTTCCTTTCGAACCAATGCCAAGTTAGACCTAACAAATCCACCTGCACTTCAGCTAATATGGTAAACATGTTAAATTAACATGGTAAAGTTCTTTATGTTTCCAGTTCCTGAAGTATAGTAATGACATGGGCTAGCTCTGCTGAACGCCTGTTTAATTCTGTCAGACTTACTAAAGCAGGCTACAATCCATGTAAAGGTAAGTTAATTACTTTCAAATCTGAGACAAGCTGAGAGCAGGATCGCTGTGTCTCTATGGTGGTGTATCTGAGTCACCAGGACCCACCACATAACTAAGCACTGCAGGGAGCTACCCAAATCCTGCACTTGCAGCATGGAAAATGCACAGTCCAGATAAACTACTCACGGATAACAATGCTGATTACGCTATCTAGAAGTACAGAGCATATCACCACGGTGAATACATGGAGACTTTTGTGCTGTCCCCGCTGAAACCTAACAAATGAAGTTTCCTGCTTTTCTGTAGTACAGCCTAGAAACAGTTGTTCAGCTTCACAACTCTAAGATCTGTTCTGCTCAGAACTCAACTTTGCTGTCTCTCCTTGAATATTGTGCAAGTGTCACAAGCCTTCCACACATGCAATGTGCTGCTCACTGGCAAATAAAATGATACACAGACTTACATTACATGTTATTTTGTCTTTGTTACTCTCCCCACTCTTCTGCTCTTCTTGCTCTCTCTGGACCATATAATTACAGAAAAAGTGTCAAGCATAATAAGTTAATGTTTTACACACAGTACTTGCTCCTTCCATACCTTCTCTTTGTGAGGTTCAGCATGTCCCACTGGAGCAATGTTATTATTCTAAGTGTTGTTGTCTTCCTTCAGAACTAATTATGAATTTAACACGGGAGATCTACCTATACTTCTGTCAAACAACTACACTTAGGATTTCCATTAATAAGTATAAATATGTTAGAGGCTATTTATTATGTACAAACGTAAGAAGTGTAAAAAAAAAAAAAAAATCACAAAACCTCCAAGAAAAAACAGATTTTTATATTTTGATGGTAATTTAACCTACAAAAAATGTCTCAGTAGAGAAGACTCTCATTGCCTACCCAGTGAAGTACAGACAAATCCTTCTTTTCTGAATAGCTTGACAAAAGTGGGATATGGAGTTCATCATTTATATCAGGAAGCCTGTTGCCTTATGCTTCACTGAATTACCGCTTGAACAATCTCTAGTAAGAAGATCACTAAAAAAACCTTTCCAGTAGATTAATAATTCTAAAGAACGTTAATTTTCCAGTCTTATTAAAGAAAAAAAAAAAAAAAAGTCCATCAGGTTCAAACTAGAGACTGCAAAAATCAAATGCTTACACATGAAGAGGTGAGGGGGAAAAAAGGTAGGTCTGCAGAATTCAAACACGCCATCACAAGACTAACTTTGGTCCTCCTAACATAGGTGATGAGGCTAGAAAAGCTTCAGAAACTCCCCAGCTAAGACAGGTACCTTGAAACCCAAAAGCTATCAATCTTGGGCTACAATTTCTGAGAACTGTTAGAGCATACAATGCAGTTAATACTCCTACTCACTTTCATGACTCTGCAAAGCCCTGGCAAAATATAAATAAAAATCTACTCATCTTCAACAAATCACGCAATAAAATCGAACTCAAGTTTAATGGAGGACTTCAAACATTATGTTGAGCTTGACCCTACTCAAAAGCAAAAAGTCATCACACTCAGCCATCCTCAGTAGCTGTGCCATCCTATCAGTCAGGAGTCTGATATGGTTGGCAAAGTCCATTAAACAAGGAATTCATGTGTGACATGCTGATCTTCTACACTACTTACACTATGTAAGCAAAAACACCCTAAGAAATATTTTAAATTTAAATAAATCTGAGCCAGGAAACATAGATACAAAATACAGATACAACAAATACAGGTCATACTCCAAGACTTATACATTTTTATTATTTGAAGTTTACCTTACATGTGCCACGCATATGCAACAAACCAGGATCCAAATAGTGCAAATCTTGCCCCTGCTTTGATTAAGCAACTGCTTTCTGCTTCTCTCCCCATTTCCCTTCACTTTCTGTATCCTAAGAATCTTTGGTACGTACCTCATCCATATTTTCCTGGTTGAATGGTTCAAAAGTGGTTTATCTCCACAAATAGCTGAGGTATAGTAACAGCCAGCTACCAATGTTACCACTCCTATATGGAGAACAGGAAGGAGCTCATACATCTGAGAATGGTCTCCCAAGGGAGATCAAGAAAATTAGCTGAGGTCTTGACTCATTGCAGAACAGGGACTGGATGAAAGGGTTTGTTCAGCTTCCAGGCATTAGCCTCATACAGATGAGATGCAGATTAATTTTTTCTTGAACAGAGTATTGGTTTTCCAAAAGCAAATAACTGCCACATTTTGATGCAGTGTGTGTTGAATAGGAGACATCTCTTACTCAAGATATCTAAGTTAACTGGGATAAGTCATTATCCTGATTCAGTCAGGCTCAAGTTGAGACCCAGAGAATAAAAGAAGAGACCCTAGAATACTGCAACCTCAAAAAAAAAATCCCATTTTGGTGTTCTTTTTGGCTTCCAGAGGGTACTGGAATTCCAGAAATGCCCGTTTGGAATTACATAGGCAGAAATGTCTTTAAGCCAGCAAGAACAGCCTGATGGACTGGAAAACTGACATCTTCTTTCCCTAGATGACAACAGTTTGTAGATTCTGCTGTATGTTCATAAACTCCTCTTCTCTAGCCATTTTCCCTGCCCCCTGAAAAGCATACTTTAAACAAAAAGTAAATTTTACTGGGACTTTTACTGTCTACATTCCCATGATAATCAAGTTTACTAGGTTTTCTAGAATACTATTTATTGCCATCAGCGAGAAGGTAGCCCAGTTCACGTTACTGTGCCATTTTATAATTCTCTGTTGGAAGAATACGAAGTTTCAGGGAAACTATTACAATTAGTTATGCAGAAAATTGGTAGTTTGGGTGGGGCTTTTTTATCATGGTAACAGTTGTAGGCCTTGGAAAATTAAATTTATATAGAAAATTATTTTATACTAAAAGAAAGGTCTTTTTTTGTTGTTTCAATTGTGTATTGCTATTCATCTCAAACTTAAGAAAAAACAGTAAGTGGTCTGACTATAGCATAATTTCTGTGAATAACCCTATTTAGAGGAGATACTGTGATTTATCTTTAAAGCCATTTCTAAGTCGTTACTATTTTTAAATATTGATATAACAAAAATTACAATAAAAAGTTATGAGGCTGGTATAAATGAGCCAGAGAAAACGTGTCATAGAACAACTATGAAACTAACTTTTAGAACATCTTGAAACTCAAAAAAATTATATGATTTCATTTGCCTCAGGAGACTTAAACCATGCTGTATCCAGAAAGGCTTTTTAAAAAGAAAGACAGAAAAAAACCCAAGGTTTTTATTTTTTCACTATTCTCTAAAACCAAAATAAAGTCAAAAACAATGGTTGTAATTACTAGCTTCATTTTCTGAAAGGGCAACAATTAGGGACTAAAATTCATTACAAATTTAATGCTAAGGTGTAATTGTGAGCCTTTTATTCAAATATTCTATAGTAGTGTGAAACTATACAGCTGACTACAGCTATGGTATGTTGGTACTTGGGCCTCCCTTTTTCCCTCCAGCCTAAATCCATGAAGGACACCCCTCCTTCCCTAATTCAAAGGCAAGGCTAGCTGCAGAGCTAGAACTCTTGAAACCAACACTCCTGCTAAATTTTTACTTCCTTTGCTTCACTCTCAATTCCCTTAGGCTGCATGATCCTTTCCCCGATTGCCAATGTAAGCAATTAGAACAATGTTAATTCAGTGTAGGAAAAAATACTTCCTGCCCTACCAGTTGCTCTCTCAAGCACAAACGTTTAATATACTTTGGATATATGGAGAGCAATTCCAATTCAATAGTATAATCTCTGCAGAGAATCTTCAGTGCTAAGTACCTCAGGATTATAAAATGGCCTGGTTGTAGCTCCCTGGTCAAACTGGATGACTTCCAACCACTTCAATTAACTGTAAAAGTGAAATAGAGTAGTGCTGTACTTAGGGAAAATACTGCAAGGAAATGGAGCCAAAGAGTTGCTTCAGGAAACCTGAAAGAATCACAAAAGGCTCAGCACAGTTTACAGTCAAATGCCTTTCATAAGTAGCCTGATTTTTCCAAATATGTTTTTTAGATACTGCCTGTAGCACCATGGTTCTTTTCAAGCGTCTTTATATAAACACTAAACTAATCAGCAACCCACAGCTAACTCGGATACGTTACCTTATTAGCCAGCCTTACTGTAAATGTAAACAGTAGACACAAATCCTTGACATTTGTAAAGAACTCCAAGCATTATCTGGGAGGATTTCAAGCAGACTTGACCAGTTACTAAGAAAATATGCTTACATTTCGCATGTAAATGGGTATCGGAGAGGTTGTAGTCCTTCACATTATATGTGACAATCCCAAAACCTATATGCTCCTGAATGAAACGTTATTTGGCATTTTAAATATGTTAAAGGTTTAAAGAGAAAATGTAAACTGTGAGGACTATGGTAGCTGATAATATGCCAAGGGCAGACAGTCAATGTAAAGATCGTCAAGAGTAAGATTGTCAGAGCAAGTCACTAAAGAACATTCACAAGACAAGATTTCCTTCTAATCCTTTACCCCAATGAATTCTTTTAAGTGCTGGGAAATTCTTATACTACCACGACCACACTCCCATGATGTGAACCATAAGTCTATCTGTGTTACATTAGTTTGCCGTGGTTTGGGTCAAATTGGTCTATTATGGGTGACAGATGTTCTCCCCCCACTTCCCGCTCCCAGGAGAAAAAGGGAGAGAGATAACAAGATTTATGAGTTTAGAAGGAACTAAACTATTTTAGTGAAATATTAATATTAAAATTAAAATGAAATCATGAAATAAGATACAATAGATACACAAAACCACATCAAGCTCCCAGGATGTTGTCACCAGCAGGCACTGGGGAAGTCCCAGAGCGGACTCAGTAACAAATGGGAACTGGATTCCAGATCTGGATTGGTCTCAAAGGCCAGAACAGACAGGGTCCTCTTCGGATGCTAGCCATTGAAGAAAGAGGCTGACCCTTGGATTCCTCAGCTTTTATACTGAGCATGGGGCAGCTGGGATGGAATACCCCTGCTGGTCAGGTTTGGGTCACCTGTCCTGTCCGCTCCTCCCCACAGGTGGGACCCCTCTATGATTTTCTGTTTCTGACCCTCCAATGGGGCAAATAACAAAATTAGCTGACCTTGGCTGTTACAGCAATAAGTATAAGCAAGAGCCTCTCTGCAGACTGTTCCTTGGCATGAAGTACAAACATTGGCCTTCTCACTCTGCGAATGAAGAGTTTTCTGCACAAAATGCTGTTAATTTCAGGGAGTTAGAAGAGGCCTAGCTAAGAAGTAAAATTACTGAACAGAAAGGTGGTTCTGTTTTACCTCAAACTGGAACATAGCTATAGCATTTTTCAAAGCCTACCCATGAGCAAGTTTTCAAATACATGATATCTAAGAAGGCAAGTTGGGTGATACTTAAAATAAAGTGGAGTAAATTCAAGTTTTCTCAAAAGCTGTGGGGAAACCTAGAGACAGGACATATACTATATGACTAGCTGAAGGCTTCACAAAGATAGTCTATTGTATCCTAATGCGGACTGTACCCTCAATCAGATCATGCACAGGAAAGGGAAAAAGTATTGATAGCTTTATTTAAATTAAAACACGAAGCAGGGGGAGTCAGGGACCAGGAATGTCAGTACCTAAATTTTGCTATTTTGTAAGTACACCTGAAAGTCAGAAATAGAGCTTTGATTTTCCTACAATCACAGTTCAAGCACATGGACAAAAAGGTACCACCGTGCTGATGTGAAAGTCTTGCTCCACTGGCAACACAGTGTGCCTTTCTGCACTGCAACCTCAATTCACCAAATTACTTCAGTTTGTACTGAAGAGTGCTACTGAAATCAAATGTGTAAGTTTTGAGTATCAGTAGTTCTCATGTACTGATTTATGAGCAATTCTCTCACAGAAACCCATTGGGCTAAATCTGCATGAGACACTGAATGAGCCTCACAGGCTCAACATCTGCAGCACTCGAGCTGTCTTACTCTAAAGAATTATCCAATACGTATAGGGTAAGAGCTCCTAATTATGGTAAACTGCTTGGCTGCCCAGCTCAAGGATTTTGCCTTTTCTTTACAACTGACCTAGTCAAGCAGTATTCTGGGAAGTAAATAAAACAGTGGCACAGCGCCTGTCACAGGGATCCAGGGAAGGCACTAAATGCATCTCTGTGGTTCACAATGCACAAGTAACGCTGATACAGCTCAACAAAATCCACATGGTATGTGCAGTGCCCAGGTATTTGTGTGCTATCTGTTGCACTGATGAATTAGGCTCCCATTAGCATATAATACTCCACACGTGTATATTAGATATATAGGCATTATAGGTAAAATATGAAAATACTGTTGAGCCTTCTACAATTTCAAATTTCACATATGCTTCAACTTCCAGAAATGTAGGGAGGGCAAGATGCTACCAAATATGAAGAAGAGCTCAACTACTGCAGTATTCATTGACATTTTTCTTTAAAAAGAACAAACAGATGCTTAATTTCTCACCCCTGACCTCAATACAAATACATAACACAACATACAGTTTGAAACCTACAGTTTAAAATGCATTCAGGGACACAGAAATGCCCAATCTTTCTACAACACAGATTCAATCCATGTCATCATATAACCCCTTCAATTTTCTCTGGTGAAGCAGTTCTATACCAGAAAAGCTCTCCCATTATTTGCTAACATGTATGGATTTTCACTATCAAGATTGCTCTTAGTCAACAAATAAGTAATTACTTTAATGATTATTCTACTAATTGCTCAACTACTCAATAAAAAGGGAAGTAATTCCTGAATAAATAATAAACTAATTCAAACATTACTGAAGAAATGATGGACATACATAGGTTGGAAATACAAAATATAATTTGTAAAAATGATACGCTAATTAAATAAATTACGAATATTTAAGAATGTGTTTCAAATTCCATATTATATAATTCCATCTAGAAAGACTGATCTTGAAAATGCAACACAAACTTCAGCAAAAAAGAAAATGCAACAGTGGGGCCCCGATATTCATTCTCATTGTTGAGAGAATAAATTGCACATCAAAATGAGTTGTATTGATTGGAATTCAGACAGATAAAGCACCCTACTCAGGCACCCTGCAGATAAGCGTACAACAGGCAATCTAGAAAAGTACAAATGGCCAAGACAAAATATTTCCAAAAAAACCCAAACAACTAACCCACCAAAACAAACCAAACCAAAAAAACAAACCAAATAAAAAAACCCTTACCTTTTTCTTGGATGTGCTAAGCTGAATTTCTTTTCCCTCATTGAATACAAGTGAGGAACCTGAAAGAATGAAAAACAGAATTCACAATAACATTCCATGGGGAACTACTGTAACAACTGTTTTGCAGGAGTTTAAGGATTGGGGTTTTTTGGGGAAAAAAAAAAAACAAAAAAAAAAAACCAAACAAACAAAAAACCACAAGTCATTATGTAAGTACTGTATCAACGTTGCAATTATGTGTTTTAGATGAAGTGGACAAATTTCAAGACACCAATAACACTGACGAGTTTCTGACTGATTACATTAGGGAAACCTTTAAAATGCAGATGTACTGATCAACATTAAGTTTAGTTTAAACTCACCCTACACTGACAGAATATGCATATGACTGGCAAATAAAACTGTAAATATGAAAAGAACGTGCAATAATAATTCATTCAGCAGGTAAAAACCTGCTTATTTGAAATGTCACATAATATAATTGTTTGTGACCTAAAACAATCCAACAATTTTAGGTTATAGAAATATAAATACTGTTATTTTCAAGTCAAAATAGGACATAAAAGGAACACTGAAATTTTTCTAAAAGCATGTTAGAACTGACCAGGTATAGCAAAACAAGAGACAGAAAAGAGAAATGATGATTTGTGAAGAGTTGTGGGGCTTCTTGGCTTTGAACAGGTTTCTAAAAAAATAAAGGGGGTTTACGCCAGTAGATACTTGTGCTTCTTTGATAAATACAAACCTGCAGAAATGTTGAAAGAAAACTTCCCAGATGAAAAAGAAAAAAAACAATTCAGGGCCATACAGACAAAAATATAGAAGTGGAGAAGATGGAACATAAGCATATACAGACAGTCTGGAAATCAATGTTGTATTTTACTCTCAATCCCTTTTCTAAGATTTATTCCTTCAAATTAAAAGCAAAAAAATCCTCAAGTAGTCCATGTTGATTTAAGATGTGATTTTACCATCTGTAGTCTTAAATCCTTTCTTCAGTGTAAGACACCCATGAAAAAAATTCCAGACAGAACAACTGTTTCTCCCAATTATATCCATCAATAAAACCAGAGCTGTATTTTTAGGGATTATATTTCTACATCTAATTGCCTAGTTAATGCACACACATCATCTGCATTTGACTAGGCTTTCAGAAATCACTATAATAATAGAAACTTTGGCCTTTGAGAAATGTAATTCAGTTTTCAGAGATGTCTGAATGTCTAGTAGATAATATAATCCATGGTTTACTGTCAAAACCTTGAGCTGTTTATAAGGACAATATGGTATAGAGCATTAGCACACTCGACAATCAGTTATAGAGCTGTCAAACTATTTCATTCACTGGGGGTGGTGGGAGAAAGGGGATAACAATGGTGGTAAAACATCAGAAGAAGGATCCGGCAAAATTCTGTGGCCTTCTCTTTCAATACATGACATTGACTGTCGAATTTTCAGACAGGATTATTATAACCTGGCTGCCACAACCAAACCGGAGTTCTATCAAACACAGTTCCTTGCACCACAGACTCTGCTATAACATGATCTGAAGAGGTCTCATACATTGGGACAGGGAAACTTGATCTTGGTTATGCCTTTATGTAGAACAGGTAAGAGCAATCAAACAGTAACTGCAGTTTTGGTAAGCTGCAAAAGTCGACTAACTAAGCTTTTCTGTCCTTTGTCAACTCAAGCTGGTAGCAGACACAAACACACACTAATGCAACCTTAATATACTTCCTAATTTCTTCCTGGACAAAGGACATCTTATCCTCTGTTTCCCACACACAATCATTGAATATAATTTAATATAATCTTTTCATTTTACATCTTGTTCGATGCTTTTTTTGTCACTTTCTACTTGCTAGGTTTCAGTTTGAGTGCAGAGGTTTTTTGGAGTCTTATTCTAGGACTTCTCCACATCCCTTAGAAAAGGGAAAGACGAGTAACTACACCCAAGGATCCCCTCATTTATGTTCAGCAGAAAGCTGACAGAAAACAAAACAACAAACCAACTCTTTCAGGCAAGTGGAGGAACACTATTAGAAGAGCTGCTCTGAGACAATGATTTTCGAGAGTTCTCTTAACTTTCCTCTCTCTTTTTAACATATTAGGTCAGACGTAGACCCCCCAGCAGAGCAGCCTGCACTTGTACAGCTGCTCCTCTCACCATCAGGCCTATGAGAGATTTCTCTGCTGCAGAGACGATAGCTTATGAAGTGTCAACCTCATCATCGTGGGTAAGACTTCCATCTAGGAGTTCCTCTAAACTCAAAGCCTGACTGATTTCCTCCTCTGTGATGTACTTAAGGGCATCAGCATAGAAATCCGAAACATGTTCAAAGCATTAGTGTCTGTGAATAGAGCATGCTGACTAAAGGCCTAGTTTTACTTTGCCATTAGCTGCAAATCCTTGTGCCCTCCTTGAAATTTTCCTGAAAAAAGCCATTAAATCCAGAGTTCCATTTGACTTTGGGTTGGTGAGTTAATTTTTGCAAATGTGCAAATCAAGACATCAAAATGGATTACAGAAAAGGGGTAACTATAACCAGTTCTTTATTATTGATAATTTTTGGCAAGTTCTAAGATTACAAAATAAATAAGAGCACTTCTGTACATCTGACAGCAGCAGTTATACAATTATTAGGCAGGAGATTTTAACTTTCTGGTAGGCACATTCTAAATGGAGATTTAAATCAAGACCTGAAAGTTAGATGGGATTCTCTCAATTTCCCATATCTGGGAATAGGATACTGTAAAATTGAAATTTTCCCCTCTTTAAATTGTTCTTTGAAGTTTGTTCCTCATTACCCTTCCAGCCAGGTGCTGCCCTTTGCCCTTCCCTTTCTCCTCTATACCTATCTCTAAGCACTCACTCAGCTACAGCACCTCTGGGAACAAGTCATGAATCTCTGTCCACTGGCAACCTCCCATCCTTCTGTCCAAACAGGTTTCACTGCATCTTCTTGCTATCTGCTTGAGAACATTTGGATGCCCCACTTTTCTCAATGTGGCAAAACCACAGCTCTTAATGTCTCTGTACAAGGCTGTCCCACCGCCTCTTTAACATGTCGGAAAACATGACCAGATTTCCCATCACTGCAGCCTGCAACTGGCAAAAGCAGTGTTATGGTACCTAACCACACATGTAAACACAATAATACTGAAGTATCATTCTTAGTCTCCCACAAATAAAGGTTTTCAACACAAACAAGGAGTTATTTATGTTATGTATATAGCCAGTACTCTTAAAACCAGTAAGTTTTTTTGTCTTTTGTTTCCTAAGGTGGCAATTTTGGACTGTTGGCATTTCAGCAATCCTACCAGCCCACAGCAACACGAATCATTAATGGGTTCATCTCCATTTGTAAAACTCTAAGGCAATTAAATAGGAATTGGTGCTTCTCCAGAGAGGCTTCTCCAGCTAAAAATAAAATAGAAGTTAGACAGTGACTGGCATTATTTATATCAACAATTCTACTGGAATGATAATACAGCAGCTTTCACATGCAAATATACATACATTTAAATGATTTAGTAAGGATTAAAATAAGGAGCTTAATACATTTCTTTGCTTGTGCTCAATCTTTTCATTTGCTTGAAAATCTTACGAAAGATGCCTCTCAAAGCAATTCTTTTGGACTGTGAAGAAATGTCAATACACTACACTGAAAATATTCTTGCCACGTATGAGAGAAATAGCAAGTAGTTATAGAGATATATAAATAGCTTGTTATAAAAAAGTTTACTCAAATCAGCATTCAACAACACACCAAATCTAAAAAACCAGCAAATACGTTTGTTTAAATATGTAAATATCACTGAGATACTAAAACTTTCAACAGGGGATAGGGTCATTTCCACAAGATTTATCATTAAAAGATTAACCTTACAACCAGATCTGAATGTATGGTAGCACACTAAAAATAACAGAGCACCAACATAATGGGCCAGGTCCCACCGCTGGTTGTCTCAGTAGATGCAATAATGGTTCCTTTCCAGGGCTAAACAAACAAAAATAAGGTCATGTCTGGAAACTTAGATTTGTGTTTCCTGTGCAGTATTTATTACTTGCGGGAATAATGGAAAAAAATTAATTTAAATTGACTTTTCGCAAACATATTTTCTCCCTATTCCATGTTTAATGCCCTTTAGTAACTGATACAAGAAGCTACATAGAAACAAACAGTAAATCTGAGTTCAGATGTTAATATTTCATTATATGAAAAACAATACAGAGATTAACATACCATGACATATCATTACAGAAATACAACATATTTCTAAAAATAGCAAGACATACATCTGAGGTTTTCTCCCCTTTCCTGTTCATGCTAAATTCTTTGCTTTCTGTTGCATCGCCAATAACCATGTAATTGCACAGTATTTCACATTTTTCCTTTAGAATTTTTGATCCTGATATTCATGTATCAATATTGAATTAGCATAGACACTAAAGGGAAATTTCCATTCCACAAGGCTAGAAAGTAAAACTTGACTGAACTCTAAAAAAAGCTTACACAGAGAGAGCAAATAAAACAGATGCTAGTTTAAAAAAGAAAATTCTCATCACTTCAAGCAAGTAATGATTTTTAACACTTCAGACTGGCAACAGTGTGATCCAAAGTGTGATTTTTAGTTGTATCCGCAAAGTTAACATCTTATTAATTAGCACTCTTTTTGAGGTCAAAATTTTGCCTGTCGTTATGTGGTGTCCATATGTTTGGGTGGGCTTTTTTTTCAGAAAATTCTACAGTGCCTACAGTGTTTGGGTGGGCTGAGAGGGTGCTGCCATTTGTGCCATCAAAAATAGAAATGCTTTTTTCCTTCATGTTAAAATCTCAAATTTAATGACTTGCATTTGTAAGTTTATAGAAGAAAAATTGTACCAAACAACTACCAGACTGATCGAATTTAAGCGTCTTGTGAGATTTCCTAATTCTATTTCAAAAGGCTTGCAGTAAAGCTGGCTTCTCCTTCTGAAAGAAAAAATACAAATCTTAAAAAATTGACTTCTTCCTGACCTGCTTATAAACTTCTTCCTATGTTCTCACAATGCTTCTTCTCCTCCTTATATTTAAACTCTGAGTAGCTTTAAAAGCACTGTTATAAAATCACTCATGTTGTTTGGGCTTCCCTACAAATGCCGGACTGTAGTTCCAAACTGCCCCTGCTTTTAAAGACTGCCTGGCCCCAAAGTTTCAATCTGCCAGAGCACAGAGGGGCTGGAGCTTCCCAGTGGGATCAACAAGGCAATGAATGCTGGCTGGCTCTGCAGGAAATCCATTAGCTGAGGAGAGTTTCTTCGAAATCTTACCCCACTGTTAAGCAGTCAGGGCTGCTTGCTGGTTGCCTCAGCGTACTTACTTCAAAGCTGTGAGGATACGTGTATAAGTCACCAATAAGAATACACAATTTTCAGGGTACCAAGAGGTTCTCCTGTTCCCTACAAAAACTACAGAAGAGACGAATGACAAGGGCTGGAGTAGCCAATTCATTAGCAAAGATATCCAACTTGCGCCATGATATACCAGAGTCATAAAAATCAGCAAGTAATGCCAAACTAGCCCCTCTATCTCCCTGGTCTCTTTGTAAAAATGAATATCATATCTTGTCCCTCATACTTGAATAGTAATAAAATACAGTGGCAAGAGTCAGAATCCACATCTGCTCTTTGAAAGGAAATGCAAACAGAAGATAACTCAATCTCCATGTTAAATTTCTATATCAAAGTGATTAATATTGTGTGTTAAATATATTAACCTGACCCCTTTCTTATTTTCTCAGTTCACTCCCCCACCCTCTGTATACAGATTAGAATGCCCTCTTCACGCCCTAAATATCTCTGTAATTCCTAAGACTTTTTATGACCAAATGTCAAACTTTAGAGGGCAGGTCCGTCTGTATCTTGTTCTGCAAATTAGCCCATCCAAATGAGCCTGATGCTCCCAAACCTAGAACAAAGTGCTGAAATACACGTCAGCACAAACAAGGGGTAAAGCGTAAGTAGGTTTTATGCAGGGTTTTCAATAAAACAGAGCATCATGATTTTGCTGCTTTATGATTTTGCAGCCAAGAAATACGATCTGAATTGATTCTTAATTGTTTATCAACATTGATAATTGCACTCAAATACACTCTGATATTAGCAAGCCTCAAAACCAAAAGTCAAAATTTTCTCCCTGATTATTCAAGGTGTTTCATTTGACATCTTTATTAAAAGCCTTCAGAGTTCAATCAGATCTATTTTATTATTGTCCAAAACTAGATACCATATCATGTATATCAAAAATAAGAAAAATTAACAGAATTTTGCAAATCAGTATCTAAATGTTATAGCATTTAACTAATTGATTTCATTTACTTAAAGAGCAGCTTATTCTGTGCGCTGGGTAATGGAAAAGAGAAATAAATTTGACGAGGGTCATCAGGTTTTGAAGTGTAAAGGTGAACACCTTATACTATCTCAGAATATAGTTTTCAGTAGTTCAGTAGTTTCATACAGCTATGTTGAATATGATTCTACCTTTGCAACCAATACCTCCTGTAAACTTTCTAGTATGAAAAGTTGATACCTGATTAATTTTCAAAAACAAAATAAAAATCTAAATGTGATGAGTATATGTCACAAGTTTATTTCCTCATCCAGTTATATTCAGCCTTCCAACATTAGTCTTTGGATGTAATAGTGTACATGCATATGAAATTTAGAAGAAATAACTTGGGGTGATTGTTTTAGATTGGAAATCTCCTGCATTTAAATATATTTTATTACTTTTATGCGCCTGTCCTGAATACTTACAGAATACATGCTACTAAGAGCCTCCTACGTATTATGCTGATAACATAACATAATGATGATGCATGATGACAGCCTGTCATAACATAAAGACACAATGGCATTGCACAGGGATGCAATGACTTGACACAGACAGAAGTGTTTTCATGCATCATAACTTGCCCACTTTTGCCTGAAGGACACAGAAGAGGAATCCCACCACCATCTGCCATCAAGGTTCCTGCTTAAAATCTGAAGATTGTGCCACAGTTTTGAAGGCATTTTTTGAAAGGTCACAACACATTTTAAGTTTTACAGGAAAAAAAATAGGTAAGTAAGTAAATAAAAATCACCCAAGGAGGCAAAGTTGAAATATGTCTACCACAACCATTACTGAAGCATCAAGTATCTTACACATGATTCCTAATACGAATACTTTATATTACTGTAATAAGTCCCTGATAATTTAAATGAGGATGCCATTTTTCAGAGACCAGGGTGGGGGGGGGGGGGCAGTCAACTATTTCTAAAACACTCAGTCCACTTAAACCACTGAGGCCTCAGTTTCCCTCAGCGTGTCACGGAAAGGCACCTGACTCAGGGCTGTGGAAGCCATGTGCCTGAAGGCCAAGTCCTGCAGTGCCCACAGGCTAGGTCTAAGAGATACAGGCAAATACATGTAATTGGAAAATAGATGACTAAAAATTAAATTTTTACCAATTAAAATTAAATTCAGAACAAATTTTCCAAACTCTATTTACTATGTTGACTTGTTGATTTAAAATTATCAGTGAAAGATACAGTACTGCTTTATCTGGGGAGTCTAAGTACAATATTGACAAGCTTATTGCCAAATGGGACCAAATATACGAT
>JAHREE010000128.1:1423636-1626437 GCA_033628505.1 Tringa tobata
ATACAGTTCTCGAGCTGCACTCCTTGTATGAAAGGAGCACTGAGAAGCTCGTGAAGTCAAGCAGTTGAAAGTGCCAGACTCATGATTTTACATGCAACCAGGAGACAGCTACCCTATGCATAATAACCATTAAACTAAGCATTTCACAAATTCTATGGAAATGCAGTAGCTGATGATTTGGTTAGTGATTTCAAGATAGATATGAGTTTGGCTATCTGAGTTTATACTGACACACTCTATTGCTAAGGAATAAAAAAAGTTTGAAATATAGAACATGTTAGAAAACTCTGGCTCCAGAAAAAGGTGGCAGTAAGTATTTTTGCAGTGATGGATCAGTTTTCGTACACCATTTTTTGGAAATATTTGCTATAAACTTTCCATGATATTCACAAAATGGTATGTACAGGTTCGAGAGACTGCAGAATGAGGAGAGATTATGTACATATACACAAATATACGTATGTATATACATACCTGAAAGGATTACTCAAAGCTGTCAGTGTCAAACATTCCTTACTTGTTCCATCAAATAAACACTCTCAGGGAAAAAAAAAAAGAAAAAAACCCCAAAACAAAACAAACACACACCCCCCAACACTAATCCGGTTCATTTCACTGCCTTTCTTTGCAAACATACATTATTTACACTATTAGTTATTGAGTGCTTAGGAAGGTGCAAGATGCATAAACTAGCAGCTTTCAAATACCAGATATCCACATATACTTGCTATTTGCTCTTTGTCACCTCAGTGTGCCTCAGCGATAAATCAGAAAAAAACTCATCCAAAAGAAAAACGTGTTCTGTATTTTCATTCAGCTTTTAGTTTTATGCTGAAACTGGTAACATGGACACTTGGAGAAGCCGCTTTCTTTCAGTGATTTTTTTATCCACTATATACTACATGATTAGGAAATAAAATCTGCACTAGCTCTTCTAGTCCGTCCAACTAGAGATGGGCTGCAGAGAAAGTTCTCAGATAACTAAAATCAAGATGCCTTAATTATATGCCTCAGACCTCAAACAGTTCGTAGCTGCTAAAAACCCTGTTATTTGACTCTAGAGCTACTTAAGAACTGGAGATTTCAGGATTTCATAAATATGAAAGATGACGTCTGATAAGAAAATCAACTTAGTCATTAAAAGATGCAAATGATAAGTCAGTGACAGCTGCTTCTGTTGATATCCCACATGAATGAATTTTTTACTTTAGTTCATAAAATTCAACTGAGAGCTCTGAACAGGGGTGAGAAATCTTTTTATAGCAGGAGATTAATATTGAAATATTTAACCATTAAATCACATCATTAGAGGAAATAATTAGCCACTTCACACAGACAAGACAAACTATATATCAAAAGGCAGTTTATGAAATATTTTCAAATATTTTGTTTGAATGAATGGGATGTATCAGAAAAAAGACTACAATCACATTTTATTTCCCTGCTTAGGAAAAGTTTAAAAGGACCATAAAATAAGGCTTCATTGGGAGCCTACTCAGTTTTCAAGAGAGGATTTATCTTTGCTTAATCCAGTAAAACCAATCTGTTAAATGTCACTAATAAATGGTCTTCCGGAAAGACTAGAGGGTTCAACCAGTGGATATAACCTACTGTCTTGCATGTACACTTATTTTTCAACCAAGCAAATTTGGTTCTAAATAGTCAAGGAACATCGTTAACACAGAGATACAATCAAACAAAGCAAGTAGTGAACAGGGTGGACAGAGAGAATCACATGACAAAGCTCTGTCTAGAGAAGGTGACATTGAAGTAGATCAGGGCAATACTCTGACAAACGTGACTGGAGCATGAGGTAGTTTGTATTCTTGCTTGATATACTGTTATACCAGGCACTACAGTCTCCTTTCCCCATGTTACCAGCTTTCAATACATTTGTTACTCAAGTCCTACATGTCATACTAGGGGATAAAATGTCCTAAATGGCATACCACATACAGGAAAGTCACAAGATACATGTATACCAAAAGAACTGGACAATTCATATTTAGAAGTAATATCCAAGTTGTGGCATGTATCGAGCTTGAACTCTGTATAACAGATTCCAATTCTAAATCAAAACACAAAATTAATATATCTCCCCTTATCTCCCCCAAATTTAGGACTTATCTACCTTCTAGAATAAACTCACTAAAAAAAAAAAAAAATTAAAATATTCTAGAGCTTGCAACATACAAACATTTTTCTCAGTATTTGTAAACAATAGAAAAGAAGGGCAACACAGCTCCCCCCTCAAACCTGCTCATCCATTTACCCTAATTGCAAAGTCTTTCATTTAGATTTTTTGTTATTTTTGTGCACTTTAAAATCTTGTATCTTGGCTTCTCGTAATGTATTATTAGTCACAACTTTATGTTGCCACACATCCAGCACCATCATGCCTACCATTTTCTTAAGCTATGATGAAAAATCAGGCCTGCTTGTAGGAAGCCATTCATCTTTATCCCTAAAATTGAATTTGGCTGTCATTCCAAAAAATTTCTGTGCAACATTAAAGATAATGCAATAGCACAGTAACAGGGAAATTACTTTTCTTCTTAATGCCTCATTACTGATATTGCTAGTATTGTATATCTGCATCTGATACAAAAGGTATCTCAAGGGTAGTTTTAGGAACACAAATGATAAATAATTTTGCTCTCATTTATCTAAAAAGAAACACATACAGATTTCCGTATTCATAAGCCATTAAAAGTATTACCAAATGCCATATTCTTTAATTGCCTCATGATAAGATAGAAGTCATCACTATAAGTGTCCAGAAACTTCCATTATCAACAGCAATACGAATCAGCTACCTTAAGTATTGCAGCAGCTAGCTTGTTTATTGCAAGCCAAGGCCTGCAAAAGGTGAATGAAATCATTTAAGTTTAATTAAATGCACCAAACATCACCTTTATTTAATACTTTCTAAAATACTAAAAGAAATAATAAAGCCTTGGAAACTAATTGTGTACCAGTAAAAACAACACCGTAAATGAGAAGATTTGAGATTTAATCTTGATTTTCATAGCACACTTCCCTGGTTTCAGAATGAGAACTGATCCTCCCAATACACTGCTTATTATCTTAGCCTGTAAAATTGAGGAGTGGGAAAAAAATCCAAACACTTACTCTATTCTACTATTCAGTCTGTGTTTGAACAGTCGAGTTCGAGAGTACAGTTATGCTGCATAGGCACACACTAAACAATTTTTCTTTTATGCCTGTGCTATGCAGTGCTCCGGCAACAGAAAAGTAACAGGACTTACTTCTATCCTTTATACTCCAACCTATGGCAGCTGGTGGATCTCAAACAAAGTAGTCAATTTACATTTTTTTGGAACTCATTTAACATTGGTAAAAACACTCTGCAATGAAAAGTTCATTAAGTAAAGATTAGAAGACCAAGATTTGAAACTAATATCACAGCTTCTTTTAGACCACAGAGTTTAGGAAATCTGGACATGTCCAGAAGTCCTTCCAAGGAAGGTAAACCTTTTTCACAAATCACAGCCCTTCACCTATATCAGATGTCCAGAACCAATATGCCCATCTCAAAACATACCAAAACAGAAAAAAATAATTTCTTAAAATACTACAATATTATCATTCCTACTCATATATTCAAATTTCAAATATACTAAAGTGGGGTACTACCTACTGAAGAGTCCTATTCTTGTTAGTTATTCCACAATATATATGTTACAATTGTGACAAATACAAAAGGTGCACCTAAACGAGTCTTCAGTACTATATAACCATCATTTAAACACCAGAGAGCAATTGATCACCATCTTTTTAATAAAAACATCATTTTATTCCACCAAAACTTAGTACTTTCAGAGAATTTAGAAGACTCTAACTTAATGTGCCCTAGAACTATATTCCTTTCAGAATTTCTATTGCACATTTAGTAAACAATACATAAAATCAGCTGTATACAACCAACAATATATCTCCATTACAGAAAAAAAAGACTATAGAAAGGAAAGGTTGAACGGTCATGCCGAAGTATGTGAGAAAGGATTTTAAAACCATCTGGATTGTATTGTATGCCTAGAACTTAGCAATATGCATGATGACAGTGTTGAGGGTCTATGGATAAGAATCAAGGGGAAGACCAATAAGGCAGATGTCGTGGTGGGAGTTTGTTATAGACCCCCAAACCAGGATATAAAGGCTGATGAAATATTCTATAAGCAGGTGGCAGAGGCCTCACAATCACTCTCCCTTGTACTCATGGGGGACTTCAACTTCCCAGATATCTGCTGGAAATATAACACAGCTGAGAGGCAACAATCCTGGAGATTCTTGGAATGCATGGAAGACAACTTCCTAATGCAGCTGGTGAGGGAACCAACTAGAGAAGGTGCCCTACTGGACCTGCTGATAGTTAACTCAGGAGGTCTTGTGGGTGATGTAGACGTTGGAGGTCGTCTTGGACAGAGTGATCATGAAAATTTAAAATTCTCAATTCTTGCTGAAGCAAGGTGGGGGGCCAGCAGAACTGCCACCTTGGACTTCCGAAGGGCAGACTTTGGCCTCTTCAGGAGCACGGTTTAAAGTGTCCCTTGGGAGACAGTCCTGAAGGACAAAGGTGCCCAGGAAGGCTGGTTGTACTTCAAGGAGGCACTCTTCAAAGTGCAGGAAAGAGCCATACCAAGTCCCAAAAAACAAGCAGGAAGGGAAGAAGACCAGCCTGGCTAAATAGAAANGAGCACGGTTGAAAGTGTCCCTTGGGAGACAGTCCTGAAGGACAAAGGTGCCCAGGAAGGCTGGTTGTACTTCAAGGAGGCACTCTTCAAAGTGCAGGAAAGAGCCATACCAAGTCCCAAAAAACAAGCAGGAAGGGAAGAAGACCAGCCTGGCTAAATAGAAAGCTTTGGCTGGAGCTCAAGAAGAAAAAGAAGGTTTAAGATCTTTGGAAAAGGGGCCTGGCACACAAGGAGAAATACCAGGAAGCGGTGAAGATATGCAGGGGGAAAATTAGAAGGGCCAAGGCTCAAGCTGAGCTCATCTTGGCCACCACAGTTAAGAATAACAAAAAGGGTTTTTTTTCGGTATGTAAACAGTAAAACGAAGATTAGGGAAAATGTGGGCCCACTGATGAATGAGATGGGCACCCTAGTGGTGGAAAACATGGAGAAGGCAAGGCAGAGTTGCTGAATGCCTTCTTTTCTTCAGTCTTCACTGCTAAGGCTGCCCCTCATGAATCTCTGGCATCGGAGGCAAGGGGGAGGGTATGGAGAGAAGAAGTTTCTCCTCCAGTAGAGGAGGACCAGGTTCAGGACCACTTGGCCAAACTGGACATTCATAAGTCCATGGGCCCTGATGGGATGCACCCACAAGTGCTGAGAGAGCTGGCAGATGTTATTGCTGGGCCACTCTCTATCATCTTTGAAAGGTCACGGAGAACAGGAGAGGTGCCTGAAGACTGGAGGAAGGCCAACATCACTTATAACAACAATCCTTATAATCACCCTTTTCCTATCTTCCTTACCCCAAGTACTGATAGCTATACAGAAACTCTACAATAGGACCATCTATTTGAAACCTTTACCTGCAGTTCACACTCTCCATCACTCCAAATGTGCCTGTATGCGTATAGTACCACAATACATGGTTAAACTAGAGCACTAGAACCATCACAGCTAAAGCTCTGGGGAATAGGGAACTTTTGGAGTGAGAATTTTGTTAAGAGAGAAGGTTAACTGACCTGTTTCCTTGTACAAACAGAAGAGGAAAACAGCCTTACAATTTTTTGTGTATCCATCAACAAAGCTATAACCACCTTCATGAAACACATTCTGTCAAACTGGCTTCCTCTGAAGTAATCACTATTCTGAAAACACTGCACTGGGATCCACCAGCGTGAAACTGTAGAGTGCTACTGAAGTGAGTTTTATGCCCGAGTATCAACGTACATTATGGAACCATCTGGTCGTCTCTGCAGTGTGTGGAAAAAAAGCAGGTTAAGCTATTGGACAGAAACATCAATGCAGTATGCTGGAATGCTTTGCAGCTAAAAGCATTTGGTAATGTAACCACTTGATATTCAAGAGATTGAGCTCACATACAGGAGGAACAAAGAAGAACAAATACGAATCAAGCTGTTAAACTTTGAATTTGTTCCCTCTTAAGGTAGAGCCACACCAAATCTCTCT
The DNA here is from genome assembly GCA_033628505.1 of Tringa tobata. Taxonomy (NCBI): domain Eukaryota; kingdom Metazoa; phylum Chordata; class Aves; order Charadriiformes; family Scolopacidae; genus Tringa; species Tringa tobata. The sequence goes on from JAHREE010000128.1 coordinate 1,429,801, forward strand.
AGTGGCAAGCATAAATGTTTATCCTGAACTGTATTATTTAATATTTCAATCATCTAGTTTTAAAGCAACTAAACTACACCAGATTCCCACAATGCCAGTTTGTTTTTTCAATAATTAGATCACATGGCCAGCACCACCAACGGCATGCACTCAGAAACCAGAGGTACAAGATCCTAGGATGCCCAGCAGTACTAGATTTTTCTAAAGATGATCTGGAAAGATGCATATTGATTTATGCTAGAAATTAAGGATAAGTATACTGCAATCTTTTAAAAGTGCGAAGTTTGAAGATTAGCATCTCTATACACACCAAAAGAGCAGGTTTTCTTCAGCATGCGAAAACTAGCACGTGTCATGGTGCTTCAACAGATTTTCCTTGCAGTATAGACAGGTAGATATGACACAGTACAAATAAAGAACAAAACAAAAAATTGAGTTGTTTTAATTTCAATTCAATAGTGTTCCTTTTCTAAGACAGACTTGTATATCACTTTACATGTTAAAACAAACCATTGGATTTAGACCCAGGTATTCTCACTATCTGTGTGGTTTCAATGTACCTCTACATTTTCATACAAGATTCTTTATTACAAGATTCCATGGGGTGGTTTTTTGCACTACATATTTAATTTTTTCTAATACTTGTATTATTTGTTCTGCAACTTTTTGAAAGCATGTTCACGGTTCTTGTTTGGAATTTACCAGCATATAGTAGATGCAGCCAATTCTCTTCTCCTTTTCTCCACTCCCCCATGCCCTTCCTAGAGAAAGCAGTAAGTATACCTGATTATTGCATGAATTCACCTAGAATTTTTATGGAACTTGTACTTGCTGCATTTTTGACTAATCAATAAAAATCACTTAGTATCTCCTTTTTTCCTCAGCCCTCAACTTCTGCAACAGAAGGCAGGGGTCATGTTCCACTTACTGAGGCCATTGCCCGACACTGACTGACATGTCCACAGACCCCCTCACTGACTTACAGCTTCTTTACTATTGCTGCTTGCTGCAACTGGCTGCTCTGTTTGCCCCCACCTGCACCTCCCCTTTTCGGAGGGGGCATCCAGCTGCCAATGAGCTTGTAAAACAGCATTTCGCCACACCCTAGGGTTTGTTTCGCCCAAGAGCAACAGTTAAATACAGCACATCTCTGCACACTTCATGAGCACAGCAATTTTGTAGAAAAAGCAACATAGCAAGAGCTGATGCATGCCATTTACCTGTAGCACGTTTTGTTATTTCTCTCTATATCTCATCAAGAGACATTATTGAACCCTGGTAAAAGTTCCTTTCTCCACCACACCTGAGTGTAGCTAATATGGCCAGAGATTTTACATCATTTAAGCAGATACTCTGGCAGCTATTCTTGTAACATACATTGCTGTAGCATAACGCAGGCCGGAAATATTTCCGACTGTGTCTATTGCACTTCTCTGCTTTTCTTCCAGGAGCTCTGTCCTGGACTGGAAAAAAAACATCATTCAAAACAAAGGAAGATAAATGGATTTTTTGATATTGATACAACAGTGACGTTCAGAAAACCCACGCTACCAGACACTCAGTTGGCCTTCAACCCCATGTCTCAGAAGGTACAGAATCAGGGATAAGAAACAGGCAAAAATAACATTCATTAACGGCTCGGTTTTAAATTCTAATTGGTACACGTTCCAAGTAAGATCCATTAAATTGTTGCATATAATGATTAGATTCTCTTGACTGTTTGCAACCAAAGGGAAAGAAATTTTTTAAATTTGTTTAATCCCAGTGGCGATTAAATTTATTTTAATTTAATTTTTCTTAGTTTGTAACCTCATTTTGGCTACAATATTGGCTGTAAAAGCAAATTAGGGGTTTTGGACACCCACAACATGGAAATTATTTAAAGCTGGCTCTCAAGATCATGCATAAAAAGAGGGGAAGAACAAATCTTGATCAGCACATCTGAAAACTCTTTTCTGAATGCACCAATATTTTCAATTATGCACATATACCAATTATACCTATTTTCTATATGCACCAATGACAGTTCTTATCTGTAAGGAACCAAGCAACAGCCTTGATAGAAAAAAACAAGGTGGGGGTGGGGAGGATAAAATTTTGGTACAGCTAGATGTGGCTGAGAAATCCTCAAACTATTTTTTCAAATGTTTTTTTTAAAAACCAAACATTTAAAAAGTGGTTCTTCCACTGAGATGCTGTGATTTAACAGCTAAGGTTATGCATGGCTTTGAAATGAACTAATAGCACAAAGCTTTGGTCACATCGATTATTAAAATTAATGATAGCATTGTTGTTAAAATAAATCACAACACTAATGAGAACAAAACACTGTTTCAACAGGTATTTTTTTCAAAACTAAATAGGTTCACATTTTTAATATGCTATATAGTAATTCAAATTTTAATGTTACTAATGATTTCTAATAGACTTATGGCATCCCGTCATTGCTTTATTCAAGAAGAGGAGAAGAAGAATTCAAGAAGAACTTTGGGAACTACATGCAGGAAGAATGCAGTGTAAATATCTTTCGGGAAGTTACCTGTATATTCTGTTTAAAAAGTTGGCATCTGATCAGAATAAAGGTTCACATAACACAGTACTTTGTCTCTGGTACAGCCTTAGGAAAGGGTGCAAGAACAGATGAAACTCATTGCAATTGACAACCTGAGCCAGCTATATATGGTCCATTTGTATTTAAAAGCCCTTGGTGAATTTTCTTTACATGAATTTGCCCAACCATTGTTTGCAACCACATCATGATCTTATTATCATAGCATTCTGTGGCAAGGAAATCCACAGCTCAGCAATGAATTTTAAGAAAAACTATATTAGGAGAAGTTCCTCCAACACATTTATCCAGAATGGATATAGAGATGGTGTTAACAGACAACTACCACCACCTTCAGAGAGCTGGCCAGGCAGACTCATTAGATGTAACATCTCAGAATTACCCACAAAAGTTCTAGCACATGACTAGAGACAGACAATTTCTAACCCTAGTCAGTTCATGCAGAATTAACCTTACTTAGTTCAATAAATTTACTCTACAACAGAAGTTAGAGTTGATTGAATGCAAAAACGACTGTTAAGCCCCTGGAATTTGGACTCCAGTTACATGGAAACAATGATTGCTTACTGTAGGAGTAAATGCCACAAGATTAAAATTTCACCTTTTTCATCAAGGTAAACAGCAGCATATAAACTACTCAAAAACAATCCTAACTTTCTTCTTTTTTCTGTTTTTTTAAAATCTGATTTGGATGAAAAACATAAGGCATAGCAGGGAAGGGAAAAGGAACAAGATCATTGTACTTCAAGAAGGCTGAACAGCCTACAATGAAAATGATTAGCCATAATTAGAGCATTTCAATGGTGAATTCTTCTGCTCAAAATGGAGTTTAAGAGGAAAAGGGAGAACCCATTTAAATATTGGAATTATTAAATTTACACTTGTTTGATCACAGTGTTAGATCACAAACTCATTTCTACCAGCTTTGCAATTCAGAGGTTTGTGAAGTTTTTTTTTTGTTCTGTGCACCAGTAGTTTCCTAGGTGATCGTACCCTCTGTACAAGCAGCATAAAACTGTTAATTACAGCTTCAATTATCTGTAGATACAGCACTATGGATTCAGTTAGCTAATGTTATCTATACAGCACAACAGGATTATGTTATGAACTTATCACCTAGACTCACTTATAGGTAGGTACCATGACCCTGAACATACTTCTGATCTTGGCAAGTTCCTCGCTGCAAGCTAAGGGTATTCAATACTTTGTGCTTAAAGCACAAAGATTCATCTCAAAATATTTGCAACACAAATATGACTAAGTCTGTGAATAAAAATGGAAGTGACAAAAATAGAAAAAGCCGTGTTTACAAAAAGTTTAATTTTACCCTGAGATAATTAGCTTTTATTTGACTTGTTATCATGCATATCTGAGGGAAGGATCTGATCTACAGTGCTAAAAATGCCATGGTATTACCCAAAATTAGATCCCAGTTCTACTGATTTTTAAAGCAATTTGCAAATTCCTAAACACTGTTAAACTAAGTCATTATGATACACCCACCAATGCAGACTATCTTACAATTTGTTGAAGATTATACATCAAGCAGTACAGCATTAATACAATTTATTCAGTGTGCACAGTTTTCCTCCAAAGCAATAACTATACTCCTACAGAACTTTTCAAACCTCTACTGTTAAATATCTCCAAGTCTTACGCATTTGTTCTTATTCCCAAGGAATATAAACAGAATTATCCACAAAGTAATTTGTGAAAGAAAAACTGGATGCTTACTGACTTCTGGTACCATACATTTTCAATTCATCTGCACATAACAAGACAATAGAATGTCCTTCAAAATGAAATGAAATTTCAGGATTTTTAGTATAAATTTTCCATTTAAATGCCAAGCAAGGATGTGTATTTTGATGATGATGACAGTACCATTGATTCTTTAAGGAAAAATTATCTGAATTTCAAGATCCTAGGTGAGACAGAATCAAGTCACCAGATGTCAAATACATTTAGATTTTAGGGAAGTTTAGATCAATATGCAAGTTTCCTGATTAGTCTTCCAGCCTTAAGAAAAATTCCAAAGAAATTTGTAGAATTTCTAGAAGATACAGTTCCAAAGTTTTGACCTGCACCTTTATGACTCATTTTCAGACATGCTGATACAAGCTACCAATCTGTATTAAAGAGAAAAATAGAAACGATGTGATTTTGTTTTCCTCTGTATCAGTATCTTTTAGGATGCTCAATGAACAGCCTTCCAAACTGTCTGTGAATTGAGATTCTCTATTTATTTCGATACGTGGAGGCTTCAAAGGAATGTATCAAATGCTTTTTTTTGACCCACGTTCAGTTGCTCCAAATAATTAATTATAGAATGCATGTAGTCATATGTCACATAACAGCTTAAAAGATAATCAGCAGTCAGTTCAATTTAAAAACAAAAAACAACAGCCTGGGAAAGTAAAGAGAATGCCACTTTAAAGGTTAAATGTTAATCATAACTGAATGAATGAAGATGTTTGTCTACTGAGATACCCGGTGAAGTCCTCTGATTTGGAACAGTGTCAGTGTATTTCTTCCTAAGGCAATCCTCACTAGCTGGAGTAGCCAAACATTCAGCAAAGTTAATTCCACAGTTTTTCTTCAAATATATAGAAGACAGACACTATCAGAAATTGCAGAGTTACACTTCACCTTAAATAGGTTTGAAGATGAGCAGATATGGAACTTTTACACATGCTGTCAATATCCTCATGCACAGCTTCCACAGCAACTGTTTTCCTACCCACCAGCTAAGGTGGGGTGGGAGGAAATATTACATGTGTAGGTGGAGTGATAAATTTAAGTTAGCTGCTTTTCTGACCTCTACGAAGCAACTACTTTAGGACTCTAGTCTTGTTGCCTTTTCTAGCACAACTGTGCAATTTTCCAAAACTCAGGGCCAGCAAATTCTATTTGCTTTTATCCAGCAGAATCAGTTACATATTTTCCTTGTAGTCCTGCGCGTTGACATGCGCAGGGAAACCTTTTTGAAACCAGCATAATGTTAATTTTGTAGTGGAAGCAAAGCCTTCTCGTGTAACTACAGACTTTTCTTTTAGGTAAAGGACTGACTGCAGAGACCTTATTTCCTCAGGATACTGCAAACACATCAGAAAACACCTGTAGTCTGCTGTAACTTCGACATCTGGAAGAAACTCTCCAAAGCTCTTTAGTTTGCCATATCTTTGGGCATTTTCTTGTATTGGCATTACTAACAATACTCAACTATTTACCAGACAGCAGCTTACACTGAACAACATTATTTACTCTGACCTTATTTTGTGTCTAACTGTCAACAAGTAAAACTAATATTCATGATGTAAACTATGACAGTACAGAATTTTCTTGAATTCTAAAATAGTTTCCAATACTTCAGTGTATTTGAAGACCTTCTACTAAGTAGGACATACAATAAAAGCCATATGCACACACAGAGCAGGTTGCAAAAAAGGGAGCATACCACATAAGCAATTAACTAACTGAAATATACTCCAATGAATAAACATGCATGTTTATTCTGGGTGGTCCTGCTTTGGCAGGAGAGTTGGACTAGATGATCTCTATGGTCCCTTCCAACTCTAAAAATTCAGTGAAATTCAGTATTAAAAAAAAATGTTTAACACTGCATTATTACCCTAAGATAACTATTGTCTTAGAGAAATCAGAATCTTTAGAGCACTCACATGACAAATACACCAAGAGATCTCTTATACCCTAGAAACTGTTTAAATTTTTTTTTAATATTGAGCATAGCAAGGATTACAATCATCTGTACTTGTGGCTTAAAGGGAGTTCTTGGTGGAAACTGGAGTCTGAGGGGAAAAAAGAGAAGGTAATTAATATAAATTACAGAAGCAAGTGACAGGATTGTTGAATTCTTACGCCTTGGAAGGGGAAACAGACCTCCTGAACCAAAGAAAGTCAATTAAACACAAAAGACTATCAGAATTAATAGACACCTCTGTTGCAGATGCTTACTGAATCAAGAAAGAAGGACAAACAGATACACTTGAATATCAGGGGATGCCTTCGTTTTGTGCTTTGCATGCAAACAGAAGTAAACCTTGTCAGTGCTCCAGGACAAGAGAAAGCCATGCATGACCAAGCAAGGGCAAGAGTCTAACCCAAGATTAACGGACTATGTCTCTTATTCTCCCTTCTGTGCTAGGTATATTCATTCAGTTACAGTCACAATTCCTTTTTCAGCTTGGACCAGGTAGAGAATTGAGCTTTTATTTGTCCATGGTGTGCCACCTACACATACGCATGACAGGACTGCACAGGTAGTGGGTAATAACCAGCACATGTGAACTGCTAATTGATTCAACGTTCCTTTTCTCTATATTGCTTGTTGCCCTAAATAAATACAGCTTGGGAAAGGTGGCTGGTTAACTTTGTCATTATCTCCTAATGATACCAGAACTGAAGATACTGACTAAATTTGTACCAAAGCTATTACTTACCTGCAAAGGGACATGAGAAGACAGTCATGCTGGGAAAGCAGAGGGATAGAGGTTATTGCCCCAGAAGAAGGAAATCCCTTAAACCTCCAGCCAGTCCCTAAGCAAGGCACTCTTGCAATGCTATTTGCAATAAAAGAGACCACTCGCACTCCTGTGTATTTCCATTGATTAGTCTGCAGCAACATCACTTCTCTTAACCAGCCAAGGTCTCAACACAAGCATTGTGTTTGTTTTTCTAAATATTTGCAATATATGCCACTATAAAAACAGTGTTCTTGTGACTTAAATCAGAAATAAAAATGTATTTCAAAGGAGGAGGAAAATTAAATAAATTAACAATCACAAAGGTAAAGCTGGAGCTCTGAGCAAAAAAGGTATTCTTCCTGTTCTGCTTTTAAACTTTTTGATAAAATAAAAGTCTTGATCGCTGATTTGCTAAATCATGATATTGAGTTAATATGTTCTTAAAACAGTAGTATTTGAATTTGCATTAACACTAAAATTATTCTTTTTAAATACTTATGCCACACAGCGACATTCTCTCTAATGTTATTTTTAAATAGTCACAAAAAAGTTCTGTTTGCTAAAATAGTGATAAGCATGGCTGATATGTGAGGATGCTTCCAAATCCTACCAAGAAGCAGCTAATCTTGGGAGCTCAGAAGAGAATCACTCTGGAGGCAGCAAATGTTGGTTCAGGGCAGCAGAATCTATATTCTTGATGCTAATAGCTCCCTTCTGCTGGAGATAGTGCTGCACTGCTAAAAAACACTATTCACGCTCATTTTCATTTAGGTTTGGTTGTACCTTGCTAAGCAACAGACAGCACATGGAATTTGGCTCTAGAAAGCCTTTACAGCAGATTCCATTGTTGGGAAGCTCAGAAATATTTGGTCAACTCCACTTCTTGAATCATCAAGAGCTTTGGGCACACTCTTTATTGACCCTAATAGATTTACCTTAACAACCCTTCCAGCCCCACAGCCCAATTCCAGCCTGGCAGTAACACACACCTGCAATATCCTGCTGTGGCTGGTGAACATCCTTGCTTTGCCCAGTCAGAAAAGGAGAGAGGAAGGGGTGAGGAGACCCTCAAAGGGCAAGCAGGGACACTTACTGGTTATGCTCTTGCAGAAGCACACAGCTTTTTCAGCGAGAGCTGCAGGAAACCTTTCATCTTCCTGTTGCTGTGCTGACCGATAAGAGTATGCTGAACTCTCTTCATTTTAATTCATGCGGTGGTTCTTACATAAATTATTTTAAAACAACGCTGGTGAGTTTCACTTGAAAGAGGCAAAGCTGCTATGGGAACCCTAAGGACTGCAAGGACAGGAAAGCAGCGGGGAAAAAAAGGCAAATCACAAAACAAACAAAAATCCCCACGCAGCACCAAACAAAACAAATGGGTGAACCAGGTAAAAACGTAGGTTTAACTATTCACTGTTCTAGCGTCAGTCACACCTCTACCACCCATAAGTACAGTCAGGTAAATCCAAAGTTGCCATTAATAGACTGTATTAGAGTTGTAAGAAGTCTAGTGTGTTGAGGGGACACTTTATTAATCCAAAACTGTAACAGTATTAACTTGGGAAGTTGCCATACTTCCAACTGATAGCGGTCAATACATTTCCAATTCACTCTGTCACATTTTAATTAAATTATCTTATGGTAAATATACTAAAACCTCTATGACTTGATGGTATTTCAATTTTAGCTCTCAACTTCTCTGACTCATTCATGAAAGGTAAGCTTAGAAAACAGTGCCATCTAATGCTAAAGAGCATAAAAATAGATTACTGTAACAACTTTAAAATACAATGTTGCAAATTTGTTTTACACCGATTTTCCACACTATTCTGTAAAATTCAATAATAGCTTAAATAAAAGCTTAAAATGCATCTGTCAAGTGACATAATAGATTTGGAAAACATCATTGCTAGTTCAAAAGTATCTTTTATGAAAGTAAGAACATCTCATTCAGGTGACTGAGAAGTACTTGTACTTGAATAGCAAATACCCAAACTACTTTATTACCTTCACGGTGTTTGAGCATGCTAGGGTATCTGAAGATCAGATTTTCCTAATCAGTAAATATAAGACAACAAAAAACATCACCCACAAATCATTATATTGGCCAGCTCTAGAAAAGTGTTGTCATTAGCCTCAATTTATTAAAAATGATAGTTTACAGTAAAAGCATGAAGACCATTTCATAGTGTTCTTGGTCAGCTTTGTACAGTATGTGCTTTTAAGTGCTCTTTTGCCAAACTTACTGTTGCAGGAAAAGCGAATGAGCAAGATCCTCGTTGCCACAAAAAGAAACAGAAGGAGCAAGCATTTTCTAGGACAACTCTCTAGACATTTACCAGCTTCATGTAGTCTGGAGTGAGGCCTTTCCTCTCAAGACATTTTACCTAATAGTTTCCTGAAGTTCGGTCTTACAGAGCAATAAAGTGTGTGGAGAACTGGCAGGACTGGGCTTGTTTTTCATAATCTAAACTATATATTAAGAACTGACACACACATAAAGATTATACTGAATGAAGCAAAGCCAGTATAATAGTGAGAGAACTGGAAAGGTCTTCGCAAGTTCAATGAATATGAGAAACCAAGGAAAGCTTCTCCTTTATAATCTCAAGTAGTTCATATACTAAAATCCAGCCCAGAATATTAGAGAAATTCAGAGTGAATTAGTGTATTAATTGAATTAATATTATAATGTATTAATTCAAATTACATGGACAACAGAGCATTTGCGTGAATTTTCAGCCACTGAACTTTTAACTCATTGTGCCATTTCAGATCATGAGAAAAATCACATTTCACTTAAAAATACAAGCACTTTTCAAAAATATATTCAAGTAATGCACCTGTATTAGATGACTTCCCTGCCAAGTCATTCAACATTCAAGGTTCTCTCCATAGATACCATAATCTTCTACTTTTGATCCTTTGATTAGTTATCATATACAACAATAGTCTTCTCCAAGAGAATCTGGTGATGGAGCTTTTTTGTTTGGCTTTTGGTTTCCCCCTCTCCTCCAGACATCCTTCATTAAAATCCCCCAAAGGTCACTTCTACTTTTTTCAATATTTACTACAGGACTAACCCAAGAAGATATCCTGCCACAACCACAGCCACTGTTTCATAACCCTGTTGGGCTCAATGCTTTTTTACAATGCACTGTAATGCTTATAGTTTCACACAACATTAATTTTATCTTACTTGAGAATTAGTCCTATAATCTTCAGCAGGCCTGTTAGGGAGATCAAGAATGGTGTGGATCAAGAAGTTTGTTCTTCATTTCTTTCAACTGTCATGGAACACAATGTTACATTAATTAATTGTGGGGGGCTTGAAGGATGCACACAATTTTTTTTTTGTTGAGGTAAATACCATTCTGATTTAAAGCCCCCATTTTTTTTTCTTTTTTAAGTATACTCTAAATATCATGTTGCATTGAAGCATTATTATCACAACATCAAAGCTCTTGGGTTTGGTTCTAACTTAATTTTAATTAAATTTTCTCTCACACACACACAAAACAACAAAGTACTTTTCCCCACATGGATCATAAGAAAAGACGCTGTTTTGGAGGCTCAAGGTAAGTGCTTGCCTTTGAAACCAAAAAGGTGTTAGAAACACCATGCAAAAGCAGACATGGCTAAACAGTGGCTGAAAAGTAAGAAAACATCCTTCAGAAAGCTGAAAGTTTGTCCAAAGGAAATAGAAAGGATCATAAATTCTAGCAGGCTAAACGTAAGAACACAGGCAAAGAAAAAGGACACAGAAAGTGTTTTAGGATCAGCTTAGAAGAGTCATAAACCCTACTAATATATCCTTTTTCAAACACATCAGGAGGACAATACCTGTCTATGAATCTATAGAAGCAATTACTGTTCAAGGGATACAAGTACTGCTCAGGGAAGATTTGGTTATTGCATTAAATAAAAATTAAGTTTTTGGGTTTAATTCATTTTCACTTGAGGGCAGCTTAAAGAGATTCCCTTACTGGATGCCCTCACAGTATAAGGCATAGAAGGGGATTCCCCCCACCTCCTGACTCAAATCAAAGGGCTGTTGGAAGGCACTGTAACAAGAAAAAACCCCTTCTACTCTGAACACTCTAACCAGTAACAAGTCACTGGGCTCAGGTGGCATTTACCCATGACCTTCTAGACAAAACCTACAATTAAATAATTGAACAGTTAACTGTGCTGCGTAACCTCTTGCCTAAAAGTGCCTGACTACAAGAAGTCTAGAAAGTCACAGAAGACACCCATTTTGAAAAACTGTTCCAGGAGACAGAGGGAAGCACAGGCCAGTAGTTCTGTCTGTAGATGAAGAACTGATAGAAACTGTAATAAGAAAATTTGTGAGCACGTAGATGGGTACAATATATTGGAAAGGGTGAACACGGATTGTGTAAAAGGAAGTCACACCTCACAAATGTATGAGAAGTCTCTGAAGGAGTCAGCAAACACACCGTTAGAGACCTTCAAAGAAGCTACAAGAAAGTAGAAAGAAGGAAGCATTTACGCATCTAAGTAACCAGTTGCCATTTATGAGTAGTTGAAAGTTAAAAACCAGAGTAAATTGCAGTAGAAATAAGAGGATCTTCAAAGTTTATTTCCTTTCTTTTTTTTTTTTCCTTATGTCATCCAGTAATTTACCAGTGAGTCTACACAGAATTCTTACCATTCCAAAGCCCACTGTCCTAGCAATGGTCTTTTTTCTGAAATTCCAAATTCCTTCAAAGTGAACTTCCTTCATCTTTTTTCATGTGACCCTAAATATCCAATCCTACCTTTCCTTTATGATCTCCAAAGAATTAGTCCTCTACATCTACAATCTACATAGTTCTAATGCTCAGATAGGCTTCCAAGCAATTGCACAAAAGCTAATGTATGCTTTGTTGGTGGGGAAAAAATCCCCCAACAGTTCAGAACAAACCTGTCCAAATGTAAGGACAAATATTCTTAATCTATTTTTCCAGAACATGACTGCTAACAGAAGCAACAACAAGAAACACTGTAAGCTTCTTCACTAGACTGTTTGCCTGGATAGATACAGAAATGCCTGTCTCCGTGAGTCAGCAGAATGCACCCAGCTTTCTCCTTGCAAGATAATGAACTGGTCACAGGACAGGGAATTTCAGCAAACAATGTCACCACAGTGAAACACAACATAAAAGAGGGGGAGAGGGAAACCTTTCAGTTTTTGTCTCAAATATTCTGTGATGGCATGGCTGGACAAATTAATAATAGCATTAATCGAAATATGTTTATTTTCCTCTCAGTCATATAAAAAGTGAATAACCCTAGGCATCATGTTTGGTTTAGTTCCCATACAGTATCTGCCTAAACAAATATGATGAATGAAATGGTTTTAACAGCTCTGCAGCAAAGGCAGCTTTACACTACTGGCTGCTTGTACAATGTGTACTTAACACATGAATAGATTTTGCAATATAAAAATACACATTAACATTCTGAACTTTGGTATTACTTCTACACACTAGAAAATGTATGCAGGTTTGCCCTTCTTTCTACAGAGAAAAAAAAAAAGTATAAATTATTCTGGCAGTTCATGGCAATTTTAAAATGGATTACCTTTAATACACCATGTTCCATTATGAATCATTAGAGGAAGAGTGTTTTGATGATGTATGTCACAATTTACAGGCTGTGTGATGAGCCTGATAATACACTGATGCAATGCATTCCACAGATTTTGCAGAAAAAAAATAGTCCACTTTTGTTCTCTTTAAATGAATATACATGGCCCTATTCTATGCTCGATTCACTCTTGCTGACATCAGAATTTAAAAGCCACATATCTAACATTGTCATAGTGACAGGAAAGGATAAGGACCATGTCCAGCAAATACATAACCAGCACGTTTATTTCCCTTGTATCTTTCCATGACCTGATCTATCGGTTACATAGGAGAGCCTTGATTCCCACTATTCAGCAACGGTGTGATTGTTACAGTTCAACATGCACATGACACAAGAGCATGGTGCATTCCCAAACCTACTCATGTACACACGCAACAGCCACTTGAAAAAACAAGCAAGAGATTAAAGCATTATAATACTGCAAACTGAGCCAAAAGAAAAGATATCATGAGGTCTATTATCAACTTGCCTCTCTAACACTTTTACTAAGATCTACTCTGAAGAGATTATTTAAGTACAGGAACAGGGAAGAGGGGGGAAGTTGAAGAGGATAGAATTTGAGACTCTGCTTTGTTGCCTTCTTGGATAAAAGGGAAAAAAAACCCTTGAGTTTTATTGCAGTACAATTTGCTTTCTTAAAAGTCTTTTACAACCTGGTAAATATTCAAATAAACAACGTTCTGGGTAAGAGTAATTGATATCACTCATTCAGTCAAAAGTGAGGCTGTTGCTCCTCAGAACATGATGTGCTCTGAAAACGTCTTGAGATCCCGATTTAGTTCTGTCTGCTTAAGAGCTTGATGTGACATAGTCACATGGTACTCAAGATATTCACTCCTCTGTATTCAATTCTTTGCAGTATTATCCCTTTGCTGCATCTTCATGTCCCATTCTAGAGCCTTCTCTGTGAAACAATATTGTTTGTTTCACCCAGAGATGGCTGTCCCCCAGCTGCTCTAGATTCAGAGTGGGCTCATTGTGTTTTAGTGTTTTGTTTGGTTTTGTGTGTCGTGCTATGATTCCTGATGCCTTAAAGCATCAGGGAAGGTAGATGTCATTTGTTAAGCAGAAGCTTCCAACTGTCCTGCCTACTAGAGCCACTGGTGTAACCAAGCAAAATTAGGTGCAGACAAAAAGTGGGAGGCACTGCATCTCCCACTGTGCCTCAGCACTAACTCATACATTCCTGAAGTTAGCTTTCCTCCAATTCCATAACACAATATATGGGATACCCATTTTCGTCTTGCACATCAGGTCCTGCTGCAGACTTCTAAGTGCCCATCTAGTACATTCTTCTCACCATCTGATGCAGTTATTAGCATAAACTGAAGATGGCCATTGTAAATTAGCCATGGAGAAATTCATGTTACACTGATTTCATACCCACAGTACATGGCTTTTTCAGAAGATAATTCTAATTTAAGTTGTGATAAGACTATACTGTATTCAAAAACTGTAATAAAAAGCAGTTTGTGTGCTCCATTCCTTCATGCACACAAGTAACAACAGAACAGCACAGCTGATGTAGGTAACTGTGGAGAATTTTGACTCCCAAGCCAAATAGAAAGGTGTTTATTGCTTCTTAAGGTATCAGACATCTAAAGAGGAAAACCAAAATAAAAGCAATGAGCAACAGGAAGATGATCCTATACTGTTCAGCTAAAACAACGCTAGGATTATAGCATCTGTTATTCTACTCTAGTAAAACTATTTCCATATTGTTGTTCTTCTTGCATTTCAGATGAAGGGAGCAGAGATTGTTCTACTGTAGAAATGCACAGGGACTCACCAAATGACCCTAAGGCAGCACATACTGATACTAAAGCAACACCAAACTGCTCGTCTTTCTCAGATTAAGCGTTCCCCGTAATTCAGAACCCCATAAGCCAGCCTGTACTGTGAGTGTTTGTTCAGCATCTCCTCTATCCCTGCTTGCCAGTTTCCTATGGTCTCTTTTCTATTTTTTGGGAATGAAATTTCTATCCTGTTTAATAAGCCATATATCCTCAACCACAGCAGTCATTGCTTTGTGCAAAGTTTCACAAGCAAATGATTTGTAGGACCAACACATCATCTTAAAATAACTACCTAGCAGAAAGTGAAACACATTCATGCTAGTTTTACATAATGCAAAAGTGATTAGGTCATATCTCAGACCATTGTATCAGTAATGATTCACTTCTAGTCAGAAAAGCACCAAACTCTTTCAACAGGAATTCAGCTCAGTGGTAACAGAATGAGAAGTATGAACCTGGTCTGAAGCTTTTCATGCTTTGAGCCTCATTTATGAACCTCACGATTTAAACCTTGGTAGGTCTCATGCAGAAATACTGAGAAGGGATAGAAAAGATAATTAACTCAGCTTCATAGTACTACCTCCAACTTATTTGTTCTTCTTTCTCATTACAAGACTCATCAGAATCCATAAATGAGAGTTAACCTGTGATTTAAATTTGTTCAATGGTATTAGGTAAGTATTCACAAACAAAACTAGTTTTGTGTTAGTGCTGTCTTCACCACCATCTCAGAGAATAAAATGCTCAGTGTGGTCATGAAAACTCCACCAGCATCAGTTCCTTTTTCAAAGGATGTAGTTATTCCTAAAATACATGTCAATCAGAACTGGTCAACCAACCAATCTCTAAGCTATTCTAAGAGAAGAGCCTCAGTTTTGTCTTGTACATTACACTTCCAAAGTTTTTGTCTTTCTTTAGACTCTTTACAGATCTCCAGCCTGTAAGAGCTCCTTCTATCCCTTTACTGATAGAAAAATCCATTTAGAGTTCCTCTTCTCTGTCCCTGCATCCTCATGCTGTTAGCCATAGAACAGACTGATCATGTGAAATACTTCCCTGTATATGAACTGGATCAGTTCACCAGTATCATTTATCAGGTATGCTCATAAATTTATGTGATCTTTCCAGAAGCAAAGGAAGACAACAACTATTAATTGTAACACCAGAAATTTTTCAACAGCCTTCCCCTTCATCGCAATAAGAACCAACTGTAAACTGCATGTGGACGCAGCTTATACTGTCAGTATAGCCAGGCTCGTGCAGCAGGAACAAATAAAGCATTTTATTTCCATTGCATATCCCCACCACTTATTTCAAAAGCAAACAAGTTTAAGAAAGAGGTGATTTATTACATCACAAAGTGCAATGAGTTTGGAACAAGAGAGGTCCAGACTATCCCCTCCTGAGGAAAGTCAGGCACAACAGGTTACCCGGAGAGGCTCTGCAGTCTCCATTCTCCTTTTAGCAGTAGGTTGGACTAAAGCTCCCTGAAGTCCCTTCCACCTCAGTTATCCTATGATGCAACAAAACCAAAGGTACTTCTCTTCTTTATGGAATGTTTGCTCTCTATTCTTATATGCACAACACAATTTTTATTCATTGATAATCATTGATACTTTGATTCTGTTGACGTAATTAAAACAAATATTTGCAGAAAACCAAATGAATTCACAGAGTGGTCAGAATAGAGCTTCGGAGGACAAATGTGTCATATATAATAAGCAGGAAAAAAATGAGAAGCAGAGTCTGGACTATCAATGTATTCAGAGAAATATACTAGAAAGCTGAATATCTACACCCACTTGTCACACATCATTCACAGATTGGCAGGAACAACAGCAGTCTTGATTTTCCAACAAAGCTTTTTCTACATTGCCAGCTGGGGGCAGAGAAAAAAAAGATACATTTGACAGAAGTAAATGTACAGACTTCATAATGAACTGTGTAATACTTTTTCTGTAAACAACAGAACAGAGGGACACAGATTGTAACTTAGGGTGGCCACCCTAAAGCCAAACAAGGGGGAATGTTGCCTTGTTCCCTGATAGTTCTAATTCTATGATTAGGGTGAGGTATTCCCCCTCATCCAGATCTCTGACTTAAAAGGAAGGACAGGGATCCAAAAAAAAAAAAAAATCATATTCCTCCTGGAATTTGAGAAGTCAAGCACAGTTTAACTCACAGATTCTGGACAGGAAATGTCTGAGGCTGTGACAGCTCAAAAGAAACATCTTCAGATAGCAGTTAGTGGAGACCCACTAACCTCTTCATTTCACTAATATCAACACCTAAAGTGACTGAGTGTGACCCCAGATCCTCTTTAGAAAGACTGCTAGCCTCAGGCAAATCCCATTTGCTGTTTCTCCTGCTTTTGCTGCATTCAAGTCTTCACAGCTAAGCTAGCACCAGGGTCTGAGGGGTCAAGAAAAAACCAAAACTCAACTGTGCTGTTATTCTGGAAATATTCACTTCAAAAGTTGTTTCTTACATTTCTTTCAAAAAGTCTATTTCGCTCCAGGGCTGTAAGCAGTCACAGTGTCAGGCAGATACAAGGAAAGACAGACCTGAAGGTTGATGTTAGGAAACTACCACCAAACCAAAAGGATACTCAACAAATGAACATGGCTCAAAATACCTTTTGGGTGACTCAAAAAATAGACTCAGTAAAACTAATACGCATTCATAATTCAGGATCCTCATATAGAATCAGGTTTGTCACATAGCAGATTATTTTAGCAAAACACAGATTGATTGATAATTGCCAATTACGTAACTGGTTTGTAAACTCATTGTAGTAGCAACAGCACCAAAATGTTTTGCTGCAGCATAATTTATAACAGCTGTAAGAGTAAACGCATAGGCAGGAAAAGCATCTTTGGTAGCAGGAGTATTTTTCACTAGACCAGCTGGTATTCCTGGAAAAGCCACACAATATTCCAGACATAAAAGCTCTTCTACATATCAGGAATAGAAGCAGCAGTTTCCAAGGTACACACAAGTTTAGCAGAACTAATCAGAATTTAAGTATAGATCAAGTAGACTATCTTTTAAAAAAAGAAGTATCTAAAACAAAAAAATCCTGGCAAAAATATAACTTAAGACCATTGAAAACTTGGGTCTCATCATGCTGAATGCGTATTTCTTGAAGAAAAAAATAACAACACAAAATACATGGAAGTTCAGATACAACCACCAAATACGTTATCTTGTTTTTCAGCACAGAACAAATGAAGGACAACGTGGTCTCACGCTGAGTGAGCACATTACACTTTCCTTTTTGGAATTTGATAGGAATAATAGTTCCAAAACCCTTTCAAACTTCTACAGGCACAGTTCCCCTTGCACAACCATTGCAGCTACAGGTAAACAGGAAAGCCATTCCAATTTTGGCAAAACATCACTTACATTTTTGACTACTTCAAACAGTTTAACGCACCCACTCTTTCATTTGCCATTAGAACATTACTGGTTTATGAGCTACCTCTGTGAGCATATAACATCCCTCCAATTCTTCTTCCTTTTCTCCTCATCAACATAAACTGCAAGCAAACTTCTTTGGCTCTTAACAGGCAAACTAACATCCTTTTGCAAAGGAATCAACAAGTATGATTCATAGAGAAACCTACTCCTGCAACTAAGATAGTCACTGCTTTATTTGAGAGAATGCATTTTCAAATCAGAAAGTAAGGTGTGCATAGATTTTTATTTCCGTTATTTAAAAGTTAGGATGACTCCCTTTACAGCAACTTGGCTGCGTTAGGGAAATATCAATACCTTTCTATCATTTTAATGGTGTTGCAGGGTCAGTTGAAGTTAATAGAGTTGCACCATGGATAATTCAGACCAATTAAGGCAGCAAATTAACTGAAGGCGTCTCACTTTTGCACAACAAAAAAAACCCTCCACATCTTTGTGGAGGCTTCAACTGCTGTCTGTCCCACCTCTCTGCCAGGAACTGAAGCCCTGTAGCAGTGCTGGCTGAAGAAAACATGCGCGTGCCTGAGTTACTGCTGAAGTGGCTAAAAGAGTTCATAGGATCCTAAGGCAATTCATGTTGGAATGCAACTCAGATCTCCCATCACTGCAGGGGAGACCAGCAACCCTGAACAAAAGGATGCAATAGCACTGAAGTTATTTGAGGCAACAGTCTAAGCCATAATTACTAGATCCATCAGGTCTACCTGTCGACAACCCCACAAGGGTCACAGAAATGACGCACATAGATCCTGCTCTCCGTTCTCTCAGAGAGCTGCCATGTAACAGCATCCATTCCTTTCTGATCCTTTTATGTTAGCTTTTACCCAGCTGCACTAACCCCGATCTCATTCAAGACAAGGACATTTTTGACACTTAAATGCTGATGGCCTTTTGCTCTTTTAACCATAACAGCATCCAAGATTTCATATAACTCATTAGAGGTTGATAACACAACTGCCCAGAACCTGAAGCACTGCAGGGTGTATTCCTCTACAGTGTTTGCTTCTCCTTGCACTTCATACAAAACATGGTGGCCACAGTATGGCAATGACTGCTCTACTTAAGACACCCTTCACACATTGATGTGAAGCATCGCTGCTTCCGCAGAGGCACATACTCACCGATCTAGTCATCATGATTTGCAGAACATCTTAATTCATATAGCTTTTGGTTGATTCATATTTTTCATGTCTTTTACCAAGAGACAACTAAAGCTGTTCAGAGAGGCAAGCCACAAAGTGAATTCAGAACACCAAAATAGGTAGAGCAGACTAATTTTGATAAGCTGCATCACACACTCAACCTCCATAACAATTGCTTTTAATTGAAACATTTCAAGTGGGTTTTCAGTGAATTCTAATTTTCATTACCAAATGTTTATGATCCAGAATGTTCTGTCATTAGGTGCGGGTTTTATTAGGTGGGGGTTTTCTTTCTTAATTCTTCTTCTTTTCCTCCTGAACAACATTGCCATGAGAATTACAGTGAAATGCATTCCTCCTACTGTGGTAATAAGGCACATATTTGATTTTAAATTATAAAAGGCAATATTTTTTTGGTGTTGTTACTTTTAGTAACACAAATCAGGCCAGCTGGAGATGTTATTTCTACCCTGGAGAGTCTTGTGCAACGTTTTAAATTGTAAAGGGAAATAAGTGATTCTAGTTTTTATGATAACACAATTCACAGTGACTTCTCCGGGTATTATTTTTCTGGGAATTGCTGCACACTGCAGACTAACGTAAACTTCTATGAGCACCTTGAGAGAAATATGCATTTAAAAGTTTATTTAGGCAAGGTAAAAGATTACATTGAGAAGAATACATTAGCATATGCTAAGCAGAATAGAGACAGATCTCCACCATTGCTTCATTTTCTTCATGTATACATGGACAAATGACTTTAAAACTCCCGCTTTCCACTGGATGCAAAGTCTTTACATTCTAGTCAACTCCAACAGATAGAAACACAAATATCTTTGTCAGAGTAACTGAAAACAGTTCTTCCCGTGGAACATGAGTGACAACCTGAGTGACATAAGTTTAACTGGTTTTTATAAAATGTTTACAAAAGTAGTTTAACAATATTGACCCTGAAAAATTAATTTCTCAAGTCAAAATTGAGTAAGCATCATGAAGGCTTTTGTGGTTTTAATCAGTATAAGTTCCGTTTAGTTCCTGGGATTGATGCCACACATTTAAAATGAGCAACTATAGTGAAGGCTGATAAGCCTGAAGGAACAATGCTGTCATTTTGCAGAATTCTTGTGTCCTACGGGCAATTTTTTTATTCTAAATAGTCTCTGTAATGCCGGGATGTCCACCTTCCATTTGACATGAAAACATATCTTTCTCCTAAACAACTGTTGCTTGCAGACAATAACAATTATAATGATTTCCAAATCCATGACAAAATCAAATTGCCCTACCTCCTGCACTCCAACGTAGCAAACAGTCTTGAAAGGAAAGAAGTCAAGTTCGCTTTCCACTAATACACTTTAAAAAAAGATCTGTACATACTATCAGAGAGGGATGAGAAGAATGATTTGGAAACAGCACTCAGTAGTAATTGGTAGCTCAACATAAGCTATGGCATCCTTGTATTGTAACTGAAAGTTCTTGCTATAACCTGCATTTCACAAAGTTCAAGAGATTACACCAAAGTTAACTTTTCAAAAAATCACTCTCAACCTATATTCCATCCATAAAAAAACATAACTGAAGCTCAAATAAGGTTTTGGACAATATATTAGATTTCTAAGAGGTTCTAATTCTTTCCTCCCACATAACACATCTATCTTTTTTTTTAAGTATGAAGATTAATTTGAATATATACCCTTAAACTAATTAAATTTGAAGTCAGTTGCATCTCATAATAGAAATCCTATAAATGGTACCTTTCCTACCTGCTCTTTTTGCTTCCCAGTTACATTTTCCAAGCATTGAAAATAATATTAGCTGTATGGACAGACAGTTAAGATAAGTCTATCTTCTGGCACAGCTGGCAAGAAGCAATGTAAAAAAGAATGTAGTAAGAGTTCATTCTGCAGTAGGAATTGGTATGAAGTATTATGAAGGAATTACAGAAAGAATTTTCTTTAATCAGGAGAAACATCAACCTAATAGCAGTTCTGTAGAAATGGCAGATGCTGCTTTAAAAGAAGCTTCTTTCTCTGAGGGATACAGAAAGAAGTGGACTAGTGTACTGCAGACTCTTGACTTTATCCCTGTATCTAATTTGAATGTTATGTATTTGAATAACAGTTTTGCAGGTAAAAGATGTTAGCCTTCTCCCCTAGTACGTTCCTAACTCCACAGAAACATACATAGATACTCTGTTAAAAGAGTT
This sequence comes from Tringa tobata, assembly GCA_033628505.1. Lineage (NCBI taxonomy): Eukaryota > Metazoa > Chordata > Aves > Charadriiformes > Scolopacidae > Tringa > Tringa tobata. The sequence continues at coordinate 1,451,133 of JAHREE010000128.1, forward strand.
AAGCTAAATGCTTTGACTCAAAGTGAGGATTTTATCACAGGAATTTTCACAAAATTGTAGAGATTCCTCACAAAAACATACAAAGTAGATTTCTAGTTTACTGGTTACTGAGTCCAGTTCATAAGAAAACTGTGTTCATGCACTGTATCTCTATGCTGATGCAATGTATATTCAATTCCATCTTTTCCCTTGAATAAATTTTTAAGAGTTCTTGTATATAAACATTTGCACAAATAAAAGTGACCATAACAAACACAGCAGGAGTAAAAGAGTATGGGACATATAAACGTGCATGCCATGCTTTGTCACCCTTCTAACAAAAGAGGACAAAATGTCTACACCCTAAATTGCTTCTAGTTCATAAGACAAAGCATAAAAGTCAAAGTATCAGTTAAAAAGTTACATACAGGAGACCAAGATGGTCAGTTATATTTGGTTGGGTTTGTTGTTGTTGGTTTGTTTGGTCTGGCTCGTAATAAATTTTAATGGATTGCTCTTAAGAGGTCTTGCTGGAATGAAGTCCCTATTCTGTGAGAATGTAACATACATAAGATTTTTAATTGTTTTCCTGAGTGGAAATCTAAATTCGTAAATATAAAATAGTTCATTCCCAACATATGTTCAACAGCTGCAGTCTTGTGAGACACTGGAATATGGAGAAAGCTTACAGAAATTAGTTGAGGAGAGCTGTCCTATGCACAGGATTCAATGAGGAAGAAACGCAAGGCATTTGTGTGGCAGCTAGGCACGTGGGCAGACAAAGATCAAAGTTTTAATAGGATAATAGAGATGACATGAAAAAAACTGTGATATGAAAAAAAATAGAGAGAGAATAGAGAAAGAAAATGGTGCAAACCTCCAAGGTCAGAAAGAAGCTTGGAAACAGTAACCTCTCATCTCCCTGTTCTGCCTCTCTGCAGTTCGATTCCTTAATTTATTCTAGTCTGACACATTTGCAACTTCAGTCTTCTCGAAGCAATCAACAAGTCCATTGCTCAGGATGAGGATCAAACTGATTGTTAGAGCTAAATGGTGGTTTGTCAGATTGCCAGAATGACTCTTTAAAAGAAATATATTATTACAATTTTAGCAAGTCCATTAATGTCACAGTCTAAAGCAAGTACAATGGGGATTCATTTTCCTGCAGCAGTCTTAGGTATACATACGTACTCCCAGGATGAAGAATAAGCTACTGCTGTAACCATTCTATTTTACTTCTCTCTTCTCCCAAACTTCCTCCCACAGATGCACACCAACTGTGCTACTTCTTCCCTGTTTTGCAGTCATATGCAGAAGCCTCAACTAAGATTAGGGCTCCAGTGTGCTGTACATCAATAGCAAGACACAATCCTTGCCTCAGAGAGCTCACAGGTTAAATAGCCAGGACAGGCAAATCACAGGAGAAATAATGGAGAAAGCCAGAGATAAAGTTACTTGCCCAAGGTCACAGAGCAGGCCAGGAACAGAACCCGTATCTCCTCTTCCTTTCCTAATAGGTCAGATTTTCTCTCACCTTTGGCTGAACTTCCTTCTCTGCCTCTTCTCCTCAATTATGAATAATTCATTCTCCAGCTCACAGGTCAAGATTGCTGTTCACATATGATAACATTAACCAGATAAGAAGTCTTATGCTACTATTTTAAAAATACTTAAAAGCATGGTAAGAGGAAAACTTTTCAGCCAAGAATGTCACTACTGCAGTTTCTTTATCTACATGCATTTAGAATTGTTTCTTTTTTACCGATACCAGTGTAATTAATTTTGTCTCTGCCTGCCCACAGCAAGGATTCAATTCCTGCAATTCATAGCTTGAAATGTGAAGAAATTCTGCATTCAGATTAGCTGCAACATTTCCTTTGCCCCATAAGTATTTTGAGTTTGTAAAGTTTACTGCAAACATAGTAACAAAGTTTAGTAGTGTAAAAGAGAACTGTGAATTCTGCTACAAATAAATTTTGCATTTGTTCACCACTTTTACACATAGAACTGGATCACCCATCCAAATGACTTGGAGACTGAAAGAAATGCTAACTAGTGATTTGCTCTAGATAAACAAAACTGTTATCTTGACATTAACTAGACTACTTACTGCATTAAAAGAAGTTCCCTGACCTGATTTCTGAACATGCTAGATACAGCTCCTATTGACCCTAACTGTGTTAATAAATTGACATTTTTAAAATGAAGGTCGTCCATTGCTCAATTACCCTAAATCAGTTTGTCAAAAAGAGTGTCCTTTGGCTACCTTCTATTAATTCTACCATAACCTCCAAAGTAGTTGTAAATAACGTGCCTTAAGCCTGAAATAGAAACGCTGATCACATCATCTTCCATCATTATCTTTGAACTCCACACCTAAGTTCTGTACTTTTCTGGTTGCATTTTCTTAGTGTGGGTGTTACAATACTCACACTGCACAGCAAAGTACTATATAATTTTAAATCATCCATTAAAAAAATAGAGACCATGCAATGATTACTAAGGAAATGAGAAGGGTGCACAGCGAGAATGAATAAACAGCAACAGTAGATTTCTTTCAGTTGTCCAAACTGATGATGCACATCTCCCATAGCAGAATTGTATCCCATGAAATTTATGGTCAGAGTGGATCTTCTTACCCAGCCATCAGCCTCTGGTGAAAACTGCAGGATATTGGGATTCCTTTGCTTAGATGTCATGATGTATTGTTTGACTAGAGCATAGTCTGAGTAAAGGAGATACTATATAACTACTCTTTGTCTAACAGTCATGTAAATTGTATCACCTAACTTTAAATCCTGAAATACACCACCCCAAGTATTTCTTTATAGTATACTTCATACAATAAAATTTCAACATAGCGTAAGGTTGCAGACCAGTGAAGAACAAACAGGTGGAGTGCTGGAGCTGTTTCATACAGTTGCTGTAAGGAAGCCTAAATGAGAGTGAGAAAAACACATCAGGGGCATCTCTCAGTAAGAAGTTTGGATGCTAATGTCTGATCATAACGCACCAACTTGAAGACTGCTCATCAACCTTAGGACTTCGCAGGTGAAGAAAGAGGAGGAAAACACCAAATAAAGGGGTGGCTGTACCTTGGTCAGCATGGCAGATAAGATGGCACAGCTCTGTTAGGTTGTGATTGAGTATTGTGACTAGCTGTGTCGCAAATAAGTTCTTGCGTTCCAAAGAGGAGGTAGTTTCTCTGACTAAAGCACAAGTCTTCTTCCCAAACAATTTTGCTTACAACTAAACCCATGACAAAAAGTACAGAGAAACACAGAAACGAGGAGGCCATAAAATCAAAGAATCATAGAATGATTTGGGTTGGAAAGGACCTTGAAGATCATCTTGTCCCAAACCCCCTGCGACGGGCAGGGACACCTTCCCCCAGATCAAGTAGCTCAAAGCCCCATCCAACCTGGTCTGGAACACCTCCAGGGATGGGGCATCCACAACTTCTCTGGGCAACCTATTCCTGTACCCTCACAATAAAGAATTTCTTCTTAATATCTAATGTAAATCTCCTCTCTTTAAGTTTAAAACCATTACCCCTCTCTACACTCCTTCATAAAGAGTCCCTCCCCATCTCTCCTGTAGGCCCCCTTTTAGGTACTGAAAGGCCACTATAAGGTCTCCCTGGAGCCTTACCTTCTCCAGGCTGAACAACCCCAACTCTCTCAGCCTGTCCTCATAGGAGAGGTGCTCCAGCCCTCTGATCATCTTTATGGCCCTCCTCTGGACTTGCTCCAACAGGTCCATGTCCTTCTTATGTTGGGGGCCCCAGAGTACTCCAGGTAGGGGTCTCACCAGAGTAGAGTAGAGGTATGGAATCAACTCCCTCAACCACACTTCTTTTGATGCAGCCTAGGATGCAGTTGGCTTTCTGGGCCGCAAGCATACACCGACGGCTCGTGTAGATCTTCAAGTTGAACAGTGACTTTACTGAGCAACATGTTAGAAATTGCCTTGCACGCGAGTGTAGAAATGGACATAGTGAATTCTAGATATACTTTACATGATTCCATGGTTGTATATAAGCTGCACGTTTGGTCTTGTTCAGGCTCACATACCATTTCTTTTCAACACAAAAGGAAAGGAAAAAGATTTTAATAGGCAGAAAACTCCCATTATTCAGTTATGCTTAAAGGCAGTGAATTTTAGAATAGAAAGTAGAAATAGAATGCAATAGTTTTTTAAAAATCTACTTGTACAAAAAGTTTCTCTTTTCTGAAAATAATTTCAAAAAGTGTAGTGGCTGTTTGTGTTCCAAGCAAATACATGCCTGAGACTTCAGTATCAGAAGCACTTAAGAGAGATCACTCCTACAGGGTGCAGGGGGAAGGAGTGTCCCTCTCCAGTCCATCACTCTTCACACATACTGGATTTAGTAATTTTAAAAAATTATTAATAATAATCCATGCAGCCTTAATTACTTATCCTTAATCTAAAAACCTCACATTTTCTACCATTTTCACTTAATTGAAAACATAAATACTTCGGTTTTGCAATAGTTTTCCTGTTGCATAGTCTTTTGAAATCCAATAGCAGTGTGAGCTGACAGTAAATTAGTCTGTAGTCATTAAAAAGACAGGCTGAAAGATGGGATAACAATAAAATCAAAACATAGAACCATATTGCTATTATAAGAGAAGTATTTGAGCTAATATTATATATAATTGAACTGCTAATGCCAGTTTAAGCTCACAGAATATCTCACGTGCCCAATATTAACATAAAACAAGAAACATATCAGGAAATAAATAATAAAGAATAGGTCCTACACGCAGCTTTTAACTTCTTGGCAGATAGAGGTTGTGCAAAAATCTTCCCATAGGTAGAAACCGCATGTTATGCACTGTACTGCAAATTGTCCCTCACCATTTTCAGCACTGGGCTACAACAGGATGCACAGTAGAATGTGCAGCAGCCCTTTACTGCGAACTGTTCCTCAGGTTTCAGTGAAGGTTAACAAGAGTATCCTAAGCGAAATAGATCCTCTCCAGCAGGAGAAGGAGGAGGAGAGGTCTCAGAATGTCCGCTACCAGCATTGGACAGACATTAGCCTGAGTGTTCAAAGTTACAAATGACACTTTCGGCAAATTAACTACTTTGCAACACACAGTGGTGAAGAGAAACAACCATCACATACAGGAAGGAGTATTGAAGTATGAACATATACTACATTTTCTCTTGAAGGCAAGATGTTCACATCACTATTCTGGCAAAGTACTATTCATGTACCTCAAAAGAGCAGGATTTGCCTTCCATTTTAATTGACACAAATGCACAGTGACATTGTATCTTTCCTTCCTTACAAATTTTAGAAGGAAACTAATGTGAAATGGATTTAATGTCAGACAGAGCTAGAAGTCTCCAAAATGCAGTTTCCTGAAAGCACGTTAGAAAGCATCCAGACTCTCTCTCCACTAATTTCATTTATGCCAGCCAGGAAGACTCGAGACTTCTGTTAGCCCAAGTATCTTCAAAATCTGCCTACTGCTTTACATGGATCAAAAAGTAATTGGAGAATCATCGAGAAAAGTAATTGACTAAGTAGTGCTTATAGTCATAAAAACTCACCACCGTTTTAACATACTGATTAATGTAAAAAGTTATGCTGTTAAACCAGACACATACATAGAAGAACTTCTTATTTGTTTTAGGCTGTATAAACAACAATCACATAAACAGATTATTATTTGGGGTGGGGGTGTGGGGGGGAAACAGGAGGGGATACGACAAATTTTGGATAATCAGAAGTTATTTGCAAGTTTTTACTTTGATTTGTTCAATGTTGCAAGGCAAGGATAAATATCAAGGAATACAGTTTTATCTGTTTCAAACCTCCTGTCACAGAACTTGGAAAAACAGACAAACATCTCTCAAGTTAGTACTGCCATAAGGAAAGCACACATTATGTTTTGTGTAAACAAGCATGTCACATCTAGAGTAACAAACAGAGGGAAATACAAGCCTCTTACCTCAGGTGCCAGAAGCTTGGACAGTGATCTGTAACTCCTGTGAACCTTTTTCTAACACCTGTAAAAAATAATAAAAAATATTTACTAAGGTAGAAAGAGACTGATTTTACATTGCTTAGTAAGGGCATTCACAAAAAAAAGTCACATTCATGCCTATCACCAATCCCAATCCCATTGAAAACTAAATACTCCATTCCAAGTGCAACAGCACTAGGACCTTTTAACATCAGGACATTTGAGTCAGTGACAGAAGATGCTAAAAAAACCCCACACCCCAAGCCTGAATCACTTTGAAATCAGGCTGAAACCAATTTATTTCTGGAAACCTCATCTTTTAAGTATTACTCCAGTCTATGAAATAGTTTACACAAACAAACTACAATCTAGTTATATCTTCATAAACAAAGAATTAAAGGATGGTAATGTAATTAATGCCAACTAGGATATGTTTACGGAAAATGCATCTCAACTAACATGATGAGATTAAAAGTTTGTATTAAAAAGAAAATTGCTTGATGTAGCTGGAATTTTATGTGGCTAAATTAAACCTGGTACTTCCTGAAATGTTGACTGAGAACCTCAAATAAAACAAAGTCAATACATGTCATGCGCTAATCAAATTAAAAGCTGATTAACTGACAAATCTTACTTGCAAGTCTAAGCAAAAAGTCCTCATCAGGGGAGCACAGTTTTTAATGTGCTCCAGGCTTTACAGGCGTTTAATCATTTATTTTTTACAATTAGCCACCTGATGGGAAAAAATAACTAGTAAAATCTGAAGATGAGACTGAGAAAATGGTAAGCCAGGAACAGGGTGTGTCATGGATGCACAAGGACAAATACCAGTGAAATGCAGTGCAACATGCACTGGAACATGGAACATGCAACTTTATCAACACTAAATGTAAACACGGGCAAATACTTTGGCATACAGAATGCAGGAAGAAGGAATCTTTCTGAATTACTATGTCAAAGGACAACAGTGGAAGCTCTGACATGTTTAGGTTTGGCTTGTTTGCTGTGTTTTAGTCTTCTCACAGAAGATCAACTTAATTTCTTTAACAAATTTAATTGGATTACTATATATATGTGCGTGCACATGCTCATCTAAATACACATACACACATTTAGAAAAGTATGTTCTTCCTTGGGGTAAAAAATATGCAAGGGGAAAGCAACTGTTTACACAAAAGGATTAACTCCTTGCCATAGAGATTTGATTATTTTTTTTTCTTATGGATCTGAGTTCCTTGCTTTCATGAGGAATGTAATGAAACACTCCAATCAATGCACTAGAATCAGTGACAAGCAGTGATTCCTTCTCTTCAACGAGTATGTTCCTGAAGGGCTAGGAAATTGTATTTACAAAAAGATACAACATAAAATTAGTTGAAGATAACTAAACCCCCTTGTAAGGAAAAATTCTGTCAATTATCAAGGTATTACTGTAATTCCAATATTATTCTTTTCTCTTATTATTATACTTTTCTTTAAAATATCTAGTTTGAAGAGTGCCACAGTCAGCATTCTAGGCCTCTCCAATCAAACCATTTAAAAAACTGACTTACAAGTACCAAGCAAGATCACAATGTATGTGCAACTCTGAGACCAACTGCCAGCAGAAGGACTAGACTGAGTAAGAAGCCATATGAATGCACACCGATTTCCCTCACCAGGTTCAGAAACAATGCAGGCAAGTTGTTCTTCACATACTTTGCTATCAGCATCATATGCATGTTTTTAAATTCCAGACATGTCATGATAGATAAGAAAGAAAACACTTGCTAGCAAACACTACATTTGTAGAACTAAAAATTATTTTTTGCTTATGATTGCCAAGACTCTATTGTAAGAGCTTTTATGAAAGGTAATGATTGTCCTTTCTTCAAACAGGACAGTTTCATAAATAATAAATCATATCATCATATTAGTCTTAGAGCACAACTTACTAATTGCTTCACAAACATAGTTCCCAGGAATTAGTTTAATCAGCTATATAGGTTAAATAAATAAATAGGTATGGGGGCGTGGGGAGTATCTCAGAAGTTAGATAGCAGCATAAGTTAATTTTCAGAACTGAAATGTGATACAATTTCATGTTGGATATTACCCAGTGCCTGTGCTAACTGCTATCAAAAAGTGGACTCTTGTTCTCATCCTCTGCCCTCAACCACTTGTTTACAGCCCTCCCCCTGCCTGACACAAAAAGCAACCCCAAATATCAAAACAAACCCCATCATCTTTCTATTTAAGGGCACATTAAAGTCATATTTCTCAAGTTATTTAGGGACCCAGAGGCACATATATATATTTGTAACTACCTTCCCAAATTCAGCCCTTGCTTGTCAAAAATCTATGATGTTCAAATGAAGGATGGGAATCAAACTTGATATCAAATGGCACATATGCCTCAGGTATGACTACAGCTATTAGCGTTCGGACCTAATATTCCAGCATCTCCTGCAGTAAATTATTCCCTGTAACTGAGAAGTAATTATCACAAAGTTATTGGGTTATCAGACTTCTAATGATGTTATAATTGCTTTCATTATAAAATTGATTTGTCACAAATTCTCATATTACAAATATTATTGACCTCCTGCCATTGCTATAATGTAATTAAAGCTGCAGTTCATCTTAACACATTGCCCTCCTGTGCTGCTGAAGACACATCACAGAAGTCACAAAGTATCTGCAGACTCACTTTTTGGCTCTGCAGCAGCATGATACCTAAGCCAGACATTATTTTGCCACCTTTTCTCTGAAATCTTACTTTCTCAATACTTTGTCTTAGCGTTTCAATACCCTACTCTGCTTTTTTATTTAGCCATGCTTCATTTGCCTCAACTACATCATATGTCTCTTCAAGTATAAAACATAGTTCCTATTTTGCAGTTTTGCTTTGCATGATTGCTACACTTGCACCAAAACCAAATTAGTTTCTGGTTTTCTTTGCCTGGCATTTTTCTTCTTGATGAAGTAACAGCCCAATTAATTGACTTTCTAATTTTTTTTTCTGATTGTTCAGCTTCTGCTTTTTAGCATAATTATTTTTCCCATTTATTTCTCTCTGGAGATTTTGCTGAATCTATCCGAAAGTTCAGAAGAACAGACCGAAGGAAGTACAAGTATACCATCAGTCTTATTTTAGCAGCACTCCCATCCAAAACTATTAAGCTAGGTAGATTTAGTAGAGCATCCTTATCTTCAACAAGCTGTCGTTTTGAAATAACACAAGAGCTTTGTGAGTAACCTTTTGAAAATGAGAGTCTTAAAGTCTAGTATTGTTAATACATTTATTCAAAGTTGCTGTGTTCATCCAAATCTACCTAAGACCCATCTTCTCTTTGTTTTTCTCATCTCACAATTGCTTTGAAGTTTAACTGATTGAGGCTAAAGTGTCTGCTAGCAACAGGGGGTTAATATAGTTTGCATATTGACTTCTGAAAGTCTATGAGGCCATTAAACTATCCATCTGCCTACACATCTTCTCCCGCATCTCAAGAGACAACCACATTTTAAAAGCTGTAGAGGATTAAAAACACAGGATGAAGGAATTTTTTTCTTTTGCCCCCCAACGTTTAACACTAATCTCTAAGACTAATACAACATGATTAAGCATTAAGGAACTAGGGAAGAATAGTATTATAAAAAAAGATGTCCAAAAGAGTAAAAATTCTGCTCTGTAATGGTTAAAATCTATCTTTTAAGTTAGTAAAAAGGAAAGACAATATGAAGAACAAATAATGATGAAGAAAATAAATCTAAAATACATAAACCATTAAAAAAATTCTAGAGGAAATCCTGGACAAAAGGAGTAAAAAGTAGTAAATATTTTAGGGTGGTTGGATTCCTGGCATTTAAATTATTGCATTACTAAATGAGAAGGAAGGAAAGAACTAGCAGTTATGTAACATAAACATATATTGAAGAAAGGATGAATGAATCTTCATTGTCAGAAGGGAGAAACAAATATCCAGTAAACCTTCTAAATTGTCTTCGTATTTAGATGTATTTCTTGCCTGGGCAACAATCTGAAATGCCATGTCACAAGTGGACTACATCTGATATGGAGAAAAGATTCCAGGAGTACAATAACAGCATCTGACTTGCATTGTAGTTACACCAGCATAGATCAGGAGAGACTTCAGTGAAGTCAAGAGAATAAGAACAAATTTCACCATACCGTAGCCACATAGATTCATAATCCATTTTCTGATAGGTAAAAAGAAATTTAAGTAGTAAACATAGAGGCAAATTTAAGAATCCCTGTTGTAGTTCTCTAATGTTCTGCCCCTTATGTCATCATTTAAATCTTCCCAAAGATCTCCATAACTTATGAGTATTACACTCTAAGAACATATTGCTAGCTGTGTGACTATTTAAATCAGTGGATGCCATCTGTAAACAGGTGAGAATCAGTTGTCTCATTTATCCCGTAGATCACAAAAATGACAGAAAAAAACAGGAGAAACACACTTATGAAGCAACAGTTAAAATTTCTACCTTAAAACTTAATTTTATGAGTAAGGGCAACTCTATCTCCCAAAATAGTATAATCTGCTTATGAGAACCACCCATGCCAGAACACATATAGTAGTTCTATAAACTTTGAGACAAAAGGAAGCATTTTATATAGCACAAGGCTTTTGTAGAATACCTTCAAAACAGACCTAAGTACTACACAACTGCAGCTACAAGATTTGGAACAAATAACACAGAAGATTTGGAGTTAGGAGAGGCTGGCTAGAAAATACAAAACTTTCACATAAATACTAAAGCTTATGTCACATCAATCTTTTTAACTGCTACTGTGCTACCAGTTGCTTAGCAATGCCCTCTGACAAAAAATTATCTTTTGTTCATGACAAGTTCACTTACCAAAGATACCAATACTTGCCCTCAATACTTGCCCTCAGACTTTAAAGACACTCAGCAGGACAGCTAAGCTAATCTTAAGAGCTCACTGCACTCCAAGGCATCTCTCTTCCTGCTTGACTCTCACCGACTTGCTCCATGCCTGGCTCTGCAGTCCTCTCCCCTTCCACTGCCATACAGCCTTTTACGTGACTGCAACACATACAGTTTCAATTTGGCGAGACAGCAGAAAACTACTCACACTTTCTAGCATGTTAGTTTCCTGCAGGCTTAGGGAGCTGAAGCAATTCCTTGAGGGGTCAGATGAACAGATCTGGAGCCACACAAAGGCAGACATGTGGAAGGAGTGAGATTGCATATTTTAGTTTCCAGAAGCTCTTACTTCTGTTCAGACCACATTATATAACTTCAACCATAAGGACAAGTGACTGGAGATTCGATTTGACTACCTATTTAAATTAAAAATAAAAAAAAAAAGCTTCTGTTGTTACAATAATGTAGGAGAAAGATAATACTGCCAGGCTACCAATGTCTAAGAGCTCTTCACAGGAAATTCACTCTTCAGAAGAACATCATCACTCTTCAGAACAAGTCAAGTCTAGTAGGCTGATGACGCTGCATGCAGGGAAGAGGAGGAGTTCAGACAGAGCCAAGGAAACCCACTGAGCATTTTTTTCCAGTTCGGAGACAGAATTTTAGCAAAAGAATCTTCTTTCCATATCCTCCCTGGCATATCAGTGTTCTGCCCATGACTGCACAAATACACTTAAATCCTTTTTCTGAGGCATTAAATATGTCGCCACCGTGCTCCATTTGGAAGCAGTTTGGGGAACACTGGCCTAAAACAAGATACAAAAATGAAGTTACAAGAGCAGGATTGAAAATAGAGACCTAGTTTAAAAATATCCCAAGAGTGTTTCTTGCAAAGGATTCATAATTCTGATGGTGCAAATGTACATTTGCTAGGGTTTTTTTTAAGAAAATGCAAAGCACAATACTTATTAAAATTGTATTATTAATTTCTTTCACATTCCTAGGATCCTGAAACAATATTTCTACCTTTGAAACTCAGCTGAACAAATATAAAGATACATCCATCTTCAACTTTGTCACGGTCACAGGAATTATATTCTCCCTCCCCCCCCCAAACACCACTTAAATAACTGAATAACTGCGTTCAGTGCAACGGTAATTTGAATTATAGATCCCAAGATTTGAACCTAACGAGTTACATTAGCAATACCTTCCTCTGTTTTCATCACTTGTCTGTTAGTAAAAAAAAAAAAAAAAAAATCAATTTAATTAATTATGCTATTTTTAAAAAAGAGTAAAAATATAGATGATTATGCTACTACTGTTATTTTCCTGCTATTCTGAGTTTAATTGTAATTAATGTCTTTTGGGAATATAGTTCTTTATTCTGTGAAGAATGATGCAATTAACTTTCACCAGCATGGTTAACTAATTCTTTGTTATACGATCACATCACTTCTGTAAGTTTTTCCACACCATATTCACATAGGCATAACCCATTCCATTTCCACACATAATACTAATGGCCACTCTAAAATATTGTGATGACTGTAGATCCATCATTTCAAAGAGGATGTATAGAGAAACTGACAGAGGGTTATTGATTCTTATCAGATGCAATTAATCACCCTGCCAAGTATATTTCTTTATTCACGTGCTAAATTCAGGCTCAATTGGCAATAACCACTCTTGACCAGACTCCCATCAAACTCTCTGGTATGTGCTACTGGGCCATCCATAAATCCATTACATATACAACATAAACATTTATAAGAAATTTGGCATTAGAATAAACACCTCATAAAAAGCAATCCCCTAATACATTTAAAGGACAACGCAGCAAACTACAATGACAGCAGAAACTGTAATCTACATTCCCACGACATTTTAAGACAGGTTCTGTGAAGTTCAACACGGGATTACAATCATTGTTAGTAGCCTAATGATACTATATTGGAAGCTGTTAATGGCTGCCATCAAGGGAGCCCTGGATCCAAATCCTAAGACTTTAATAAAGCCTGTGCTTGTGCCAATTACACTCCTTTTGCTTCATCAAGAAGAGTAACAAAGTCCCTCAGCCCAGCAGCAGACAACACAGCTAGGGCAGAAGTGACTTTCTGCAAATACAGCACACAGGGTATTTGTTGAAAGCCACATGCTGTGAACATTAAGAATACGGTCCTGACAGGAAACAAATATTAAATTTTTATATCACACAGTTGAGAGGCCTAGAAGTTTCTGAGCAAGAAAAATGCTGATGATCATTTCAGGAAAATATCTTACTTTCTATTTCCCCCCCCTTTGTGTATGCATGAATTATGCTAAGGTATAAACTGCATTCTGGCTGCAAACCACATCCTGTGGTGCATTAAACACAGTATAACCAGCCAGGCAAAAGAGATGATTATACCACTGTTTTCAGTGTTGGTGCAGCCTCACCTTAAGCACTGCGTGCAGTTCTGGGGCCCACAATTTAAGAAGGATGTGAAGGTCCTTGAACACATCCAGAGGAGGCCAACAATGCTGGTGAAAGGGCAGGGAGGAATGTCCTGCTAGGAGCTGCTGAGGATTTTGGGCTTGTCTAGTTTGGAGAAAAGGAGGCTAAGGGGTGACCCCATTGCTCTCTGCAGCTTCCTGAGGAAGGGATGTGGAGAGGGAGGTACTGAGCTCTTCTCCCTGGTACCCAGTGACAGGATATGTGGGAATGGATCAAAGCTACGCTAGAGGAGGTTCAGACTGGACATTAGCAAGCATTTATTTACCAAGAGGGTGGTCAAACACTGGAACAGGCTTCCTAGAGGGGTGGTTAATGATCCAAGCTGCCCAGGGTTTAAGAGGCATTTAGAAAATGTCCTTAATAACATGCTTTAACTGTTGGTCAGCCCTGAATTGGTCAGGCAGGTGGACTAAATATTAACTGTAGTTCCCTTCCAACTGAAATAGTCTATTCTATTCTCAGGCAGATCACAACTTCAATTCATCAATGAAAAAATAAAATCAGTGAAACGAGAGTAACGAGCAGCCTGCTGGAAATCACAATATCCTAGCAAAGTAGCCAAAGTGCCTGAGGTTCATAATACTGTTACTTCTGCTGCCCAGTCTAGATACTGGCTCTATTTCTGAAGTCCTGACATTTGACAGTATGACATTTTATTAGATATTTAACTTAAAATAGAAAAGTCTTTCCTTGATCGCCAGGAAAGCGTGACATATATTAGCAGCATGGTAATGCAGAATGAAAAGACCTATCTGGAAGTTTCCTGACAGAACACAGAATCAAGCCTGTACATTTAAAAGGTAGAACATAAAAGAAGGGAAAAGTTATCATTGGCTCATTTAAACAACTTACCCAGCCCTTGTACCGGACAGAAATAGGAAAACCCCTATTGAAACTAGCTCAGCCAAGCTGACTCCAAACCAGAGTTTCTCTGGGAAAGTTCATATGCAAAACCCATCCACATACTTTAAAGAATTATAATCAGCCCCAGGTAAGAAAGTCTCCAAGGCCCTCTCAGGGCTTTACATCCTTTGAAATCCTCAGAAATTTTCTAAAAGTAGTTGGGTGGTTTGTTATATACGATTTTCTATGTTGCTTTACTTGTATATATGACAGTGAAAACATTTCGCAAAACAGCAGATTTCTAAGGCAACTTTCTACACTTTAAAATTTTAAAAGCACTGAAGTGCTGGTAAAACAACAGAAGTTATTAGACCCAGATTGTATGTGCCATGTTTCAAATGGGCCTGGAATCTATTTAAGAAAAAAAGTTTCTTCGTTTAAAAAAAGAAAATGGAAAAAAGCTAAAATACGTTGCTTTGTGAAAGATTGTTGATCTGTAGAACAGATACATGACAACCCAAGTGGGTTTGTCTTTGTGCAAGATCTGTTCCATGGGGTTTCATCTTACCCTCACAGTAATACATGCAATTTAAAATATTTTTATACATATATACATATATATATATGAATACTCTCTCTCAAGTGAATACTCTACATGCCTTTAAAAATTGACTGGAGGGTATGTGTCTTCCACTGCTGAAAAAATGAGTAATGCGTCTTCTAACTAATAGACTGCAAATGCTAGAAAAACCTCAGGCTTACAGGATTGTTCTCCTCCCTGTCACTCAGTGCTTTCTAGATAAATATCTAATGATTTGAAACTGTAATTTCAATACATGAATAATATCAGCAGATTGCTATAAGTAGATATTGATGTATTCCTACAAAAATGCCTTCAATGGCTGTAGAACCCACTTACACTTTTTACACTCTTTGGGTATTTTAAGAAGCGCATTTTTGAAGTCTGCTATCAAAGATCAACGCATGTTCTGTTATTTAATTTTAAATTGCCAGAGTTGAAATCACTTAGAAATTACTCTGGAATTGACATGAGGTCAGTAGAAGATATGGGCACCTGTTTTAGATACAATAAAACAATCATAAATCTCATCTGAAATCTTAATTAAATACTTCTAGATAGACTAGTATTTTAAGTATTCCATTAAATAAGAGATAGTACTTATAAAAACAGTTTATACTTGATAATACCAAGTATATTCAAAAAATATCAAGCAATTGAAGAAGAGGTAACAGTGTAAAAAATATTCTAAAATGAAGGATTAGTTATTAACTTCCATATTATCCATAATCCTATCTTCTGTTTATTACACACCCCTGAATAAAGAGATTCTGAGATTTTTAAGTTTTGGAAAGAAGAAAGTTAAGCCTAAGAAACAAGTTGTAATCCAAGTCTGTTGACATATTGGAACCTATTGCCCCAAAAAGGTTACAGTAACCTTTCTCATTAAAAATGAAAAAATCAATACATGCTTTTTTGTAAGGCAGACCACTTGGATTGTTAGAGTGCGTTTTGGTTAACAATGAGCTAACTGATAAAAGTTTGAGTAAGTATTTAGGCAAATATCTAAGAGGAAAAGCATTTCAAGCAAAAGGATTTTTCTATTGCTATATGAAACTTTAAAATATTTATACGTGCGTAAGATAATTAGTATATAACATTAGGTGCCTCAAGAATTCTTAGAAGGAGAGATTTCCTAGTTTGTCCCTGCCTCCCTGCTGACTGCGTCTATTATAACCAGAAAGTGATAAGCTTCTGCTAATGTTAACCTACGCTTTTCTCTAACTATTTTATGGTGATATGTTGGAAGAAAACTCAGCAAAAGGCAAAGAAAATTAGGCACTCTGTTCTTTGCCTAATCTGACTGATGCTCAAAAATGATCCATTTTTATATACAGTACATTGAAAACTCCAAAAATCGGCATTTGGTTGACTGCATCTTTGATGCTGGAATTGTGCATCTCTCTAGACTGTGATTGTTAAGACCTTTCACAGGATCCAATACGAAGCACCTCTGAATTCATCTTACTAACGAAGGATGCTGCTCAGCTGAACGCAATGAAGAGGGATAAAATGGTAGAAAGTGGCTTTAAGAGGAGGACTTAACAGATTTAAAACTAATACCACCACACCAAAGCTGGAGCTACAAACTGGTGGCAATGTGAAGCTTAACTACTGGGGAAAAGCAGAATTAAGTTCTGGCCAGCGTATAACTGATTCACTGGGCTATAACAAATATTTAGTAATAAAGATGGCCTGTTCAGTCCCTGGAATAGTTCTGTAAGAGATTTATCATCCTAAACACGTGGCTAGAACTCAGTACATCTTGCCTTTCCATACACAATGATTTAGTTTTTGAAGTGAAAAGCAGCACTTAAGTTTACCATGTTAAAGAAAAAAAAAAAAAAAACAAAAAAAAACAAACAGTAAAAACATTGTTGGCACAAACACAGAAGATAGCATGCTATAATTACAGATGCGGTTTGGTAAGAGATATTTTGCTAAACAAAGTGCTTGTTAATGATATCATTAACAAGAAACAATAGTATACTGACTCATGCTTTCTCTTCTTTTAAGAGACTAGCCAGCTACCCAAGTGTACTTGAAATGGAGAAAGAGGGAACAATAATTTTGTAAGGCTGACATTACACTGACCCCCTTTGAATAGCATTTAGCACAGTTTTTCATCTCAGGAAGCTTAAATATATTTGTAAATAAACGTTTTGCATCAACAGTGAAGCGAGTTTACAATCCTAGGTTATTCTGCTTTTGCAAGGAAACATGATCAGCATCATAAGAGAACAGGACTATTTTACTAGTTGCAACTTACATGAAGTCTGACTGTTTGCCTCACTGCTATAGCTCCTACACTCTTTCCAAACTAATTAGAGATGTGTTATGACACTCATGAGAAACGCAATTGGTGGTTTCCTGAGTTTTAATAAATTAACTGTGTCATTTTATTCAGTGCTTTCTTTCCCTATTGCGTGCTTTCTGTGACATGCATCACATCAACTACTGCTTTTAAGATGACTACATCTGTTAAATGTCAAAATAAAGCAAAAAAATTACTTAATGTATTTGTCATTATAAGATACCTTATTTTATAATAAAAATATTTTTATTCCATGCCAACCTGTAAGATCAACTATTACATTCTGAAATTCATTAAAGTGTAGGTATGTGAACAGAATACTTGTAAAAATTAATATTCAAATTTGACTGTGATCCAACTCTTGCAATAATCCAAGCTCCCAATTGACCAATAAAATTTTGAAAGAGAGAATGCTTTTCTTGACCAGTGCAAGAAATGTTGGTGGTTCTGACCTGAAGCTAACCGAAGTAAAAGGAGAAGCCTTCTACTGATTTCTTTCATTCTCATTCAGCCTAATCATATTATTTGTTTTCTGCAAAGATAACTCAAAAAAAAAAAAAAAAAAAGAAGAGAAAAGCAGAAAGAAAAAAAGAAACCTGATGCAGAAAACAACAGAAGCGGGACTAATTGAACAGCTTCAAGAGCATGTGGAAAAGCTCCTTGAAAAAAGATTTCATCTCTATCTGCATAGAAGTATCTTGGCACCAAAGGCTGGAAGATGGGGACTATTCCACTTCAACACTGGGTAAAAAGGAAGAGGTGATGAATCCACACACAAAAGGACTCCAAGACCTCTGCCTTATTTCAGATCACTCTTTCCATGGAGCCCAATATTTTGTCACATATCATGAGGGATCATATTTATTTACTACCCTAAGTTGGGCTTCATGTCAACAAAGACACAGTATTCACATTATATACAATCATATTTTGTTTCTGACTTGCGTCTATTTTAAATTTGGATTCTTTTTTGTTTTGCTTTGGTTTTGGGGGCTAGGGAATATGCCATATTATTTAATATTGCAGATCGAAAAGAACAAGAGAATGAGACTGAAGTTCCTCCAAAATGGTGGCAGAATGCCAAGAAGAGTATTCTGCAGATTTGAGGCTCGTGAGACGGACTGGATTGTATACCACACAATAGTTTACCATTGGTCACTGTTTTCCCAAAAAAGAGAAAAAAGAAATTACATTGTCCTGAAAAAATGAACTGCAACTAGGGAAAAACCCCACCAAACCAATAAAAAAAAAAAAATTTGCACTCACCCCTAAAGTTTCATTATTTCAAGTATCCCAAATTGATACTGAACCATAATGCTTGTTCCAAAGCCATTTTTATAGACACTGGTTGCAAAATTATAAAACCAAAAATAGATGGCCTCTAAGATCATGCTCTGTAAATAAGAGAGATGGGGGGGGGATCAATTGATTAAAATTATTTTCTCCAATGTAATTCAAGCAATCCCATTTCTTATGTAAAGTGTAATAAGTTTTTAATATACACTGCTCTTAACAACACTAAGTCATTAGGTATGTCCTCCAATTCAAAGAAAGCTTGGAAGGTAATATGGGAAGTCATCCATCTATCTGTCACAATAAACGTAAGATTTTCTCTGGTGCCAGATGGAAGAAAGACCACAAAAGAAGTCAGTTTGCCAGGCAAACAAGTTTCAACAGTTTGCCAGGCAAAAGTGAAGTGAAAGTGAGTGGTAAGAGAGTTTCTCCAAATCGTCCATTCTTTTAATAGCTGTATCTCTTAGGCAGTTTTAGCCAGTGCACCTGCCACAATCCAAGTATGCTGCAGAGAGACAGGCATCCAGATCCTTGAAAACTGAGAACACATCTATCGAACACACAACAGCACAAAACCAAATAACCCTCTACTATCTGAACCAGCTCCAGCATGGAATGTGGCAAAATCCCAGGGACAGAAAAAGAGAGCGTGAGGTGCCAAATAAAGGTAGGACTCAGCTTCTTCAAAGGGAAATGTACACATGTTCTTGTGTGCTTGACAGAAGCCGCAGAAAGACCTCTGGTTTTCCTAATATATCAGCTCCTTGTTCTCCAAGAACAGGAAAAGGATTCAGGGTTGAAGGACTAAGGAACACTGGTAACAGACAGCAGTGGGAGATTGCCTTTGAAAGACAGGCTCCAAGCTCCAGTGCCTGCCATCAGCTAGAACACACAAACAAGAGTCCTCAGAAACCTGCCATTCTCTTCGGCTATGAAGGGGTGCACCAACTCAAAGGATGGCACATCGTTTACATTTCTGCAGCAAGGTCTCCTTCTGCAACAAGAAGTATGAAAGGACTGCTCACCATCCTGCTGCACAAGAGAAACTGCAGTGCTGGGAGGGAATGTTGTTTCGTGCTTCTTTCTGCTGGTGAAATATCAGCGGTGGAAGACCCATTTGTGAGGATGAATGACTGGAGAAGGGGAACAGCAGGGACTTGTTTCAATGCCAGCACTGGAACGCAGCCAGTACTGTCCTTGAAGCCTGCAAACGGTTCCAGGAACAGTGACAAAAGCCAGCTGATGCTGCTCAGCCACATAGAAAACTGAAGCTGCAGTGTTTGCTGACAACAGTCCACAGCCACAGATGACTGATTTGGCAAGAAGAACGTCGCTTACCTGACAAGATCCCCTGGTGACCCCTGATACTATGAGATCTTCAGTCATAGGAAAGCTTAGGTACAGCACAGTGGCAAGATGACAAGAAGGACAGCAGTCTCCTTGCCTGACTCAAGAGATTTGCACTAGAAGATTCTGGGGTTGCCAGAGACAAGACTGAATGGTCAAAACTGAACATATCACATCCCTGAAGGGACAGTTCTGGAGTTTGAGCTTTACACACACTTTATCTGAGACTTGAATGGCTTGCACACGTATATAATTTCTCTCATTGCCAAGGTATTAGAGACTGTGTGAATGAAGATGACTGAGTACAACCACCGTGAGAAGCACGCAATCAAGAAGAAGCCTTGGGTGAAGGTAAGTAGATAGCAAATGGCACAAAACACTTGCTGCTCTACTGGGAAAGAGTATCAGAAGCAGTGCTCCATTTCAGGTGGCCAGGAGAATGAAAACACAGCCTCCACATCTTATATATACATGCACCAGGAAGAAAGAAGGAACAAAGACACACAGGGTGAGGGGTAACAATAACACAAGTGATTAGAAAAAGGAAAAAAAACTTTCCAGTCTGAAGTAATTAGGCACAAATATACTCATCATTAGAATGAACACGTGGACACAAAATAAAATTTTACTCCTTAAAACAGCATGCGGGCACCATAAAATGGATTCACCCCTCCAAAAGAATATTGCTACAGCCCCCTGGTTAACAAATGTGGACTACTGCTGAGATGTATCATTTAGCTATCTTTTTGAGCTGTGCTACCTTGGGTGGTTAATTGGATAGTGCCATGGCATAATTGCACACAACTGTTCAGTTTAAAATCCTCAGTTACTGGAATAGAAAAGTTTTTAAAAAAACAAAGATAAACTCCAATAATTGTTTTAAAATATGTTGACAAGATGCTTTTGATTCCACTCCACTGAGCAGACTTCTGCCTTTCTTGTCTGCTGTAAATTTACCCAGCACGTCAGTTTTGTGCATGTGACAGCCAGTCTTTTCTTTGACAGAAGACAACCTCAGCAATGCAAGGAGACAATATTAGATTCTAGTTGCTGAAGTTTCAAAGAATTTATTTGTTGAGATTCAGAAACTGTTTCCCATATTTATTTTAATAACCCACAATTGCCTTCCCAGTCTCAGATTTTGAACTTTAATTTAATCTAGTAGCTGTAACATGCTTTTGAGGGATAGTTCCACTGCACAGACACCCTACATGAAGAAAAACATTCAAAATACAAACACACTAAATAATTAACTGTTGAAGCAGATCTAAAGCTACAGGAAACTGTATGTGTTGTTACACTGTAGAGATGAACAAGCAGACAGAATTACTTACCAGGGGACCACATTTAAACACTTGCTCTTTGCTAGCCAGTAGTGAGAGAAGCACACCAGACAGCAGCACTGCAGTCATCAGTGCTACTGCCTGGATCTGTGCACACCCGTATTCTGAATTACGTTTCAGAAAGTCAAATATACAGAAAGCTATTACCAGAGTGGATGATTAGTTCATTTGAATCTGTTAAATGCTTTTTGATGCTGATATTTACATCCCTGGACAATCAGACATTGCCTAAGAGAATCACTGCATCTGTTGGCTGAAGTCAATCCTGCCCCATTCATCAGTTCTAGGATTTTCAGACCATAAAGATCACCAAATCAAAACTACATTTAATGTTGCTAAGGAAACAGTTTATTTTAAAAATTATATAAACTACTCAAAGAGCAAGCAAGCTGGCATTGTCTTTGGTGATAAACCCACTATCCCCAGCCTGTTCAGTAGAGAGAAAGTTGGTATCTTTCTTTCTTCGAACCTTCTTACAGCTCTAAACCTCAATGGCACCCTGCTGTGTTTCTTTCACACTTTTAGTGAATGATGCAATCACTTTAACCTCATCCGATTGAGACAATGGTTTACAGCACCCAACCATGACTTCTGATACTGCAAACCAGTTTTGCAAAGATACAGTACCTTCAAAACAATGTGTGCCTGTAAAGGCAAGAAATAAGCACAGGCAATAGAATACATGACAAGAAAAAAAATAAAATAGATTAACTTTATGCATTATCTGGTCATTTCAAGAGCAATTTATATCAGAACTGCATTCTCACTAACTTTGAGCTATATTTTGGCTTTCTTACTTGTTGGGAATTTCCATTCCTGCTAGGATGATTTTTGTGCGCTACAAATGAGACTGCACAGAGTGATCTTTGCCAATGTGATATGCTACATAACTGAAAAGCAGTAAAGCATATGTAGTTTCTTATTTGTATTACAGTCCTCATTGTTGGTTTACATTTGCTAGAATTTAATTAAATGTAAAGAGAAGTTGATGATTTCTGGTGCAGCAAAAATTTTATTTTTTCCAAAAATATTGCTACTTCATCTAAGTTTATAGTGGAATAGTTGGCAGCTACTTCTGTAATCAAAGCATATAGTTAGTTTTTAAGATGCAGATGCTGTTATACTTCATTAGATATTCTGTACACAGTTTTTCTCCATCAACTAATTCATACATAGATTAGGGCTGGTTTATTAGGCTATTACATATTTTATATATGTAAAAATATGTTCAATCTGAAGGAAGACAACTTACAGCTAAAAGCAAGAAGAAAATTAATCTGATTAACTTGAAGTTATTTAAGTCACAATAAAAACGCAGCCAAAAAGAAAATCTCATGCCAAGATTATTAGCCGGCAGTGATTCTGCTACAACAATAATGGTAGAATGTGCCAGCAGAGAACTACTATACTCATAGAGTATTGAGTGACTTTAGATCTTGCTTGTCCGAGTTAATCTGATTTCCCTTTTTATTGTTTGTTTTTGTTTTTTTTTTTTTTTTTATTTATTCTACGCACAGTCTGCAATGCATCTTGATGCTTTACATTACTGGCTTCTACAGTTTCCAGAACGCGTTAATGTGTGTTCTAGAAAAAAAGAAGCGGTTATAATATGGACACTGAGAAAAGGTAGAAGACTCCAGTCAACTTCGGAAGAAATCCCTTCAGTTGCATGATGGATGGCCACATATGAATTACCCATCCTACATGCTTTCCATGGGACATCCATCTTTTGGGGGGAAAAAAAAAAAAAGGGAAAAATTTAAGTCAAATTCGATTTTCCTAATGAGAGCCAGATCTGAGACCACTGTAAACTCAGGAAGGGGCGTCCTCCTCAGGCTCTCATTCCCCCTCTATGAACCATGGCTCCTCTCCACCTTCTCCCTGCCCAGACTGACCTTTTCTCTGCCACAACCCTTTCTTCTCCTGCTCTCCTGCGGCCCCACCGCATGACCGCTGCTCTCCTCGCTGCCTCAGCATGGCCCGCTCACCATTCCTCTCACTCCCGCTCCATTTCAGCCACACCACCATGCCTTTCCACAGAGGGCGGCCTAACAGCACCTGCCTTCCATTTCGGTTCAGTCCCTGAGGTAAATTCAGATTTTGGCTGACTAAACACAACCAACCAAACGCCAAAAGTTATTAGATAAGTAAATAAACCCCTGAGGACAGGGAGGCATGTGCCCGGAGGGACTCCCAGCTCTCATTCCCAAGGCCCTCCTGAGGCCTCCCCCCGGAGTGCCCCTCCCCTGCAGGGAACCTTCCAGAAGCTTCCGGGCCCTGCCACCCTTTGGGCACACCAGGCCGCCTGCCCTGGGAAACGTATCTCCCTTTTTAAGGCAAGGCATGGAAAAAAAATAAAATACAACCCCCCACAAAAAAAAAACCCAAGTAATGAGGTGTGTGAGGGAAGAAGCGGGAGGAATGATGATAAAGACATGAAGCTGAAGTGGCCAGCTTATTCCCAAAGTGGAATTTTGCAAACCACCATGTGAGCCTTCCCTTCCTCCCTCCTCCCGGGCTCCCAATTTCAGAAGCCCTTCAGAACACCACAATCCCAGAAAGCAGCTAGAAGTTCACAAACTAACCAGCTTTAACACAAAGTCTTCTTTCATGTCCGCTGCAGGGAGGACACCAAAACAACAAAACCAACCAACAAGAGCTCCACAACCCGCTCTGGGTTCAGCCCCACACACGCACCAGGAAAACCCTCATTTTACGACCCCGTTCTTAACAGGGAGGGGAGCTTTGCCTTGCCTTCGTCCTGAAGACTCAACATGCCCGAGGAAAAGCAGCTATTAAATACCAAATGGTACAACACACCAAAGAAAAGAGGTTTGCTTCTTCATATCGGTTCTCTTTTTCAGATTTTTCCCTTTGTTGGCTGCTCTTTTCTTAAACAAGGCCTCTCCTGCTTTCCCGCCAGACACTTTTCCCTTAGAGATCTCTCTCTCAGACACAGATATTTTCACAAGATTCCCTTCTTAACAGCAGGAACAGGAAGCCAGTCCCCAAGCCCTGCCAGTTCTTCAAGATCCACAGAGACTCTCCAGATACCAGGAAGAGGTGATGGCCAGAGCTTTTAACTCTCCTGATAGTCTTTCAAGCAACAAAATGAAGTGTTCCACAAGAAAAGAAATGTCACTGGAAAAATCAAATACAACCCAGTCTTGGGCTTTCGTCCTAAATTTTCTTACTTAGGCATCAAGAAAGAAAAGTTACAAACACACACATCCCTGCACTCCTGAGGACCTCTGATCTACTTATCAATGAAATTTGTCCCTAACACAGAAAGGAAATCTACGCCAAGCAACAACATTTTTGAAAAAGATTGCAACAAAACACTCTCTCTTGTTTCCTGTGCAGGAAAGAAATCAAGTTGTGGGTTTTTTTGCACAAGAAAGAACAAATCCAGCAGGCAGAAAGTTGTGACAGATGAACAAAGAAGTCTGCTTTAAAAACTCTTACTTTGTACCCCATTTGTAGTTTGCCTACTTGGAGAGGAAAAAAGGTTACACTATGGTTCTACTATGAATGTCTTCTGCATCCAAAGGAATGATGAATGGACTCTTGTGCAGTTTTATAATGCTTTTTATCCAAAGATATTCAAAACGCCACAAAAGATCTCACAGATGTCTGACTGTACTTGAGCTTTGAATAAGCACATAGAAATAACAAACATAGTATTCACACACATGTACCTGTTTGCTGCCCTCCCATTTTTCAGTGACTAAACTTGACATTGCTCATCTGATTCAGAAGTACCAAGCATCCCCCAAACCAGCTGGAGTGAGTGATACATGCTGTCACCTAGTAACACTATACGACCATTGCTAGTACCAGACCACAGACTTTGCATGTACTAAGTTTGCAAGGCCTCAAAGGCTTCTCAGACCTGCTATGGCTGACGTTTTGTAGGTCTTCCTGTGGCTATGTTTTGGCTTGCTTAGGTGCAAAGGCAACATTTTTCTTCTGACCAGGTAGCTCCGACTAACTTGCTTCACTTTTGTGAGGTACCACTGTAGTTTTATGTAGACAGCAGTAACAAGCAGTAATTCTGTGTGGAATGAAGTATTTATGGCTAACACTATGATATAGTAAGCAAAATAGAGGCCTGGTACGACAGCAGAGGCCTTTGAGAAGTGTAGACTCAGGATGCAGTACAGAGCAGTACAGCAAGGGATAATAAGAGATGGGGCCCCAGGGTCATAAAAACAAGTCACCTATGATCATGTAAAGAAATGCAGACCTGGAGCTGGACCAAAAAAAGATTTTAGGAATAAAAAAGGGAACAAAGAAATCATATTTAACATGTAAAATGCATCATACACTATAAATTCAGATGCATTGTGGAGTTGCAGACCAATAAAGAAAGAAAACATGTATGCGAAGGCATGGTAGAAAACACAGAAATAGCTCCATGTAAAATAAAAAGGAAAAGAGAAGGAGGGGGAAGAAAAGAAACCATCAACTTAATATACTCCAGGGCAAAGGGGTGCATCATCCCTACCCCCGAACACCTGACTGAGGGTCTTGGTTTTAGTATTCAGAGGAGCAAGTAATGGTGAGTATAACACCAGGAAAAGGGATTGAAACTAGTTAGTATATGTATAGCAATTTTACCTGTATTATTTACTACCAGGATATAATTCTGTATGCAGCATTGATTTCTTTTGTTTCATTTTTCCTGTAGTAAATGGATGTGGACTAGTAATGATTCTTCAATTAGAGTGTGAGGGTTTCTATTATAGTAGCAATAAATTCTTCACGTTATATATAACGTGTGTTTCCTTTTTGCAGACAATAAGATTTTGAGTATAACAATGCAATTTGGACACAACATTAAACCGAATCAAATATTCTGCTTGAGACTTTTTTCTCATCCCTTGCTTACAGCAGAACCAAAACACAAGAACCTCGAAAAGAATAAGTCTTCACACTTGTCCAGATTATCAGGTCAGCTTTCCAATACTGGAGCAAGGGCTTACAGTTTTTACTCCTTTCATGGTCTCTTTTCTTTAATCAACATGGAGAAGCTGACTGTAACAAACCAGGTATACCCCTGAAATATATTATCTATATTTCTTTGTTGTTCGGGTTTTTTTAGGAAATTATTTCTCTCTTATATAAATTTCCATCATGAATCAAAACTGCAGGAATTTTTGAAAATAGAATTTTCTCCCTTAAGAAGACTTTTCCCTCTAAAGTACTTTTTAATAGTAATATCAGCCAAAAAAACATAAAAGAAAATTCTTTATCAAACTTTCTTGCCCTGATTATTTGAAATGGTTGATGACATGTTCACAAAATCAATATACTTATGGCAATATATCTACTATACTCCATTACTGACAATTATAAATATAACCGTCAACAAAACTTCTTCCAATTTTGCTATCCTATAGAATTAAATATGTGATTTTTCAGAAACTAAGCAAAAAATATTTGTTAGGTATGTGAAAAAGGAGGGAAGTAAAGCAAAGAGCAGGAAATCACCCCCATCTGGCAAATGGTATCTGAAACCTATGGTTTAATATAATTTTGTTATCCTGTACCTTTGGAAGCACATAAAAGCTGAACATTTTAAAAATAGTATATAACATAAGGCATGGCTTATTACATTTATACTATTATTACAATGGTATCAGATTTTAAATGTGATCTGAATAACTCCTGCCTGAAAGGCTCCTTATTGACAGGGAGCTCTTGTTGTCCTTCTTCCCCTACTCATCCTACTTAATGGAATAGTGAAAATTAGAAAGATCACAAGACAAAACTAAGACCTTGCCTAGTAATTAGATCTCCTGGAACTCCTTCATGCTTTACTTTAGTAAGTTACAGGTCAGCCCTATCCCTTTTATTTGCCTTTTACTCATTTGAGCAAACATTTGTTTCTGCCCATTTACAAGCATTGTAATTCCCATAGTTACAGTTTTCTATAAATGTAATGGCTAAAAATCAATAGTCACTATGATTCTTTTGAAGTTCATTATAAGTTTCAGTGCAACCAAAACTAGCTAAAATCCCTGGCTGCAAAGACTTGAACACATGAATAAATCTACACAAATGAATAACTATTTTGAGGTCAATGCAATTTTTCATCAGTGTGAAGAAAGTTTCAAAGAACGTTTTATATACTAAAGATTAGGAATGAAGCAACGATTTTCCTGGGAGAATTAACACTTAAGTATATTCACTACTAAAGTTTTGTTCTGAGGTGTTTAGTGAGACATGTTTAGTTCTTCAGAAATTTCTACGCTCCTAATATCCCCCCCCTTCACCTTCATCCTCAGTAACGCCTCCTATAAAATATCTAGGCACTTCTTCATTCAAAAGCCTAACGCTCTCAACATTGCAATATTTTCTCTCAAGTGTCACTAAGGAACCTCAGTTATCTCATTACATTGTAGGAATGCCATGCATATGTGATACCTGAAAACACAAAATTTTAAACTAAATGAAATTATTTTCTTAATCTCTAAGTCTGTATTTTCAAACTGGAGAAATGTAAAAAAAACAAAATAAAAAAAAATCCACCTTCCTGCTTACCACCAGCAGATGGGAAGCAGAAAACACCAACCTCCGCAACACAATTTCCAAAGGTTTTCTAAGTTCACGCCGTTCTTTTTGGCTCCTCAAATGAAAATCTCCCAAAATGCACTACAGAATCTCCAAGGAAAGCAAGCATCCTGCACATACTAACAAAATGGCTTGTGTTTCTGCTGTCTTTTATAGATTTGCTGAGCAGCAGCAGAAAGAAATTGGCAGCAGTAATCATGTCCTGCTTGGAGCCTAAGAGGCAGCAAGGAAACTGAAGAATTGTGTCAGTACTCCCTCCAGAAACCACCAGGTAGTTCTACTCAATGAGCCTGTGCATGCTGGCTTTTTCCCCTGGCAATGTTGTCCTTTTGCATGAGTCTGCCAGTGAAATGAAGGTTTTGTGGGAAAGCTAAAATGAGTTAAGTTTCTTAGCAATGCTAAAGGCTTCTGAAATGGGTGGATGCCTTACATGTATGCTGTTGTCTCCCAAAACTTTGCATATCCTACACCTAGCTGGGAACTCAGTTCTCCAAGAACCTCTTTAAAGCAGTACAACTGCTGTTACCAGTTTTATAAAATACCTTGTTTTCATCTGATTTGCAGGTGTCAATGCATACTTTTTATGCTCTATGAAGTAAAATTATTTTAAATGCCTTCTCAAAGTCCAAGTTTGTAACTACTACTTTATCTCATATATTTTACTACAAGTCTTTTTCTTTTACAATTGACTGCAACAAACAAAGCGGGGAACATTAGCGATTACTCCTACGAAGAATATGGCACATATTTAAGCACCCTTTCTTCCCTTTATTATCCTTTCAATTTAGACACCAGCCTATTACCTTAAGGTGCTCCTAAGTCCAGACAAAAAAATCAGTTGGGTGACTCAAGCTATCAGAGCTACATAAGGTTCCACAAAAGAAGAGATCTTTCATATGGAAGTGGAAAACATCCAAAGTTACAACAGGAAATAACTTTTAAACCATCTACCTGTAAAAAAGATATAATTTCTAACATTCTAGGTTGCAAGGCAGCCTCACTTGAACAAGAGTCAGGATGAAAGCTCTCCTTTGCAAAGATTTTCCGTAATTCTCCATTTTGTGACTGTTGAAGGTGAAGTCCCTCACACAGAACACACCAAACTGCCTGGACCTCTAGTCTAAGTCATGCAGCCTGTCTAGTTACAGACTATTCAACTCTGAGCAAACAATAAAAGAATAAATAGACCAACTGTCAGGTGGAATTGTTTTTCTTCCCCCTCCAGCAGGGCAGCACTGATCAAGTTTTCCCTAAATTGGTTGGCATGGGCTGAAGCCAGCTTACATAGCCTAATGGGAATTACCTGTGCAGAATGGAATGCCATATCGCTGCCTGAACAGGGCTCTTGAGAGGCAGGAGTATTCTATGAAGGCCGTGTAAACAAAGTACTTCATGATATCTTGATTTTTTTTTTACCACTTTGTAGTTGTATATAATCAATATACCACTGTCACAAGGACTAAAAAATGTGACCGTAAATGTTTTACCGGCGTCATATACAATTCTACAAGTGCCATTACAGAGCCTCAGAATATTGTTATAAAGTTATTTTTCTAAGTATATTAAAGAACATAATGTACAAAGAGCTTTAAAATTAAAGAAGTAAAATATTAGGTTTCTGAAGTAAGAATAAAAGCTTTTAAGGCTAAGAGGATAAATAAACTAAAAAAATTACAAAAAGCATTTCCAGAGCCAAAGTTTCCATTTCAAAAAGTGACAAGCATTTAATAAGCATGCCTTCCAACACAACTTATGCTTTAAACTGCTTGTCAGTTTTGAGAAGGGAACCCTGGATTATAATTTTCAAAACCACCAGGCAACCAACTGACACATATCCTTACCTTTAGTATCAGGAACAATTTACTACTACTCTGCTTGGCTGTGTTTGAAGGTCTGAAGGTCCTCGGAATTTTACTAAGTCAGGTATTTACTCTTTGTCATAGTGAAGATCAGGCCAATATACTGGGAAAATCCTCCCACCCTCAATATTTCATAAAGTTTACTACAATAGAGCCACTGTTACAAAATCATTAATAAATTAATTCCAGAAATTACCAATAATCATAGACAAACCCATAGACAATGCTTAAAGCTAGGCTTTACACTGACTATTGCTATGATACCTTGTGTATTTATATCTCAAAAGATAGTACAACTGCAAAGAGGCTCACTCTTCTTATCATGACAAAGAAAAATCTCTTCTTAGAAATGACTGAAGGAGTAACAGGAGAGAAAGAATGAACTTTAGACAAAACTGAAGATAATCTTATAGCATGATATATATACACACACACATTTGCACTGACTATGACTCATGTTGTTTTATGCTATGACATTTTATCTTATATCCACTTCAAAGTAGTCAAAGTCAGTCTTTGACTTATTTTCCTTTGTAAACTATTTGTTAAATGTAGTTTGGTTCTTGTTTTCCTGCATGCAATCCAAAGTGATTTTGGTATGTAATAACAGAAACTGCAATTTGTAGGACACTAATTTCCTTATAATTAAATTTGCTACGCATTTCGAAAGGCAGCCTGTAAGACCAAAACTATGAAATTTATTAATACAATTTTTAAATTATGCTTATTCTTACTGATGAAAGGGAACTCCCTATTGCATGTCTGTCAGTTCTCTCTTGCCAAAAAATAGTTCTTGCACAGTCTTCTGTCCGAAGCCTATCTTACAGCCTAACAGTACTCTTCAATGTTTCTCCTGGTAAACGTTTGTTTTATACCCAATTCCAAAATTTTATATTATATAAAAGACTTCACTTTTCACCATACTGAAATACAGATAAGTCTGCCTTTCTGCTCTCATAAAGCTTTAACTATTTTCACTGCTATGCTATTTCAACAAACTGAGGTTTAGCAACAGCAAAGGACCTGCAGACTGGAGCCAGAAGAGGCAATAAACCACCCACAAAACCTCCCTGAGAAATACGAAGTGCATGAGCAATGGAAGTCTAAATTGCACTGGCTTTTCTGGGCTGCTTGCAGGATGCAGCCTGACCAGACTCATTTGTTGTTTGAGTGCCTGGAACACCATTCCTTCTCCAGGTCTCTGCGAGGAAGTTGGAAGGGGGCAGATTTACAGGCACCCTTCAGAGGCTTTGCACAGGAGCAGGGGTGGCTCGACAGCGGCCGAGAGCACTTTGACTTCCATACCACTCCTTGGGCACTGCTCTGTGGGCTGGAAGAGATCACAGGAGTGAGGAGCAAACTCATCAGCTTGCTGCTGTGCGAAATAAAAAATGCTTTCATTAGCCTTAAGTAACTTGCTCAAACTTGAATGCATATTGAGCTTCAGAAAGTTTGTGGGCTTTTGGCCATGGAGTTATGGCTAGAAGATGGCCTCCTTTACTTCTCACACCACCACAGGAAAGTGATACAGTAGTCACTTCAGTACCTTAAATTCTGTCTGATAATTTTCAGTTTTCACCTCCATCAAGGCTGCCAGGTCAGAGATACCAGATATAAAAGAGTCAAATATTCAAAAGATTTCTTGAGGGATATTGTAATCCACTGACTTAAACAGTATGATAATATTTAAGGGAGCCACAAAACAATCTCTCTTGTTTGTTACCACCTTGGTGAAGAGATATATCCCTGAATACCATGATATGTTCCTTAATACCATGACACCCAGATTGTCACGTGTAAAACAAGGACTATAGTATTAACTGAACAGTGCTTATGAAGTAGCATCTAATGCAAGAATCCAAGTCCACGTGTACTCAGGTCACACAGCCAGCAGCAAGACCCAGCCCTGCGCAAGGCACGACACAGCTCACGAGTGAGGCTTTTGTACCAGCCAGAGCTCAACACAAACACAAACACCCGCATATAGCGAGTTAGGTGATGGCACAAGCCATTTTTCATGTGGGTGGGAAGACTGAAAGACTTGACCCAGGAGCTAGGGGGGTAAACATGTTTCACGATACTTAATGATGTTCGAAGAAACTTAGTTAATATGATGACATCAGCCTCACTTCATCAGAGAGATGTCAGACTGTCTCAAGCTGCTACAGTCCAGAAGAGCAAAGATAAAGATTATTTTAAATGCTAAATTTAGATTCTAGTCTAGGCTCCAAAATCTTAATAGTTTGGAAGAGCAACCTTCCAAATTCACTGACCCAGCATTTGGCTTTAATTGGAGAAGCTTCAAAAAATTCCAGACATCCTTCATACGCTGTATGGAAATTTTTAAAGTTGACTTTCCTCAGCAAAGTTACCTGAGCCTTGTTAATTTGTAGTAATTATTTTATTCCTTCCTTCTTTGACTGCATGTATTGTCTAGTGGTTTTACTTACAATGCTGATCATTACTAACCGCTTGTGCTCCACAGCATCTTGACACAGCAATTCATTGTGCAATAAATCATTTCAAACATCAGAGTCACAGAAATACGACTTAGCATTCTTTTAACCCTTAAGCTTCAGATTTCCAACTACAGTTCATGCTCCTGGAAGCTACAAAGTTTTAGTTTCACTTACATCTCATCAGAAGAAACCCAGATATTTTCATCAAAGACACGGAATATAAGAAAGCAGGATCTCCAAGGTAGTAACAGAGTAGCTGAGAATGCTGCTAAGCAGTAAGAATTTAACACTCAAAATGTCTGGGCAACTGAGTTGTCTCAACAGCAACAATTCATTTTAAATGCAATCCTACTTTGAAATCTCTTGGCTACATCAACCAATATGTGAAAAGGCTACAACACATAAAGGTTTAGATGCCACTCAGAACTAAGTGCCTTAGTGAATCGCTTCTGTTAAATCATTTTGCTTTTATACCACTCCCATCAAGCCTCAATCTGGCTGAGCTGCTTTCAAAAACAGTCGTCGTACAGCTAGCAGTAGGAACTCATATAGGTATTTTCATAAAGGTATTTTACTTGATTTTCAAAATAAGATATGTCACAATAAGAAAACAATGAAATATGAAAACAGCAAGCTGCAATATTTCTGTTTACATTTGCAAGCTAGACTAGATGAAATATGAAACACTTCTAGTCCTCAGTGTAAACAACTATTTCATACATTTTAATAAAGATACAAGATCATCCAAGGAATTGCCCCTAGATAACATGGAAAAATTGGAAAGGAAAATGCATTGACATTTTATTCAAAGCTCTGTCAAAGAAACCCTCTCAAACTGCCAATTATTTTGTGTATTTAAAAAAAAAAACCAAACAAACCAAAAAAACCTCAGCAAGTCCTTGGTTTGCCAGATCAGTTCTACATATAGAGGGCTCCATTTGGGAGCTTTTATACTGAGTCCTGCTTAACATTCATTTGACAAATATAATGAGGGAGCCATTACACAAACTGTTATACCAAGGTCCTGGCCTGTTTGCCTTTCTCTTTTCTTGCCTACCTTCTCTAAGCATATCATATGAATAATTCTCCAAGTTAAACAAATTGCCCTTACCAGCTTCACTGTATACAAGCTGCTTCATGAAAATTCTAATACTAGTGGTCACTAGATAGCAAAATATTTCTTCATGTCCCACTCATGTTCTTCTGATACAATTAATTAATTTTCTTCTGAAAATGTACATTTTTATTAATACTGACTATGTGGAAATACCTGTTACTAACATTACAATTACTTGTAGAAAGAGGCAATTTTGCTGTGCTACTAAGATATTTTATGAAATAAAAATAGTCAAGACTAATCATTTTAATGTGCAAATTTGTACACCTGCCTCAAAATATTCACAATACACCACTGCAATACAAATATCACAAGATAACGTCACAGGTAATAATCTATAGCAGCATCCTCAGATACGCCACCAAAACAGCAGCCGACTTGCATTTACTGTTCTGGAATGGCCAGATTGCTCTGTCTATTATAAGATGTTTCTTCAAATTTCTTCTTTCACACACTAATAAAACAAAAGTGAGTATCCCTGTAATACCTAAATTGCCTTTGGTATCCAGGCTAAAGATGCACTACTCCTGGATTTCCACGCTGGTTTTGTTCATGTTTTTAAAACAAAAACAACTACACACACTCTTGTATCACTGTCCCTAATCTAACAATTACTACAGGGCTATCTATAAATACATTCTCTCTCCAACAACAACCTCACCTAATGCATTTCTTCTTTCTGGTTGTTTCTGACTAGCTCAGTCTGTACATATTATGATTGGTAAGCCCTCACCTGAGCTAGTTCCCCCCATGCCATGGCATTGAGTCCCTAACATTAGGTCCTCCTAACATCAGGAGCGTCTTTTCAGCCTGCTGCATAAGAGGGAAATTTCCTTCCTCAGCTCCTCTTTCATATATCTGGAGGCAAAAGAGGGCTCTGCTTTCAACCAGCTGACTCCGCACCCCCAGCATCATAAATACATGGACATGTTCTGCCAGAAGAGATGCTTATGTCACAGTGTATGACACTTCTGGCAAGTCAGCTCATGCTGTGCTTCAGGCTGCTGCAGAGACATTTCAACCAGTTCCAACTTGGGTATCTTTGTATTACACCACAGTTATTGCTGGAAGCCATTAGGTAACTTGGATATTGGACAGGATGCAGGCTAAAAGATGGAACAGGCAGGCAGCTGGTCTGGACCCTGTTACTACCACAACGGAAAAAACCAAGAGACCAATTCTGCAAGTTGTCATCAGTGAAACTGTACCCATGTCATTCACGTCCTTCTAGATATCTGCACTTTTCTAAAAATCTTGGGCACTCATGAGTTCAAAACACTTATGATGTTGAAATGTCAGTAAATGTACATCACAGAAGAGAGAACACAGCCACACCTTTCCTCATACACCTAATAAAGTAAGATTAGGATACATAAATACATAAACATGTAACATCCATTTGCTTGCTTGCTCTGGATTTGGACTGTCTGACAATAACTGCATCTCTCGCTGTAAACTGGCACCCTCCCACGGTCACTAACAGAGCAGGTTTTCACCCTCTATCCTCATGCTGCTGTGCAGGGCACAGCAATGAGAGAGACAAGCTTGGAACATCTTCCGTTCACAAGCAAAGACACTTTGCTTTATACCTAAGGAACGTGTTACCGTGTTTCTGCATGTCTGTCAAGGTCATTGCAACAACCTCCTACTGTCAACTGCAACATCAGGTACAGTAAGCCATAACAGTGGAAGACAGTTGTTGAAATAAGACCGGATTAGTGTACTCAAACACTTGGAACATCATGCTATCTGGGGAGAAAGAGAGCTCTGATTATCTGAACAGCCAAATCATTATCAGGTTACCATGAACTCTTGTCCAGGCACTTGTCTTTGCAATTGGCCCAAGTTCACATAGAAACTGAAGAGCATCTTTTGCTGTTGATATATTTCCATTCTCCTTCTGGCTACCATCTGAGTCGGTCCCAGAAGACTTTGAAAAATTCACTCCCTTAAAGCCTATTATCATTTTGGCCTCTTAGCAGTTCAGCAGTTGAGAGTGAACTATGGAATCAATTGCCTCACAAACTCTCACTACCAAAGCGTGCAGATTTGATTTGGCCCAAATCAGTCTAGTTAGGGACTGAGCTGCCTCACACAGCTGCTGAAGCTCATTGCAAGCCAGTCTCTGCACAGCTGTCAGATCGCTTGGGTACCCTGGCAGAAGAGAACCAACACAAACCCTCTACAAATACAGCATCGTATCAAAGACCAGCCAAGTCTTGCTTATCTTGCTGTCAACTTCCAAAACCAGATTCTCACTGGGACCACAAGAGGCACAAACAGAAGCACTGTTTGGGAGTGTTGGTGGATGAGAAGCTCGACTTGAACCAGCAATGTGCACTCACAACCCAGAAAGCCAACCACGTCCTGGGCTGCATCAAAAGAAGTATGGACAGCAAAGGGAGGTGATTCTGCCCCTCTACTCTGGTCTGGTGAGATCCCACCTGGAGTACTGTGTCCAGCTCTGGAGTCCTCAGCACATGAAGGACATGAGCTACTGGAATAGATCTAGCAGAGGGCCACAAAAATGATCAGAGGGCTGGAGCACCTCTCCTATGAAGACAGGCTGAGAGAGTTGGGGTTGTTCAGCCTGGAGAAGAGAAGGTTCCGAGGAGACCTTATAGCAGCCTTCCAGTACCCAAAGGGGGCTACAGGAGAGATGGGGAGGGCCTCTTTATCAGGGAGTGTAGCAATAGGACAAGGGGTAATGGTTTTAAACGGAAAGAGGAGAAAACTTAGATACTAGGAAGAAATTTTTCGCTTTGATGGTGATGAGCCATTGGAATAGGTTGCCCAGAGAAGCTGTGGATGTCCCTTCCCTGGACGTGTTCAAGGCCAGGCTGGATGGGGCTTAGAGCAACCTGGTCTAGTGGGAGGTGTCCCATGGCAGCGGGGTTGGAACTAGATGGTCTTTAAGATCCCTTCCAACCCGAACCATTCTATGACCCATTCTATAATTCTATGAACTCAGTAACAGAAACACTTCATGAGAAATCACCCATATCTAAGAAAATGAGGACAGAACAAACATGTGTCTTTGGCACTAAGATGAACTGCCCTTATGCCACACAGTTTTAAATGTTTACTCTCTTACCCTAGGCATCCTATGAAATAGCAATTGTGATGGATTCTCCAGAATCTAGAAAAAAAACCCATACTCTGTGTGCACACTGATGGTCCCTCCAGAGAAGTCCTTTGTCTGACAAAAGCCCTCCTGCCACTCAGTCACCATCCTTGCTCCTCCTTAGATATCATAAGTGCTCCACAACAGTGCGGCAAACAGCAAGATGGAAGAAGAGCACTGAGAATAGCAGGTATTTTCATTGGCAATTACAGACGTGGACAAAACCTCAATGAAGTCTGCTTTGTTGGAATGACATAGCTTTTTAAACAAGGCTATTGTATCACTCAAAAACAGCTGAGTAATAAGACCCAATTGTAAAATCTAACCATGCAAAATAGATAATTTCTAACCATTCTCTTCACTTAACAATGCCTGATTTCACTGTGATATTTTATTTTTTCTCTAAAATAGTAAACCATAAACTCTCCAGCAAATTAAAACAATTAAAAATTTAAGTGAGCACTAAGTCAACAATTTGGTGATACAATCATGTATTTTCAATTAGATATTCACAGTCTGCAAGTGAATTTATTTAGGCCAATGTATCAGCATCATCAACAAAAATATTCATCATCATTACCACTTTCATCTGGCAGAAATTAGTAGCAGATGTTATGGAACTTTTCCATGTTTATATTCATAGATGCTTGACATTCCCTCATTGAGTTCAAATTAAGAAAACACAATGAATAATAATCCCATGTTCACAGAAAACTCTTTTGAATCATAATCTGCACCTACTTTCAAGTCAAATCTCAAACTGCAGTAGCCACTGCTTTTCAGACTCAGTCTTCAGCAAGACAATTTGTTCCACATAAAGGATGCAAAACACTAAAATAGAATATTGGCTTGCAGTTCAATTACTGCCCAATCACTAGAATTATTCCTTGGCAAGTCTGATTTCCATAAACACCATACCCTTTCTCCACACCACCAGTAAGAAGTGTCAGTCCTTCTACCCTGTAGTCCACTGATAACCAGCACTGTTAGATTTACTTGTATTGTAGATCTTTAAATTATGTACAGAAAATTCTTCTACGTTAAAAAGTATTTTCTTAGCCCAACTACCCTTCCAACTACAAACATTTATTCAGTAATGATAACAGTAGTGATTCTGTGATTTAAAAAAAAAAATAAACAAAACACCACCAACACCAAAACAAACCCCAAACCCAACACACAATTAAATGACCCCATTGGCTGCCCAAGCAGAGCAATACCTGTTCTTTCTGCTGGTGAGGAATCACACAGGACAGGCCAGTGACAAAGTCTGGGAAGGCAGAGAGGCAGCTTCCCATATGTACCTGCATGGGAAACAGGGAAATCTGGTGACTTTAAGAATCAGCTGGTGAAACTGAAATTTCTTAACATACGTACAGATTCCTTTTGCTTTCACATGACTATATTGTCCAAGAACTAAGCCCACTGAGAGTGGCTTTTTTGTTTTTCTTCAAAGGATTAGTTTTTAAATAAATCAATTTACTGCATGGGGACAGGAACACGAGTGCTAAGACAAGGGAAGTAGCAGGGACCTGTGGCAAGGAGCGCAGGGGAGGGAAGGAGACAACTGCCTTTTCCTTGTAGGCTACACCTCTGCATTGCCTCCTGAGATGTAACAACCAGGGATTAAAATGCAAAGGACACACATTATAAAATACATAACAGGAACAGACAGATTTATTTCCACACCTTGTTAATCCACCTTGCTCTTCCAGATGATCTGAATTCTCCAAGATTACACTGCTATGTTTTTCTAGTTTGCTACTTTGCAGTCTGCTACAGTCTAGCTCCATAGACTGGGCAGTGTGAGGACCTCACCCACAGAAGAGGCAAGTGAAGGAAAAAAGCGTGGTAGGCAGGAACGCAAACCCCAAACCTTAATTTTAATTCTGTTTCTAAACAGGCAGGTACACCTTCCAGCATCCTAAAAAATACAATACTTCAGAGCGACAAAGAAAAGCTGGCAGGGATGCTAATAGGAATTACAGTATCAACAGCGTCACTCTGTCAAGGAGGTAAAAAAAAAGTCCTGGTGCCTTAGATAAAATACTACCAACTCCAGTCTATGGATAGCAAAGTACTGAAAAACTCCTGACATACCCTTAACTCCTATTTCACAGTAGACAATACAAACAGAATCAGATCAAAAGATTGCATTGTACAAAAAATAGGCAGACAAAGTAAACTGGTAATAAGACTGAAATATTCATGCAGTGTTAGTCTGTCAAAGCATCTATTTGGTCTACCAGGTAAAACACTAGCAAGAAAAAAACCCACAGCATTGCAGCATTTCCTCCCATTTATGGCTGAAAAAGAGTAATACATCTATTTTCATCTTACTGAAATCCTGTATTTCCTTTAAATTACAGATTATTATACTTCTACTTAAATGCAATGAGGGGAGGATTTGAATTTAGGTATGACTGTAATTACAAATAATTATAATTATAAATCTGTACCTGGAGTTAAATCTTCCTGTGAATAGATGTAAAATGTCACATCTACTGAAGTAGATGAATAGTAAAGTATCTGATGTAACAGTAACTGGATAAGTATCAAGATAGACATTTCAAAAAACTTTGGTGTATGTATACGGTTAAGGACATTTGATTATTTAGAATATACCTATATTTATCATTTTGAATTAATGGCAAGTAAGAATATTTTTTAATCCAACATAAATTGTTACTGAGAATTGGGAACATACAGAGCTTTTTTTTTTGGTGATTTTTTTGGTTTGTTTTTAAAAAAATAAGAACAACTCCACAAAAACTGACAACACGCTGTCCTTGGAAGCATCATTTGAATTCCTACTCAAAGTGAAGAGCCTCTGCTTCCATCCCACATTTGGGGCTGAATCACTCTGAAGGGAGCAGCAGGTCATTAGGAGAGTAGGAGAAAGATGTACCTGCTGCCTGTATTTTAATGACTCTGCTGTGTCCCAGGCTGGCAGTCTGCTCTCCCTCACGTGAACATTTCACTTTGGGAAATTTACACATATTTTTTGAACAAACCAAACCCCAGAAACACACCCCACAACCAAAGAGCAAACTGAAGGCACCATTCTGTAACTAGAATCACTAACTCTTGCTACTGTAAAGGTACAAATATAACAAAGCACTTCAAAAATGCATGGTCATAGGCTTTTATCACTGATCTCGTAGGTCTCCTCTTTAATGAAATACCAATAGAGCAGTAGATAATTATAAACAGTAACCTGGAGGGTATGAGAGCAGGAAATAGCTGTATTGTTCCCAAAGCCGGGTCAGACATCTAACAGAAAGATAAATCTGACAGAGAGGGAGCATTATAATATTAACTATTAACGTATTTCAATCAATCTTTTCTAGATCGTTCTAGGAAAACGCAATTTAGTAGAGGAAGGCAGCAATATACTCATATACCCACTAAGCTGTCAACTTTATTTTTTGTACAATGTTCCTGAACGCTTCCCTACAAAGAGTAGTTTTTACAAACACAAAAGTTAAAGCTTCTCATGTCTAGCAGCAGCAGCATCCATAGGATACCTCTGCTCCCTCTTGAGCTCATTCCCAATTCACAAGGCAAAAATCTCAACTTTGTGCCATTTTTCCTTTACTCATCTTGACATTTTCAAACTCTTAGACTGCCTACAGATAGACATACCCAGTAGAATGCAGAAAGATACAAGGTTTTAAATAACTTCTCTCTCCGATAATCCCATTTTTTCAATCAAATGGTTTTCTTTTGTAACCAAATAGCTTCTTTTTCTGCGAAGTGAAATTTTGGGCAAGTTTTTTATTAAAGAGTTTGATGCAGAAGAGACATGTGAATTCCCTGGCCTTCCTAAAGGCAACAGAAATATTATTTCATGACACAAGTACCACTAAGATGAAGAGAGGGCCAGTTAAATACTGTAAACATAGCGACTCCAAGTATTTAATTAACATGAAGAACTAAGTAACACTTTAAGGGACATTGTCAACCAAATACAAGGAACCTGATTATTCCACTCAGAATCAGTGTTACAGGGCAATAGCCGAAACAATCATCCATGTTGGAATAACCCACTCAATCAGGTAAGGGAAAAGCACAACTCATCCACTGTGAAAATTAAAAAAAAAAAAAAAAAAAAAGCAGTTGTAACTTAGGGTCTTATCACAGCACATGTGAAATTACAGTTCTTGTTCTGTAATATCCCTTAAAAAAAAAACAACAACAACAAAAAAAACCCCTCGTTTTAACTTACTACTATTGAATTACACATGCACCTTGGTTTTTGACAGCAGCTTCCTCTTGGAAGCAAGTCTTTGCATGTCCAACTGGTTTTGTCTTTTCTCCTGGACAGATATTTAGTCATTATTAGTCAGACTGACAATCTGCATAGCTCCGTTCATCTAAACCACAGCAGTTCCAGCTTGTACAGGTACCTCCCCATGGAAGCAGAACAGGCACAGTGTGGCTGAGCAGATCAAAAGAGCTAAGCAACAGTCTGTCTTCCTCAGCAAGACTTCTGAGAGCTAGGGCCAATGTATGTTGTGAACATGCTATACATCTCAAAACACAGTCATGCATGTTGACTACCTCTGGTAGAAATTCAAAGCAAGAAGTGGGTATATCACCATTAAAGTTTAACTAAGGAGCAATTTTTTCATTGTTGTACACACCATAGAGAAAAGGGAAATAAAAAGGAGCCACAGGAGAGGTGTATCCCTCTGAACACAGATTCCCCAGTGCAGAGCTGGTGGCCCAGTTAGGCAAGGAAAAGAACAGGCTTCTCTTCCTGCCGAGTGGTGCAATCCCACATGACACCCAGCATGAGGTCTGGCGAGGGCAGCACAGGGTTGCATTGGACCATGCAATACTCCACCTTAGGGAAACCCAAATAAAAGTTTCCCATATTTGCTCAGGGTGCTGAGTGCAATGCAAAGACACTTGCTTGGGTGCTGACTTCAGTGACTGTGCGCAGCCATTAAGCACGTTAGCAAGAGTTAAGAGATGTGTCTGCCTTCATCCCCCTGCTCAGAGTTCCACATAATCCCTCAAAGAGGTATTTTCTCTGTTTCTGCCCTCCATAACGAGTCTTTCCATAGCTGAGTTTTCCTTTTACTGCTTGCAGACTGATATTGTTCAAAGTCAGTGAAGCAGAGAATGCAAAAGAGTGAAGTAAATATATATAGCAAAATGAGTGCTAGGCTGCCTTATTTGGCTTTAGAAAGGGTGGCAGTGAGACAAAACCAGCTGTGAAAATTATACATGTTACAATGCGACTTAAACCTTGTCTCTTCAATCTCACAAGAATATTCCAAGTTTTCCATAAACTACAGCTCATACCGACTTCAGAGATATGCAACTTCCAAGAAAATCAGGCAGCTTCTCAAGTATCCAGGTATAGATTTTCGAGCCTAGATTTGGTGGCTGGGTTTGAAAAATTTTTATCCAGAAAGAGATTTTGGAGGAAGCTTCTCAATTGTGCAGTGCTGGGTTCAGATTGAAACAAAGGACAATTCAGGAGCAAAGCTCATTCACTTAAAAATGTCTTTCACATCAGACCTATACTGTCACATTTTCTCACATATTTTAAAAAAAGATGCAAGATTCAGGGCTGATTGGGTAGAAAATAAAGAATTAAACCGGGCCCACCAAATGCTGCATTTTGGCGACCTTTTCTCACACAAGAATAAGAAGATTGTACTGTTTGGTTCTGAAATACTAGTAAGAAGGCATGTCAAATCCCATAGACAGAAGATATTCTTAATTAAGCAGTACAAAACCATCCCTGATGACCTGGCTGATAAATCACAGCAGAGCGAGTGACTACAACTAAATCAGTAGGGAAAAAAGAAAAAAAAAAGTCTTACATGGTTGGATGTGATCAGCATTCGGTGATAGAAAAGGGCACCTCTCACACAGAAGGTGAAAAAGGAAATTACTCAGTTTTGCTGCTCTTTATGAACACCGGTCCACATATCTGATAGCTGATCACAAAGCCCCGACTGTGCTATAAGCAAATGTTAAAAACAATTCATGCAATGTGTGTTGCATATTAATGAATACTAAAAGCTTACACTATGACTTAGACCTATCCTGGAAACAACCATGAGAAACTATGCACGGACAGAGGTCAGAAAGGATTGGATTGCAAAGGCAATTCTCTCCCTCAATGAAACTGTAAATGGAATATACTAAAAAGAGCTCTGATTGCTGAAGTACATTTGTTTCCACTGAGAAAACAAAACACGACCTTTAAAATTACTTTCTGCTTTTTCTTAAGTTTTGTAAGATCCTTCATTTTTGGCAGAATACCTTTTGCTACTACAGCTTTGCTAGCCTAACTGCTGATACCCTGCTCATTTTCAGAACTCTTCAGAATACAAGATCAAACCCCTGAGGAAGAGCCTAGAGCTGGCTCGTTAGGCAGCTTCAGCATTTGCCCACCCAAATTAAATTTGCCCACTTCCATTCACCAACTTTGCCACTGAGCATAAACTGTGCTGAATGTTTGCACAGCAGATGAAACCATCTAAAACCTGGTTATGTATAAAAACATAGCAATCTACAAACATTCATTAGATTCAGGATGAGTCAGTTTATGTGGTTTTAGTAAACAACATTACATTTTTTAACTGTTTTATTATTTTTAAAATAATAAAAGTTTAGGACATTTTAAAACTTTAAAGATATGTAAGAGTTTCAAATTGAACATCAGGCATTTAAACCATTTTTCTTATTTTCAAAGCAAACAACTAGGACCTACAGAACAGTTTCATTTAAGACTCTGCTTAATTTATAGTCATATTTCATACATAATAAAAACTTGTCAGTTCTTGACTCCACAGATCAGACAGCTGGGTATCTAAGGCTTTTGCCTATAATGGATTGCAGGAGATGGATTTAAAACCAAAATGTTTTAGGCCTGGCTTTAAAATGAACTGAACTAGGGTTTAGACTTGTGTTATAAAACATGAATCAAATGATTTTGTAGGGTTCATAGTTTGTTTCAATGCTCTTTAATCACAGTATGTTCAGCCTGTTTTAATCAACGTCTTTATGAAAGCCAGACAATGTTCCTTCTTGCCACCACACATCACCATTAATGACTCTGCAATGGGGAATACAGCAGAAGTAGAATTTAGGACTGTTACAGTAGAGAACAGCAAAACCTAGCTTCCATTTTCAAAGTCACATTGACCATGAAGCACTGACAGATACGAAAAACCCAAATGAACCACATTTTAAGGCCTGGGCCCTCAACCTTAGTCACACAAATGGACTCTTGAGTCCATGTGGAATCTCGTTGAACACTAAGTCACTACTGCTATACAATGATTCATACCGATTAGGACTAGAGGTTTGGTCATAAAAATCCACATTTATAAGCTGAGTTGAGAAAGGCAGAGTTTTTACAACCATCTCTTCAGATGAGAATCACAGAATCAGTTTTAAGTCTGGGGGAATAGCAAGGGATTGCTAGAGCTAAAAGTGCACCCAGCTGAAAAAAAAAAAAAAAAAAGAACTTCTTCTAGATATGTAGAGATGCAAAGAGTAGATTTTATAGTGGAGTTAAGGTCTCTTCCTCCCATCCCAATCACATCCCCATAAA
This sequence comes from Tringa tobata, assembly GCA_033628505.1. Classification (NCBI taxonomy): domain Eukaryota; kingdom Metazoa; phylum Chordata; class Aves; order Charadriiformes; family Scolopacidae; genus Tringa; species Tringa tobata. The sequence goes on from JAHREE010000128.1 coordinate 1,494,941, forward strand.
TAATAAACAGGAGCACAGACCGGAGTGGATGAGAAGCTCCACACCATGCGGCAGCACGACTGCACTCACCCTCTGCCAGAAGAGAGAGAACACAGAGTGGAAATGCACGTGCAGGCAATATTAAAGGAGTGCAGTTATCCCTTCCTCTTCTGAAGAAAGAGGATAAGAAGCTCTCACTGCTTTTAATGCAGCCCAGGACTTAAGTGTTAACACAGGGCTAGTATCAGTCCTCTTCTTAATGGTCACCTGCTTGTTTAAATCAATAGAAAGATGTTGATTTACAGGAACTAATGACCTGTTATTGACCTTATAATAGAAAAACAGAAACAAGACAGGACCCATCACGATGCCCAAGACAGGTTTATAATTACTTGATTTCAGTAAGATACTTGCATGAATATAGACAGTATATTCAAGGTAATATTAAAATAAGAACAACATTCTCACTTGATGCTTTTTACTTTGCCGGAAGTTAAATATATCTTCGTGATTGCAGACATAAGCACACTTGCTCAGACCTTCAACTGGGCCTGATAAATGGTATGGTGGTTTTCCAAATCAACTGGGACAAGTCAGGTGACAAATGATTTCCATTAGCTTCAGCAGAATGGAAACAAAACAGATCAATACAAATGATTTGCAGCAAGTTCAGATCATAAATTTCCTTTTGCCCAGTTCCATCATTTTAAAATAGAAGCATTCTCCCCACACAATATGAAAAAGGCGGTAGTGATCCAGAGATTTGATCATTCCAGTTATAACAAACTGCTCATGATTTCAGCTTGGAGTGCTTTTTAATCAAGCGTTAATTTTACTCAGTGATACATAACGATATTATTTTAAAAGATGGCAAACAATAAAAATGATAATGACCATATTTTCAGGAAATGAATTGTATCCTACTGTTATGTAAAAGCTGTAACAGTCCTAGATTCTACTTTTGTTGTACTAGAATTACCTGTTATTTTGCTTTTGCATTTGCTCATTTGTCTGTGACCATTTCTAAACCCTGTTTGTGAAGGATGTTTTGGGGTCACAAATTCTCATATTTTTGAGATCAAACAACAACAGATTTTGAGCATGTACTGCAAGGAATAGCTTGAACATAGTTCCTTGCTCTTTGTAGATGGTTAAATTAAGTCCCATTTAATAAACTAGAGTCTCAAAATATACTCATCTAGTATAATGCTGAGAGGCAATACACAGTGATTTATGAACCTGCTCTTATAAGTAAGTCATCTATACTAACGAAAAAGACATTCATAAAGAAAGATTTCAGTGAAGCAGGAAAGCCATTCATTCCCTCAGAGGATGCTCAGTGCACCCCACTCCTAGAGGTACAGAATACATTTCCACAGAAACATGTTTTGGGGAAAACTCCTTTGTAAATTAATTAACATAGTGAAAAACACAAACAGTTTGTCACTTGCAGTTACACCCTCTCAATATATCTGTATAGTTATCAACATTAGTGATGTCTCCTTAATTACCTCTGATTGTGGGTTAATTTTCATGCAATAGCTAGTTCCATAGGATAATTCTTAATATCAAATGAAAATGGAACATAAACTTCCCGTAAAATTAAGTAGTCTCCCTTTCAGTGTATTGTCTTTAGCTCTTTTATCTCTAAAAAAAGAAGAGAGAAAAGCAGAATGTAAAAGTTGTCTCTTTTCCATATCAATCCATGAATAGTATCTTTTCAAGACATATCTCTCTCTTGATGTACGGGAAGGTGGAGGTTGCGATTTCCTCCCCAGGACTGCTCCATGACACCCTGCATGGGGCCATACTCCCACCTGCCTTGCCACACTACTCGTCTCTGTCTCTTACCTGTTGTTATTCAGAAGTCACACAAACAGGCCATTGGTAGAAAAAAAAGACTTTTCCCTGATATAAACCAATCCTACCTTTTGATTTTTGTACTTGACAATGCAAACCAAACAATTGCTATGTATCACCAGTGGATTCAGTTATGAATTGGGATCCTATTTCTAGAAACAAAACTTAAGTGAATTAAATCAAAACAGCATCATGGATTAGAAGAGATAGCACATACTGTAGTCTACTTGTACACACTAAATATTTATCTGAAGAAAAAAAAAAATTCACCAAAATGTGATTTTAGAGTTTATTTAAATAAACTAGAGGTATATAGAGCTAATCAGAATGAAACAGCCTCTCTTCAAAAGGTAGAGTAAAAACCCCCATGTTTTACTTCACAAGACAGGACAGAATTCCAGTAGCATTGCATGATGCTCTGTCCTGCAAATTAATTCAAATAATAATTTCTCCATAAACACTAAAAAATCACGTTCACAGATACAGCACCTGATCAATGTAAAGCAGCTGTTGCTCTTTAAAAAAGGATATGAAATTCATTAGCATGATTTTATTTAATCTGGAGAGAGTAGAACGAGAATGGATTTTAACACAAATTACTGGTGTGATTATGAGATTTACTGTTACACATGGATTTTACCTTGTGCTCTCTCTCTCCCCCACTCCTCCCTTATTTCCCTGCTCAAGATTCCTTAACAAAGCGTCCTTTGGTGCATATACAACTTTTCCACTGTCACAACTGAATACAGAAGTTCAGGTTCTGCAACTCATGTTTCAGAATGGTTTATACACACACCTGTCCCATAACCTGCCAAACGTTCACAGTCATGTCACTGACTTTCTGTGACTCAGTTATTGCACTGATGAATTCTCTAAGAGCTTCAGCCTGCTCTGCAGGACACTGAGGTCATTTGCTGAGAAGTTCCATGTACGAGTCAGCTCGCTTGCGCTGCCCCCAACACCCGCTGAAGAGGATCAAGCAACACAACGTAGGCAGGCAGATTTAATTTCAGTTTTTCAATCTTTCAGGAAGTATGAGCTACATTGGAGGGTGGGAGGCAATCATCTCCTGTCCATCAGTATTATTTTGGATTGCCCCTTCCCACTCACATTCACCCCCAGTCCACTTCTTTGTTCAATCCAACTCAAGTCATTTTGTACTACTTTTAAGTCAAAATCTCAGATTTATTTTTTTTATTCCAAAGTAGATCTAGATCACAGAAATTACTTTTTTCCCCCTCTGCAGATATATACTGAAATCCAAGTTAACCCAGTTCGCAGTATATTTCCATCAACTGGTTTAACATCTAGGAAGAAGGATTTTTAAGTCATTTTTGCAAATGTCAGCTCACTGTAATGCACTACATCACGAAGACTGAGTAAAATCCAGTCGCATTAAAGTGTTTGAGAGGTAGTGACTGCATTTACTCAATACTTCTAACTCTCTTTAATAGATCAGGAGTAATGAATTATATTGTGTATTCTTATGCCTATATGGAAATAAATGCAATATCTATACCAGTTATGTTATGATGCCTCACAATTGAACTGTGGTATTTTTCTGCTTTGAAAAAAAAAAAAAGACTGACAAAACCATCAATAGAGAGGACTGCAAGAGGCTGTCTGTCTGCTTTTCTAAAAGCCTCCATTAGGCTTCCAACTTCTCAGGAGGAAAATAAGAAAAAATAGACAGAAAGAAGAGATGCCTCTAAAATGGTGAGCAAATGGTCACTTTAGGACTGCAGCTGCTTCTCTCTGCAGGAGGCACAGCCAAGATACCAGAAGAATATTTGGCAAAGATGTTCAATATGGAGAGAAATACATAATGTGTGATCTACGGTGCTATGCTTTCTCTTAAACAAATCCCATTCCCAGATGGCCTGTAAGATACTAAACTGTTGCTTACATTTTCAGTTCCAGCTGGAGACTGTATACAAACAAAACCACTTCTGTAAGCCTCTTTACAGTTCAGTAAAATGTTCATTCTTACTTTTAAATAAATCCCTTTAACAATATTATTGTTAAAACAGTTATTGTTAAATAATTGCACCTAAAAAAAACGTGTCAGAAGAACATGTCCCGTAAGAAGAATTCCCAGGGTACAACATATATTTGTAATTGTTGGGCTCCAAATTAAGTTTCCATGTGTGTACAGAAAGGAAAAAAAAGTGATGTTGGAAGACAATATCGAGAGCATAGAATAGGATCTAGAGACAGCCAAGTATTTTAAAGGATTTACAAGACAGAAGAATGCTAAAAATATACTTGGAATACAAAAACCTAGAGCTAACTGAATAAGAAAAGTAATTAGCTCTCCCTGCTGACATTGCTTTCCTGTCAGGAGCATAACAGCACCTAGTGACAGGGGCAGCTGGCCAAGCATTTGACAGCTGTCCACATTGTGGGGAGTGCAGGAGAGCAAAAAAGCATGGAACTAAAGAGCTTTAACAAAAGTTATGAATGTTCCAAATATTACATCCTGAATGAGCTGATGTACAAGTCAATATTAGAGTTGAGCTGGTTTACTTAGAAAAAACTAAGCCAATATACAACAATTATTACTCAATATTAAAGTTCACAGGAGCAAGCAAAATTTTACCTGGTATGTTCATCCACAGGCCTGTTTGTACTATTTTCACCTGAAAGTTTATACACTGACAAATCATTTTGTTAAGTGATAGTAAGAACGTCAAATACTTTGAAATATATTTGCCCAAGGTTTTACAAACTCCACCTCCTTCTCCTCCAAGTAGCAGAGTCTCTGATCAGCAAGTACACTGTAATGGCGAGTCTACACTAGAGTCAGAGGGCAACAGAAGTCATTCCCAACAGTTTTGCTCATGTCTCAGGCCCGATTGAAAAGATCCTTCCTCCCAACTGGAATGGAAAGGAAGTCCCATTAAGCATAGTCCTGCTTCCCCATTAGAGACTGCACTATAAACTATGAGCTGTATCTCCTAGGCCTTCCAGAGAGCATAATTAACTGTTCTATGTTGTGATCTTTGAAGGTCTCTTCCTTCCTGTAAGCTTCTGAGGCCACTTTTACCTTCTGTCTTTCTGGGTCTCGTAATCTGTCTGTTCTCTGCTGCTTTCTTTCATCTCTCATCAGAGCTCTCTTCGACTAGAAGACTAATTCAAGGCATAGAATTTCAAACGCTCAGTACTTCTATGCTCACTTATTTGCTGACAGAAGTTCAAATACTATTCCAGAATTTATTTGTCCTCTTTAATAGTACATACGTGTGCAAATGAGATGATGCACAGGGAAAGCTGTACGGTTGCTACTGTACAGGGAAAGCTACAGTTCCTAGCTATGATATAGATCCTATTCTGGGTTAGGGGAATGCACAAAGTGACTCCTTAACAAAGGAAGAAATCCAGTGCTGTGCTAAATTGCTCCTCTGTTTCTTCCCATCCCTTTCTGTTACTTCACCTCCCTCCCTCTCTTTTTTCATTTCTTTAAGTTAGCATGTAACAGTCATTCTTATAGCACTACAGGTGATGCAGCCTCGAGAGGTAGTTTTAGCTTTACAGCTGGGCACTATTTCTTAAAATCTTTTCCTGATGATAGCCTCTCTTACTCTTTTTCTTTATGCTGCCGTAAGATTGGAACAACAGCTGCTCAACACATTTGTATAACAAATCACTACAGCCTGGGTAAATGGTAAAACAAAGCTTAAATGAATATAGGGATTATTCTATTTTTCTTAAAGCAGTAAGTCAAATGAAACCCCCTATCAACAGAAAAATCTAAACACTAGGAACTGCACTTAGCAGTACAGATAGTGCCTATCCACTTTCTCAAGTTGTTTTTTTTTTTTGAAGGCAGAAGAGTTTGACTTTTAATTTACATGTATAAAAAGCATTAACATGCTTCCATTTGTCTAAATTCAATTCTACAATGCATTTACTGCCTGCTGGATATAAGTACCACTCCAGGCCACTGGCTGTCTCCATTTTACTTATACCTATAATATGAAACTCTCTTAGTATTTGTGATACTACTGAGATGATTGAGATCAAATAGTTGAAAAGCTATGACTGGTTTTGCAAGAGCACATTTTAAATGTACTCATAACTTTATTGCACTCAACAATACATTCCAAGTCCACTTTTTTTCAAATCCAGATTTCAGCACCCTCGGTTCTTTGAATCTATATAACTCCCCTGCCAGCCAGGATTTGAGCTGCATACAGCCTAAGGACTTCAAAAGTTTGATAAGAATAGCCTAAGGACTTCAAAAATTTGATAAGAATGTGAAGCTTCATGCCTAGGCCTTCCTTTTAGCTCTAGTGCAAGACACACAGATTCAAATGAACACTTTGGAGAAAAAAAAAAAAAAAAACAAACAAGAAAAACAAGAAACAAATCACACCAAACCCCACAATGAACCACCTTACTTGAGCATGAAAGATTTTCAAATTCATATTCAGTAATTTATGTCAACCTTCAAACTGTAGTTTCTCCATCCCAGGTTTCATTCACAGACAGTAAGTTTCAGTGGATATTTTGCTATGTATTTCACTACTGCAGCTTTATTAATATCCCTAGGAATCAGTGCAGGAGGAATTACTCAAGATGCCAGGATCCCTTCATTATCATCACCTCCAGGTGAGTGCCAGTCAGTGCTCTTGCAGTCACCCACCTCCTGGGACTCCAACATCTGCCAGTCCCATCCCCACCATACGATCTCCTGGCGGATCAGGGAGCAGAAGCCCTGGCCCTATTCTCAGCTTCTTCAGGCAATACCATTGTAGGAGATCACTTAGAGTTTAACATGGATACGGGCCTCCCTCTGGAGCAAGGAGCTGCACCAGGCACTTGCCGGCAGCTGAAAAGAAACACATCCCCTGCCACATCCCAGCAGACCCCAAAGTAACAGGGAAGAGACAAAAACCCAAACTAAACCACCACATAGAAAACCAACTGAATGACAGAAAAACAACCCCAAAACATATACCCTGATAATTTTATGTCAAGCTCCAAGCCAGTAACATTCTGAGCAGAGCAGGTAACCCCCTCTTTAATGAGCCCCAGAGGAGAAACTGCAGCAACGGTGAGGGTACCAGGGCTTGGGGGTGCGACTCGGCTCCTGAGCTTCCACTTGCAGAGATGGAGGCTAACACCCTGCCAAAAGCTCCAACCTTCCCCACCAGCTTTGCTTGCAAACCCACAGGTCCCTCTCTGCCCCTAACAGCCCAATTTCAGACACACCATTCAACACCCAGCCTGCCGGAGTTCACTTCTTTCACCCTCCGTCACCAGAGCATTTCACAGCTGCTCTTCTCCTGTGTTCTCCCCCTCTAGCTTTACTGAACAAATGCTTTTTGAGTCAGATCTTTTAGCTGTATTGCTGCCTTCCATTTCCTGGAAAGTCACTACCTTTTTTGACCATCTGTTTTAAAATAAACCACCCCAACCCTCCTCCCAAAACAAACAAAAAAAACTCCACACAGCACAAAACCAGCAATGGAATCTTCTTCTCCAAACCAGGGATGTACAACACTTGCTTGAAATAAATAACTTCATTTTATTAACTATATAAACATTTTAATTTCAGCCATCTTAGGCTTCTGGAAGGAACCCATGTTAGTATAATTACGCTGCAAATCACTCCTATTGATTAACACAACAACCAGTTTTAAAGCGCAGTTCTATTTTGAGGCTGAAAGCAGCAGAATTAGTGGCTAATGATTTGATAAAGTCAAAACATCACAGACAACATCCTACTGATCACACATGGAGATGGAAAAGTCAAGTAGCTCTTTAGAGACCAGGATGTCATACAGGACAGTATCAAATACTTTGCATAAGTCCAAGTAAATGACATCTGTTGCTCTCCCTTTATCTACCAACGCTGTAGCACCATAGATACCGCTTCAGTTGGTGTCAGCTGCTCCACCTACCCAGGCCAAAGTTAGCCCCCACAACACATACTAACATCCAGAAATAACAGCAGTTGTCAAACTCTGCTTTAATCTGTCCACGAATTCGTTTTTTTTTTTTTTCTGTTAACAATACTTGTAATTAGGAATAAGTACAAAGTCTGCTTTGATAGCTCGCTCTAATGACAACCAGCATAAAGCACTTCAATAGGGAGGGTGGAGAAGGGAGTGAGTCAAACTGCTTGTGGTTTTGCATTAAATTGTCTGGATTGCCAAACTACTTACCCTCAGCCATACCCTTAGCCATAACCTCTAAAGCCAGAGCTGCCAGTATTATTCCTAGAATAAAAAGCAGTCAGCTTGATCACTAAACACATATTGGGCATTTCAAAAATATGAAGTAGCAAAGTTGGGTACTGAAGAATTCTTGTCTGAGGCAGCATTAACTGAGCATAAATCTGCAATAAAACCTTTGGCTGTGGATACGGGCTACTGGCAAACACAGCCAGGCCAACTGCACCGAGAGCAGTCCACAGCATCCTCCCTGCCACAGGGAATACGAAGGCCAGCTCCTTGGCAGGGACCTGCAGCTCTGCTTCCCTTGGCTCACACAGTCCCAGCAGATCACACCCAGAGGCACAGACCTTGCGTGGTGCACACGGAGGAGCCGTTGCTGAGGATTTATACCATGTGTGATTAAGGTGCTTTTGCTGCGTGTGTCACACTGCTGTTTATGATACACAAAACGTAGGTGCTGTTTTTCCCCCTCTCCCCACTCCTTCACCAGCAGCTGGGAAGGTCAAGAGAACCCATCTCATCCTGTGTTATTCATATTTGCTGGTAATAAAGCTGTGTTACTTGCTTTCTGGCTGCTTCATTTCTACACATGCAGTTGCATAAACACAGCAACACTCATCAGTCAGCTTTCACATTAGTAAGTCCAGTCGTGGAAATTGTACGGCTACCCAGAGATGGCATCATGTATTTTGAAAGGCCATAATATCATCTGACTAATACTCTAGGACTCGATTCTCCTCTCGCTGGCATCATGAATGAGGAAGAAATTGGCATATGGTAGAGGATTAAGTAAAAAAACAAGAACACAAAGACACCCCCACAGAACCCAAAATATAAATCTAAACGTCAGTTATAAATAAGTCAGCAAAAACACTCATATGAAAGCAGGCAATGGAGATACAGAACCACCAAAACTTATTTGAGGTTCAAAACAAACATATAATTTTTGGTCACTCCAAAAGTCTCCATCTTGCCACAAATAAATATTTTAAATAGAAATGCTCATGGAACGTTCCTAAATTTTAGCCCATATTAGTATGCCTTTTATTTCATGTCTGGCCTGTTGAGACACTGAAGCCTTTTTAGAATGATGACAGTGATGTTATCTTTTTTTTAATGCCTATTGAGAGCAGAGCAGCTAATACATGTAAACAAAACTAAATATATACTCATCCTTATTATAAATGGATTTAGAGTTTGAGTGCAAAGGAAAACAACTATATTCCCTCAACAATCAGATACTTGGTTAATTCCTAGCAAGCCCTAATCTCCATACCAACTCCCAGGGCCCTGCAGAAGAAACTGTATAAGGCTAAAAGATGCAAAACCAACGGAGTCCTTGCACTTTCTCCCACATAAAAAGCGAAAATGAAATGCTCACTGTATCATATTATGCCAGTCTTTTTAGAAAGTGGAGTCAAATTAAAAATACACAAGCCTACACACCCTGGGAGAAGTGGAGGGAAAGAGGGGATCATAATTGAAGATTTGTGCTATTTTATCAAGGTAAGAAGTGTAAGAAAGATATTTGGCTTTTTTGAATGATGATCCTTCAATGGAAGAACTGAAGTTCAGTCCTTGGTCTTCTGTCCCCCTCCGCCACAGCCTGCAGTGTGGTGAGTCTCCTAATGCAGGAAAATGCCATTTGAGTCTCCATACTCTCAGACTAGCTACTCTAGGACAAACGTTTTTAATGCATTCGAGCCCATTATGCTCAAGCACGCCAACATTCTCTTGAGCACTCCAAGAACACAGACACAACTCCTAGGAATTCTGTTTTTGAAAGTGACAGATGTGTCTGACAGCTCTCAGTTGCCTTGGTATTTCACATTAGACAAATACTTCCGAAAAATTTCTTACACTTAAAACATACCAAATGTTTCTTATATTTGCACAGTGTTTTCATATTTAGAAATACACAGCATTTGAAATGAACAATAAAAATACATTAAAACAGAGTCTAAGTGCTTTGAAAAGTATTCTCAAGTTTAAACAAGATCTACAGATGAAAAGTCAGTCTTTGCAAAAATAATTTCTTAAACAGCATTTTTCGTATGATGTTTCTGAAACAGAAGTTAACTTCTGATTTTATTAACAGAAGAAAAGCCAAAACCAGCAGAGTAAGGTCTACTGAAATTCCCATGTTAGGTTCATATAAACAACTGAAGTGCCCATCCCCAACCGGATCCTATTGTTTCTTCTAAAAACTATAAAAGTATCATAAAACATGAATTACACCTGCTCATTTTGAAATTTGTTTGTCACATGAAGGAAAATATTTTTCCAGATTCAATCTGGAGAGCAGAAGGCAAGAACTATGGGCAAATCAACGTCTACACGATGCTGTCTTTGAAAACAGATTTTAAAAACAGTACATAGACATGATCCTCTGAACACCCCAGCACTGACGACCCAGGCACAGCCGGAATAGATGGCTTGCAGCCATGATCATGTTCCACAGCAGAAGGCCACACACTCACCCAGTAATGAAACAATAGCGAATCATCTCTCTGAACCCTTTCTCAGTAAATCCACCCTGTGGAATAGCAGCTGTACACCTAAAAAAGCTTAAGGCACCTAAAGTAAAGAACAAACTCTTAAAAAGGCACATAGCTTGAAACTTGTATGCCCATGTTTAACAGCCCCACCTAAACCTCTTTCCAACAATAGAAATCTCATATACGGTGCAGTTCCTACATTTTGTTGACACAAACAAAAACAACAAAAAAAGGAGTGCCTGGGATTTTTCCCCCTTCCCTAGAACACAAATGCTTTTGAAAGAATTGACTTATTCCTACCTTCTCTGAGAAAAATCTGGTCTCCTTCAAGATAACAACCACCAGCAGTTTGAAATAAATAAATGTTACACTAATCATACAAAGTCATAATTAAAAGAGAAAAATTCATAGAACCAGAATACAGTTCACAACATATATCTTCCAGCCTAGGTTTGTAGATTGCTAAACTTGACTTTTAATTTTTTTGAGGTGCAATAGTTAAATTCTTGTAGAATTGCTATAGATGCTTGAAGGTTAAACTAATAGAATTATAATTTATGGGTTTCAAACAACCACCTTATTGCTGCAGAAATTTGATAAGGCTCTTATCTTTCAAACCAACCACACTACAGGATGTGCAAATCATAAGCTATTATCCTTTAGTTCCCTCTTTTCCCAGGAGAAAGACCAGACTGCCCATGTTCAATATGGATGAAGGCCATTCAAGATGTCACCACCATGTCAAATTCCAGAAGTAGATTCAGCATGCAATATGTTAAAAACAAAGGTTTGGAGCTTTTTCGCTTGTTCTTCCCCCTTTTTAACTCACTGTTAGCTATTCTGGACAAACTATTTCTTCTAAGGTTAGAAAGGTAGAGAGCACATAAGAGCAAATCCACCTACTCAGTTACTAACATTCCCCTGCCACCTCTCCTCAAGGTGACCTGTTGTAACTCACAGAAGGAGCATCCTAGGCCAGAACAACAACTTCATGTCATATTCCAAGCCCTTTTAATTCCTTTCCTTTCTGAGAAAAAAAAAATTAAAAATAAAAATTCAACTCTACCTCCCCGGCAGATGCATCTCTTCATACTTTGCTGGGCCATTTCAGTGAAAGCTGTGGGACTGTGCAGCTTCTCTTACATACAGCAGCTCTGCATTGAAAGGGGGCTGCCGTTCAAATCCACCAACTACTCCCCTTAGTTGCCTCCATTAGTCTGGAACAAAGTAGCTGATCTGCATAACATAAGTTTATCTTGTATATCTTTAACAATATTTAATGCATTCACTATTTTGAAACAGCATAATGAACGAGAAACCATTTCCTTGATTCTCAATGCATTGGTCTTCATTCACTTCTACTGAAGAAAAGCCAAACACATCACAACTGGAATATTTTGTATTCTCTGTAGTGAGATAAATGACTAAACATGCAGAGCAAAAGAGACACAGTTATAACTTGTTTAGCTCACTTTTTTCTTTTTTTTTTTATTAAAGTGTCTTTGCTTTGATATACCCTAAACAGAAAACAGAACTTCATTAGAAAAGAATGAATTTTATCAGCAACCAAAGTACTGAGCAGAAATGTAAAGATAGTCAAATGGCAATTACACAACCTGTTACTCTAACTCTAGTGACCGAAGTACAGAAAAACATTTCCCTTTAGCTGTCTGTGGAAATCTCATTTATTCAGTAGCCACCTGCACCTAAAATGTTAACATTCTCCAATATACAAATTCTTCTTTCCCTTCTCCATCTGTTTATGTAACATCTGCACATGAAATGCTCTCATGCGCTTTAGAGAGCATTAATCGTGGTTACATTTCAGCAGCGGATACACCATGTCCTTACCAGTTTAAGAGGCAGCAACCATGAGAGTCACTTAAGCCAGTGAAGACAGGTAGCAAGTAAATACAAATATTTTACTTAATCCAAAACGGTGTGTCTGCGTAGATAGAGAATACACATACAGAGATCCCATATAGATTTTTCAGTGTTGTCCTTAAGTGTTACTTTTATCTGTTTTACATGATTAATATAAAAAAAAAAAAAAAACACAAAAAACAGTCAAATGAGGGAGTGTTATATTCCAGGTATTGAGATGTTACTGTCTGCACTTATATGCAAAGGTGCTTTAGTACTGTGCCTCTCTCCCTGTACCCAAAGTCTTTGCATTGTGGAAGCATCTACCTCTTTGCTCTTGGTCTGAATTTCACTCTTCCCCAATCTTTTTCAGTTCAGTGCTTCCTTTCCTTTACCTTTGTTTTAAGGACATGAAGCTGACAAACCAAACCCACAACTCGCCGAGTGTGGGCCAGCCGAGAGGGCGATCGAATGAGCACAGACCCGAGGACACGATACAGTAAATGAACTCCACGTTAGTCATGAAATCAGCAAAGCAGCTTCAACACATCCTCGTGCCAAAACTACTGCATTTTGCCAGATGCATTAGCTCAAGTGCGGTACTATACTGACATTATTATATTGCTCTCCACTCTGCAGCTAGCCTGGTGTCTGCCAGCTTGTACATCTTTGTCTGATACTCCAGTACATAGTACAAATACACGTAGTATTTGCTTAAATTTCACAGCTCATGCTAAATGTTGACTTGTCAAAGCATCTGGAAGACAAGTAGTGATGTGGTTGAGACACAGTGGTAGAAAAAATTTAAATTGTACTTTTTCTCATACGGATCTACCACTAATGCCGCAGATTATTTCCTCCTGCAACTCACAGTCATCTCTTTTCTTCTCACCACCCTGTCACTGCCACTGAGACTACTCTTATAAAAGTACTTTATCATGTTTTGCTTTAGAGTTTTTTCCGCCATGAAAAATCTCAGTGTAATGGAGCATTCCATCAGGAGGCCCATGGCACACAGCCAGGCCTCTGAAAGGGAGTTTGATGATAGATAAAGGTAATTATAGCGTAACATTTGCCATACTACAATTTAAGGCTATGTCAGCACTCTCCCCCCTTTAAGAGGCTTATAACTCTATGAGAGCCTCTGGCCTGAAACTTGATAAATACACCCAGTGAAGAATAATCTGAAATGTAGAGTCAATGAGATGCCTTGAGTTGAAAAGTAGTAATGCTAAAAGTAGTCTTGGAGTGATAGTGGATGGAAGGTTTGATAGTGCTTGCAAAGAGATCTGATGGAAACAAATAATTACCAAACATCCATCACTTTTCTATTTGTGTATTTTGAGGAACTGCCAGTGAATAAAGTTCTTAGAATACAGACTGTTAAGTTTCTTGGTAAAATTAAAGTTATATTAAGAATGAAAAGTAGCACTGAATACATGTTCCAGAGCTAAGCAATTGCTGAGCAAAAGCTCTACCAAACCAATAAAATATATCCCTTCCCCAGGGCAGTTTTACTATTTCCCCTCTGTGCCCCCTCCCATCCTACTACTTTAAGTAAATTGTTGTAATGGTGCAATTCTCGTTTTTCCATTAAAATTCTGCACGTCAGCCCTGAAATCACAAGGGCACTGTATGGACAACACTCAAAGCGTATCCATACAGTTGGGTACAGGCTACACGAATACAGCCCTGACCCCTCTGGCCCTGTACACAGTACTAGCCCCAAGCCAGCTCTGCTCCAGGAGCCCCGTAGAACCATCAGTTTGTTGATGCACCTGAGCTAGTATTTCACTACAGAAAACCTCAGAGGGAAAAATAAACAAACAAAAGTAGCTGAATTTAAGCATCCTTAACCAGAGCTTTGCCCGATTCATCTGGCAAAGCAGCTACACTGATCTGCCCCAGTTTCCCTCAAATAAAGAGAAATGTGATGACAAGCACAGGTTAGGAAAAGAGACAACCTGAGCTGTAAAAGGTCTCAACAATAGTGTTATAGATGGTTTTGATCACGACTTGCAAAGCTGCCACAATGGGCCGTGCTACATGCTTTAAGTCCCCAAATGCATCTGCTTTACCATCAAGCTTCTAAAAATCCTACAGCATCCTCCAGAGCAGGACAGAAGACAGGGGCCATGACAGCCCTTACTTCCCACCCAGCACATAACTTCTGTATTGTATCTTTTATAAGAACAGCATAAAACTTCACCAGTTGGGTTTTCAATGAAAACAAGAGAGGAATTTCAGGTAGTCATAGAACACAATCTTTGAGTAGAATCTGTTCTCATTAGATAGAAAACAGATCCTCTCCTTTTTAGAAGAGACTCTCACAGAGAGGAAAAAAATACCACTCAAGTCAGTAAATTTACACTATTGTGGACTTTTAAAAATTACAGAACACCACAGTGTTAAGCATTTCTTCTTAAAAGTCACCACAAATAGCAGGAACAGCACAGCCTATCAACCTACCCTACAAAACAAAGTGAAAAATCACATTCTGACAGACCCCCTCACCACTCCATAGCCAGAAGTCCTTGAAGCAGTGATCTGTGTGTTATTTAGCTGACACTTTAAAAATGCAACATGGCAGCAGCCTTCTTCATAAAAAAGAATAATCATGCCAGTGGGTAAAACTTTCTCTTTGATAAAAGCCTACAAGATACAGACTTTGCAGGTAACTCCCCATTGCTCCTCTCATAGTAACTTTTGGGAATGGTCACAAGATTAGATCTGGTTCCAGGTGTGCAGCGCAGAAGAAAGAATAAACATAGCCCTTACCACCAGTTCATAGGCGATAAAAATCTAAGCACAGTAAACATGGAGGCTGAGACCTTTAGCCGAACAGCGTAAGCGGTCCTAGAGAAGTTTTCTGTGCTGTTAAGGGTCCCCCATTAACACCCACACGCTGCCAGCAGACAGAATTGTTTCACCAAGAGGATTTGAGAAGCATAGAGCAATAAATAAATTAAATTATATTGGACCTGAGAGACCAAGATTGTGAAGAAGAAACCACAGTAGCAATGATCCCAGTGAGACTATGGAGGAAAGAGAGCCTTACCTGGCTCTGTGGATTTATAGGGGATGAAACCAAAAGGACATGGGAATGTTATTAACAGCATTTCAGAAGAGCTTTTTTTTTCCTTTAATATGAGTGGCTGGAAAAGGAAGCATAAATGAACTTATTTTGGCCACTGCAGCTTATCATCACTGAGTATGAGAAGGATAAATAAAAGTGAGAAAATAGAGAAGACTTTCTTTAGAAAATAGACGACTTTATGAGGAAATACAGACATAATTTTTTACAATTATCTCCATATTCCATAGAGAGTCCATAGAGAAGGTTATTTTATTAACTCACTGCATACATAAGAGTTATATTGTAAAGTAAGGTGACACCAAATATACAGGTGTATGGTGGGGAAAAAAAGCTGTAGGAGCACTCAGACTGGAAACAAGGATGACGTGAAAAGGTAAAAAGGCAGTAAAAAGAGGAATATATTATCCCAGCTTAAATAGGAAATCAAAATGGTGGAAAAGTTATTTTAAATGGAATTATATGGCAGTATTAAGAATCAAGTTCCTCTTCAATTCCCTTCTTTCCACTTTCTAAGACAGTACACAAGCAGATGCAACAGGACTGAAGCATGGAAAAGTCACTAGCTGCCAAAGGGTCTTGTATTTTACAGGGTTAAAAGCAGAGAGCACTAGTAGTAAAAGAAGGTCCAATTAAAATTCACGGAGCTATTGATCTTAGCCCTGCTCCAGTGAACCCTCTTTCTGCTTCTAGCTCATAAACAAGATGACATAGAAAAGAACTATTGATTTCCATATGATATCTTTTTGGATACATTTTCTTAGAATCTTAAAATTGCATGAAGTGTTCGTAAACAACTGGCCTTAACGTGCTCATGTCTGGCAGAGAGCACAATCCATTTGCCAAGTGTTATAGATGGGGGAATTAAACCAGGTAGATGGGTTCAACTTCACACAAACTCAAGCTTCCCACCTGGAAAGCAAAACACATCATCCTGTATCTACTTGCCTTCTTGTTACATGACAGAGCAAAAGCTTTTTACCCCAAATTAAGTATATGCTGATCACGACACTCCCAGCTGACGCTTCTTGCAACTGTAACTGAGGCTGAAACTCCCTGAACATACCCACCAGCCCTGCAGAGAAGAGCTCCCCGTAGACTGTAGCTGCCATCCCCTGGGGTGCCTGCAAGGCTGTGGGGACAATTCCTCACCTCGATCACCTCCTGGTATCGGCAACAGGCCCCAACTGCAAAACTTTTAGGCAGCTATTCATAAAATAGCTGAGCTCAAGCTTAACATTTGAGACTAAAAATACCCCCAAAACAGTTAAAACACAAGCACCAGAAAAACCAGAAATGCCACGTTGCATCTGCTAAAAAAGCTTAGACAACAACTGATTATACCCAGACTGTTCTGGATGAGGTGAAAGCACAGCCCCTTTCCCTGACACCTTCTCCCAATGAGTTTCAGGTCACAGTGCCCGCAGCAGTAATATTAGCAAATATAATTTGCCACTATTAGGAGAGATAGAAATAGTTTCCCCTCCTTCCTTATCAGCCTTCCAGCATTTTCTGTCATTCTGAATCAGAATGATACACTGACTTGCTTGCCATTTTTAAACTGTACATAAAGTAATGAAGCATACGTGTCTGGGATAAACAACCATTCACCAGTGAAAATGCAAGAGCTGAGGTTGTTCAGACTGTAGGTGTTAAAACCACTATTTTTACTACTGCCCTCTCAATTGAGTAACTCACTACGTAAACCAGGCAGCCAAAATTCAGTAATTATGTAAAAAATGCTGGCTTTATCTACTTACAACCTGATGCAAAACTGATTGCACCTAGAACTCACATAAGTGAGTCCCCACATGTGCATTTTTAAAGTAGGATATGAGATCAGCTCAAGTATCACGTGCCTTTCCTTGGAGTAAATTTTGAATAAGGGATAACATAATGGCAATATTAAGGGTAGCTAAGAGAGCAAATATAACCAACAAGCACCTTGCAGGGAGTATAACTAATGTCTTATAGGAATAAAAAGTAGAAAAATATCTTATTTGAGAAATCCTTTTATCTGCAAATTGCTTTGTTCTTGTAAAAAAAGAAAAAAACAAACTACACAAGTAAAGACAGAATACTGACAGAATTATTTTGTGATCTCCTGTTTTTAAGTAGAGACAGCTTCAAAACATTCATTTGCTTCAGGGATTTGTTTAAAGCAGAGCAAATTCATAAACGTTTTCTTTTCATGATAGGGACTAAATTGTGGGCTGTTTCAATTCCTCTTTCACAGTCGTCTTACTTCATATTATTTAAATAACTACAGAATTTGCCTATAAACAAATGAGAAAGACTCCTAAATGTTTGCTTTCTGCTACACTAGTGATTTCCCCAGAAGGCAGTATAAAGCCTCTCTGTTTCCTATCACCAAAACAGAGTCAGAAGGGATGTCCTTATTGATGAGGTTTTTATCTAACATTGAAGATTTCTGATGGTAGAGAGTCCACAGCTTCCCAGACACTCTGTCCTTCTGCTGTCTTATTGCTAAGAAGTTTTCAACCCCTACCTTGCATCTTTCTTGCTGAAATCTGGCCTTTTTACTTTTTTTCTAACCACTACAGATATGTGGAAGAAATGAGGCTCTTGCACTTTCAAAATCCAATTTGGGCACCCTCTCCCCACCCAACCACTCCACCACCTTCTGTCTTCATTGCTCTGGGCAGTTTCTCTCATCAGTCACACTTTCAGCCCATGTGTTCTACCACTCTATAGACTTGCCAGCTGGGTCACACACCTAAACTTTTGCTGGTCTTCAGCTAAAGCTGTATCCAGCTGTAGTTATTTCGTGAGTCTTTATTTCCAAGTTACCACTGCTAGTTTGGGACGTCAAAAGCTTTAGTAAAGTTACTGCCCCTGTTTCTCCTGTAACAAAGTCCTATTTTTCAGGACTCATTTTGTCAGATGAGTTTACCAAGAACAAATTGTGTCAGTGTGGGCTACTGCTTACATCCTCGTCTTTTCAGTGCTGACAAAGAGATTAATTCTTCCAGGTTAAGCAGGTAAGTGACATTCTAGGTTCCCTCCCTTGGTCCTTCAAAGGAGTGGTGTTATGCTTGCTTTTCCCTGCAATACACCTGACCACCACAGTTCTTCAAAAGTAACCACTAACAGTCTGAATCAACAGTGAGGAATGAAAGCAGTAACTCAAAAAATAATGCCACTGCAACAGTAGTAAGCCACATGTAAGTGGCTTGGTATTGTTTATACTCACTTTCATCCCTGCATATCCCACTCAATATGAGCAATAAGAAGATGCAATGCCTGTGCATTCACAAAACAGTTTAATGACATCCACTAAAAAGAGAATAGTAACCATAGTTCTTAGAGGTTTCTGATTATAGAAGTACTTTAACTGAAATCAGAAAGGCAGCTCCTAGCACATAAGCTTAAGATAACTGCACTTCCTGCAAGAAAAACAAACAAACCAAAACCCAAACTACTAAAAAACTGTAAGTCATTAACTTCAGGCCAAATAGTTCAATTCAGTATTAATAACATTTATATTGCAAACCAGTGCCATATGTCAGGACCCCAGCATGCAAACAGACCATATAATGTTGCAAATACGACTGAGAACAAGTATTCTTTCTCCTAACTGCTCGCAGCTGAGGTCATGTTAAGGGACAAAAGCAGAGTAAGTTGTGAGAACATGGCAAAAGTGGAAAAACTATTTTTCAAGTGGCTGATAAAGGCCTGACTCTACAGAATGCCAGGTGCTGCTAAAAAAGCAGAAAAATGTATAATAGCTGCTATTAAATTCTGTCAGTTGAAAAGCACACGCTGTTTACAGAGACATCCTGTAATTTCACGTTGCAACTTTCAGGCTCCATTTTGATCCCTGGTCTATACTTTCTTCAGACTGAAACTTTGAAACACATTTCAATAAAAAAAAAAATAAATAAATCCACCAACCTTTCCCAGCATACACTCAACAGAAAACTTTCCAACACAAGAATAACATACTCATTGGTCATTTTATCAATTTAGTTCTTGCTGGCTTCTCTTATAATAATCAACACATAAGTAACAATTGTGTCTTATGGGACAAATGGGAGCTTTTCTAGCTTTATCAGCCTAGAAAAAGTAGCAAAGAAAAAAAGGCAAAATCTTAGCCCAGTAACTTTGTGAGAAATCTCGAACTGATTTAGAGTGAGGACCAAAGTTTTATTACAAACTGAACTATGCACTAGAGCTGCAACAGATCAGATGTTGACTAAACCTTTCGTAGGTAGGAAGCCTAAATTCCCCAAGGACATGTGAAGAAACTATGCACTGCACACTATGTGAAGTCAACTACCTTTCAATTTTATTTTTCTTTCAGTAACCAAGGAACACATTACAATGTAGAAACTATAGTGACTTTGAAACATTCACCATTGCTTATTCAAGACATAAGGGGAAAAAAAAACCCAACACAACCTTGAAGGAACACTCACAGGTGGCTTTGGGAAGGCAGTTAACTTCTGAACTCAAACAGGGCATAATGTCTGAATTTCTCCAATTCACTTTGCTTTTGCTTGAGTCATCAGGATTTTAGTTGCCTGAAGACTAGATGCATTGACAGCATTACTGAGAAACACACCTTAGTGGCTGAGAGTTCACTTTCCTTTGTGGATGAAACCCAAGGCTACAGGTCCCATGTCCTATCTCTCTGGTAACACTGGGACATTTCCCAGCAGGAAGGTTGGCTCTGCAGACTATGGGGGAGAATGGATGGTCAGCAAATTTTCTGTTGTCCTGTTTTCACCTAACAGTGGTCACAGCATATGTTACAGCTGCTGTGTGAGCCTCAGGAATGTAACAGTTGATATCGTTAGATCAACTCATTTTCACACAGTGCAACACTACTAAAGAATCTATCCATTTCTCTGTGTGTTGTTCACAATCAGCCTTTACCCACATTCTCATTTTACACTCATCACCTCCATATCTGAAGGTGCTCAACTCTTCCCTGGCACAGTTTGTGCCCAAACAGGAAAGAATCACAGCACAGACTACAAGGATTCATCTCCAGAGGCAATATTCCTATAAGAAAACATTTCATGTGGAATTCAAGACTCCATTCTCTCTTTCAAATACAGACTTCTCTAGCCTTTCCTCCTTAAAGCAGAGAAATAGAATACTGTTAAGCATACTCTGAAAATACCAAAGTGAAGATTTTGGGAATATAAAGCAAGTAATTATAATATCACTATAGAGCTAATGTCTGCTACATTCAGCAAAAAACCAGCTATTTAAAACTACACATGCGGTAAGAGTCAGTAAAGACTGAGAATACAAGGTACACATCTGATTTTACATATCACAACTACAGCCTCACCTAGTATAAGCTGGCACAGCTCAGCTGGCATTCAAACTACTCTACATTTCAACTGAAATGCAATGGCATGATACAAATACAGAAAATAACAGTATTAGCAGTGCTCAGATATCGCCAGGGGTTATCTGTTCTGCCACCTCAGATACACATCTCACCTTCTCTAGGCACTCTCTAAAGATAAGCATAAAAATATGTCATTTCCCCCATTACAACTATGCAGCTTGAAAGACAAAAAATTAGGATGGTATGCAGTACACCTTGCATAAAATTCTTTATGTTTCACTGCATGATCCAGACTTGTCAGATGTGAAAGACCAGTGCCACCATCTGGTGCCTGCTAAGTCTTGGATCTTTCTTTCTAGTCCAAGAGGAATTCACAGTTTGTCTAATTCAATACATAAAAGAGGGGGAGAAGAAGATAAGCAATTCTGAAAAATAGAGCAGAAGGCTTAAAAAAAACCTTCAATGCAGCTGTTGCAAAAGGAGCCCAATACGTTAGAATGAGCAAAACACAAATACTGGAAGCTGAGAGGGATTAAGAAAGTAAAGTAAGCAAGCAAAGGTCTTGTCAGAGGAAAAAAGGGTAAGTCTCAGAAAAAAATACAGACCATGATTCAAATCATATCTGTAAACTCAGCCTTCGCTAGTTATGAACTCTTAAAAATATTCTTCCAAGCATTGCTCACAAGGAGGTTGGGAATCATCCAAGCAAAGTGTTAACTATTTCCATGAACTTCATATGGAAAATAATAAGAATTCAAAATTTCTTATTTGTCTTCACTTATTACTCTAAGAAAACAAAGCCAGTTCCTGTTACAACTCATTCTAGGAATCCTTCTAAAAATCAGATAAGCATTTTGATTTTAAAACAGATTTCTATGCCTTTTAATTGATTTTGTGTTTTATTTGGGGATGTTTGGGAACCCCCTGGAACAATCCCACCTATACCATTCCCAAGGCCAGGGAAAGCGGCAGCAACGTTCATTAATATTTCCTCCCTCACTTCTTAGAGTGGATTCTTAAAACGTGAGCTACTTCATTTCTGTGCTTTTATGGAGGGTCAGGTTAGCATTCCTAACCGCATTAGCAGTGAGAGCGCATCGCAGCCCTGCCCGTGGTGTGGAACGGCACTGGCAGAAAATCCTCTCCTGCGCCCTTCTGCGAGGGAGCTCTGCTGACAGGAACGCACCGAGAAAGCCTCTGTGACCTACCCGGGCACAAGGATAAGTAGTAGTTTGTGACATCTGGGAAACTAAAAAGCAAAGAGAAGAAAGCATTCAGCAGCCCAGCACTGACCTGTGTGCAGCGTGGCCGAGGCAGGGCCTGGGTGCGCAGGGCCTGGCAAGTGAGGGAAGTATGAAGGGAGGGCATGGGGGACTCGGTCCTGGCCTCTGCGTAATCCGGGTCTGACACCATGCTCCAAAACTCATTACTTGTTATTAAAGCGCTAGTCTGGCTCATACCATGTGGACATAACGAAACCCCAGCAATAAAAGCGAAGGTCTCTGCCCCACAGCTGGCACAGCCCGCTGGAGCTGCAGCGGCAGAGGTGGCCTCAGGAACCACCAGGACAGTGCACACTCTGCTCCCGGCCCGGCTGGCTCCACTGCCCAGAGCTGCCCTCAAGATATGTTCCTTGAGGCTCTGCAGAGACGGCCTAATTCCTTCTTACACAGATCCCCCCCCATTTCCACCTCTAACATGCCCTTCTCTTTTGCCTTCAGAGGCTCACCCTGCCAAAACAGCAAGTACCTGAGGTTTCGCTCAATTAAAACCAGAAAAAACAGCCTGGTACTTCGCAAAGTTGTTAATGGAAGTTGTGAACCTAAATATTAGACATTGATGATTTAGCAGGTGAGGCAAAACTGAGAAGATAGATATGCACAGCCAGTTATACCTGACACTGGTTAGAATCAGCCTTTAGGCAGCTTAACATTCAAAGCACAGACACATTCACTTTTCCATCTTCCCTTGAAGTGATAACTGCTCAAGCTGCAGCCTTCAGAGCCCTCAGCATGACATATATCTCTTCCTATACTGAAAGCCTCCAGCTCCCACAAATGCACCCCCTATCCAATTAACCAACAGTTTGTTTGCAAAGCCATCAATCCACAGGACCTCCTTACAGTTGGGGTTTTGTCATTCTGACTCTACTCTTCAAATTCCCTCCCAGAGGCAGCCTGAAACATTCTGTCACAAAGCAATAAGGATGAATTACTGGGTGGACGTTGCCAAAACAGCTTTGCCTTAATTTTTCATAATCATGACAAAATATTTCCTGTATTCATAATTTAGTAAATTACTAATTTAGGTGCACGATAGTCTGAAGATTATGATTCACATAGCAGCCTGCACGTTGTAGCACTTAATCACTCCTCGAAAGTTAAGGCACTTGCCCCACAAAGATTACCAGAACAACATCTAAACTTCAACAAGTTTATAGCTAAGCAGCACAATTAATCGGTATTCTTATCAGAACAGTTTGATCCATCTTTGTCATCTCTGCCTAGCAGTGTCATTTAATTGCTTTCCACCGCTAGCTTCTCATTGGGCCAGCTTCATTAGAAGAATGGTTTATGTAAGCAGCTTTCCAAAACATTAATTTTTACAAAGCCTAAAGTTAGATGATAATAAATGAAGATTCACATATATCATACATGCTGTAATTGCTATGTCGGAGTAACGATGTATAATTTTAATCCGGGGAGAACAGTATTTATTAATATGCAGATTTGAAAAGTAGAAGTAAGCAGTATTTATTTACATCATCTGGTAGTAGGTGCTGGTATTCTCAAATACATCTGGTGAAAATCCAAACTACTACTAAAGTAGATGGAAACATTCAGGGTCTACCAAAGGTAGATCTAAAGCCTAACACAGTAATCTGTGGATATTTTCCCTCACACCACCACATAAGGGCTTTGTCATATACTAGCTGGTAGAAAAGTTTGTTCTCTAAGACAGCAGCAAAAGGCAAACAATTCTAAGTCCCTACTACACAATACACATTTTATAAAAATCCGATTTCTTTTTCCCCCCAAACCAGAAAGCACTATGTTCTTTTCATACATGAAGACATTCAGGTCTTTGCTGTTTCCGATTCAGGATTAGACCAGTCGCAGGTCCTTAACATTACAGACCTACATTGTGATTTTCAACACGATATAAGAAATTTTTTAGTCAGAACAATCATTCACTGGAACAATCTCCTCGGGGACATGGTAGAGACAGCATCACTGGCAGTTTTCAAGACACGACTGGATCTCATCTAGGCTCCCTGTCCCACAAAAGGTTGGAGCAGATCATCTTTCATGGTCCCTTCCAACCTGGGCTGTTCCGTGATGATTCTGTGGTTTCTGGCCCAGTGTCCAGAACACGATCCAAGAGCCAAAAGCCTTATTTTTTTATTAAAAAAAAACCAAACAAACAAAAAACCAAACACCTATATTATCACTAGGATGTTTCCCCCAGTGTCTGGCCAAATCTATCTTGCAGTAAGTCCAGTGTTTCTTGTCCCTAGACAAGGAGAGTGCAGCAGGTTATTTTACCTGGTACTCCACAGATCTCTCTTGCATCCAAGAGCTGACGTCACCTCCAAACCTCCCCCTTTAATTTTATCTTTGTACGCCTATGCAAACACTGTTCTTTCAAGCCCTCCAAGATCACATTTCATCTATCTCTGATCACTCTTTGCTTTTCTCCAGGCTACTTTTGCCAGATTTACAACCTGCTGTAAGGCTGGAGCCTGACCTAGCTGCAATACCTCTGGCTACACCTGGAGCATAACAAGCAGAGTAGGGGGGATGATGACTCCTTTCTTGCAAAAAAGGGAATCCTTTTCGTACATCTCAAGCAGTGTTAATACTGTTTGCAAAAGCTTGATGTTGATGCCATCAAGTGAACAGAGCACAGTAATTCCCAGCATTCTCTTCTGAGGGGCTATTCTGTATCCCGTGACTGCACAGATGCTGTTCTTACTCTTCTATCCATTGAGCTGCTGAATCTGCTGTACCAGTAAAGTGGCATGCTTGGGGGACAGGGGGGAGGGGGTTTTCTGCAATTCATCCAGTTTATTTGGAATTCTGTTTCCACCGAGTTTGGCATTATGTGCTAATTTGTTAAGTATATTCTCTCTTCCTTCAAGTCATTCACCAAAACAAAAACAAACAAACAAAAAATACTGAACAGCACCAGAGCCAGGACAGATTGCTGAGGAACTCCAGTCAGTACACCCCGCTCTCTTCCCTAGTTGGCCACTTGAAATTGTTCCCCAAATACAGTTTTTTAGCCACGCACGCACCACAAGTAGCTGTTCTTACTAACAAAGCCCCCATCACAAAACATGAAATCCAGCAGGGAGCCTCTGATTTGTCCTCACGTACAGCGGCAGAGCTGCTGGAGCCGCCTCTGCTTCTGCCAGTTGAAGCCTGTGCCCATGGATCGTGGTGCAGTTCACCCACGCGATGGTAAGGAGTGGAAGAAACGCAGCAGCCTGGTCAGAGCACACTCCGTCTCTACCAGGCAGAACACTTCTACAGCTTCAGTAATTGATTGCCTTTGCAACAATCACACACCGCCAGCTTCATTTTTCAGAAAAAAAACATCAGATTGGAGCAGATGGGAACAGATCAAAACAGATTGCACAGAGCGGCCACAGTCTAATGGTGAATTGGGAATACTGAGCAAATATAAGAAGCCCGTGTCCCACGTGTCTGAATTGGAAACAGAGCCCTTTCATCGCAGCTTTGAAGTGCTGGTGTAAACGCTCTTATATCTGTTCTGACAGCTAATGGAGAGCTATCACCTATGCAATAGCTTTACTTGCTGGGGGAATGCTACAGTTATGACCAGGACTGCAGATCTGCACAAAGACGGGTTCAGACTTCTTTACTGACAGAAGGCAAGCAGGTGCAAACATAGAGGGTCTCCTTGAGTCACAGCTGCTCCAGCCACCCACAGCTCATCCCTCACGTGGTCACCAACATTGCACACCCACAAAGTTAACAACACTCAGCAGTGCCATTCCATCCATAACCACCTTTTGATGAATACAGAATGCATTTTTCACTTGGGAGCAGACAATACAGAAAGCAGTTTCGGTAAAGAAAAATTAAACATTTTTAATGAAGCTTTCTAGGCAGATCTAAATATTTTCTGATACAGTGAGACAAAAGAGGAATCAAGATGGAAACTGTTCAAGGAGCCAGTCCATTCAGTCTATAATTTCTATTCTTTAAACTGCATAGTTGTTAGATACTGGCTCTGCACTCTTTGCCCTGTATTTCTAAGTGATGAAAATTTCCATCTTAAATCTTCATTTTTGGCTTCATTATATTGATGAAGCATTGCAGTGAAAATAGCCACGAATATCAAATTGTTCAGTATTTTCACTCTGAACAATCTTATGTAGGGTCAGGGTGGGGAAGTGGGAGCTGCACTTGTAGCACTAACTTTTTCTTTAGTGATTAAATCTAATCTGCAATTTCATCACTAGAAGTGATCTATTTCCTACCAAAAAGAAAGGAAAAGCTTCAAGAAATCCACAGAAAAAAAAAAATATTACAACAGCAGGTTATCACTGAATGTACCTGTACCAAGCAGAAGTAATTTAAAACAAATTTTTTTGTGTGAATAATGCATAGCTGTAATGAAAGTTATGCTTACAATCACTATGCCATGTAGCCAGGAGATAAATCCAGAAAGTAAAGCACATTATAGAAGTTGCCCCTCCCTGTCCTGCTTGTCCCAAAAGGATTGATTTAGGCACTGAAGCAAATGCAGGCCTAAGGGGAGGACAGCCTCCCTAAGTCCACTCACATGAAGTCTATTTTTACAGTTCTACTTCTACTGACTTGGGTTTTTTATATTTTTAATTGCACTATGAGTGCCTCTGCCAAGTATGCAATATCACTTTTTAATAGAAAACTTGAGGCTAAACCAAGCTCCACTGAACTGGTTTTCCTCATGCTGTTGCTGTTTCTATTCTCATTTCTTTGTCATGCTTCCAGTCACCACCAGCACCTAGTAGGAACTAGGAGGAGTATTAAATATCATTTGGGAATAGTGACCCTTACAGAAAACCAGATGGTAGTTCTTGGTCTCAGTGCATACATCAGGGTTTACTACTTCTACTCTAATTATTTATTTGGACCTACTGAATTTATACACAAAATCTGCCAGGCAAATAAGCCTGGGACGTTACTGGTGCTCTGACACATTACCTGTCATCTTGCAATGAGCAGTGAAAACCCCCGTGCTATGTTGAAGGTAAGTAACAGTTACCTACATACCTACCTACCCAAGACCTACAGATGCTGCCAGGGACAGAGACCTCCCAGATTGGTGCCAACAGTACCAGGCAAGCTCTAGCCCCATCTTCCCTTGCCACCACAGGGGCAGACAGGAGCCTAGGATGCATCTCTCCTACAGGCAAGTGTCTTCAGAGGAATTTCCAGCACCAGGAAACCATCAGGTTTCCTTCCAGGAACACACATCTTGAAACTGCCCCAGAGACCTCTCTACCAGAAGGGACTAGAGAGAGGCAGCTATTTTGGCTGTAGATCCATCCTGTTGGGCACGGTGTGGATACAGCCAGCACCAGCCCTGCTCTCTGGGCAGAGGAGCAGAACAGCAGAGAGCTGCTGAGATCGTGCTCACGTAGCAGAGCCATGAGGCTGTGCACATGAAGCATTTCCAATTCCTCAGCTAGTTTTGTCTTTGAAGAAAAGAACCTTCATATTAAAAGGTAAAAGAAAACCCTCAAAATTTGTTTGTTTTGTTTCCAGGGCATGCTATTAAAAAAAGTACAGCGATACCTCAAACTGAATGTTTGAATCCAAACCTGTTCAAAGAACTAGGCTAACAGCACTTCTTTCATTCTTTTTCATTTAAATTGAACAAAATGGTTTGCTGCATACATGCTGTTCACTTCAAAAGACCATTCTTAATCCATTAATAAATAGCAGCCTAAAAGGAATCATACACAAGTAAATTTTTAATGCATTAGCCAAAACAGCAACCAGCAGATGGGCAAGACTGAATTAACTGTGTGAATCCTTCCCACTGGTATCTCTGCAAAGCATGAAAGTTAACAGCAGAAAAGTACTATAAGAAAGCAGAAAGTTTCTCAGGGTTTTTTGTTTTGAATAAATGAAATAGGTTTTATTGCATTCCATGTGTTATAAATAAGCATCTTTTTTAAAAAAAATCACATTGCAGCTGTACAATAAAAATCAAACTGTATTTGTAGCTATTGATTATATCAAAAGGGTAGTAATGATAACAAAATGGTTACGCAAAGGAAGGAAAAAAACCTATATCTTCACATAATCTCTCTGGTTTCGCTGACTATTTCTGGTACATTTGAACTAGCCAATTTCGAGCATCATACCACATTGTAAGCTGGAGTAAAATATCTGTATGACAACTGGCTTAGCCAGTTCATAAATTGATAATTACCTGGAAATATAGTTTCCACTTCTGGTAAAAGTCCTCCTAGATCATCCTGGGGTCTGACAGCTTTTTGCATTGCCTTCATTGTCTCCAATCACCCATGCAACAGTCAACTGAAATCCAAGTTGTAAAGAAACGTTGCCTCTAATAAAGACAACCGCCTGCAGAAAAACCTTATCCTTCCCCACACTTTAGCATGTTTATTTACAAGAAGCTCATTAACTTTCCAACATAGACCAGCTTCTACCCTCATTACTAATAGCCCTGACAATTAAGGCTTTGATAGCGATCAAACTCCAGCCACCCTCTGGAGTGCAACTGTAAGAATTTTGGAATGACTCCTTTCAATCCCTTCTTCTGGAGTATCAGCTCTCCTGAAGACACCTCCTTACCCATGAATTCTTATCCTGAAGGAGAGGAAGCCTGAGATGTGACCCCCACCCTCTGAATTTTGAGAGCTATGTTTGTAACAAACAATTCCATTAGCCTCATTTCTGTTATGAAAGTATCACAGATCTGCAATACCCTAACCCACATGCTATGCGCTGATTTAAGGCAAAAAAAAGTTACCCTAACAGGGTACATAATCCACTGAGTCTTAGTGTGCATGCTCACAGGGCTGCAAACATCAGTTCAATTCTCACTGTTGGCCAAAATTATAACAATAAAAAAAAGTGATGCTTGCAAGTTAGAAGAGGAATAGAAAACAAATCAGCATGTCATCACTCAGGCTCAACCCTCCTCTGAAGCAGTGCACACAGATCCAGCCTCCCTCTTTGAAAGTTAGTGCACTGTATATTTAGGAAAGTAGAAAAGCAGAATGTGCGATTGAAGGTACTCTGTGCAAGGAACAATTAAGTAGGTTAAGGCTTTCAGCTGGAAGAATCATGACAAAGCAGCACTCCAACCAGGTCTGTCAACTCAGAAGTGACAGGGGAAGATGAATAAGGAATGACTATTAACTGTCTCACATTATATATAAGAAATAAGCAACACCAAATGAAGTTATCCGATGGTAATCGAACCAGGGAAATAGATTTCACAAAAGTGACTGAACTAGGAAACTTATTGCCCTGGTTGCTGCAGATTCTAACATTTAAATGGGGTCAGTAAGCAATCAGTTAAATGAATAAATTTTGTGGTGTTTTCGTTTTTTTTTAAAATCCATTTAGCCCTAAGTGCAAAGGTGCTATCACCTCTGCCTGAAGACACCTCTGATCTATTCCAAGAAACTGGTAGTTTTCTGACACATCATTCCTTCTTATTTTCTCTGTTTCCCCAGACACTTGCTACCAGCCACTGCCAGACAGAACCACTCTTCAGTCTTGGTACACGTGTCCTTAAAATAGTATGCAACCAAACCTGAAGCAAGTGCTGATGCAATGGCACTGACGCCCATGAGCCTTGTGATCCATAGACCAGAAAGATTCCTCTTGTGTTAGGGTACTCCCTTTTTTCCCGCCTCTTTTCCTGTACCACAGTACCAAGGCCTCCCTTACCCTTATGCCTTGAGACACAACAGGGTTTCTCATTTGCACTACAGCCATCCACGTGTGTTGCCTTACCCTCCAAGCTGGGAGGATCCGGATGTTGTCTTCCCCTAGGAAAGGGCCACAGCAAGATGGGATGGCTCAGCAGCAGCAGATGTCCTCCCACCAGAGGCAATTGCCCAAACTGTCCTGCTGCTAGCAAGGGGAAACCATGGCCACCCCGCAAGCAGCTACAAAGGGCTCAGCAGCAGAGGTGCCAGGCACGTCCTGCTGCCAGCCTCGGTGAGGAGTCGGGACAAGGAGCACTCCTGTTCCACATGGGGAACAACATTATTTGAGAGGGCTGCAGCCCCCGCTAAATAAAATGCATCTTGACACCACAAACCTATCCTTTACACCGATGGGAAGTCACTGCACCAGAGAGATATCCTATTTAACTAGAAAAAGGAAGCAACTTTCACCTTAATCTTTAAGGACTGCGCCAGTATAGAAGGTGAACAGGAACCTTAATTAATTTAATTACCGAAGTTGGGCTCTTTTTCCCCTTAAGCAGACAAGCAGGATCTGTCATAAAACTAAAGTGAACCCCTGCCCCCTCAGACAAAGCCTTCACTGGGCTTCTGCTTCCCTCCTGCTTCTTCTCAGGACTTGGCTGAAGCAAAACTGTCACCTTCATGATTTTGCCATGCTCAAGGCCAGCAACTCCCACCCCAGGCCGGGCACAGCCGACCCACAGCACTTCCCCACATCAGGGCTGGAGCTGCCAGTGCCCTGCAAGGGGCTGAGGGAACCCCCCTTCTACCATTCTGTGTGAGACTTGGTTTTGCTTCAGGCAGGCAACTTCATCTGATATATTTTCTTCTTCACAGGATAATTAAAATGTTAATCTAGCCAAAAATCTTACTGTACATACAAAAGCTGTTTGACTGTCACCAATTGTATTTATTTCTCCTCCAACCCAACAAGCAAAGTACTCGCCCTCTTTCCTTTGTGATCATTATTTGAACTGCGTTCTGTTTCAATATAGCTTGAATTTAATTTAGATTTTGCTTAACTGATTTTTATTATATTATCTTTTGTTCTCTGGGCAAGTATATATTTAATCTTGAGAGTAAAATTGTTATAATTAAATCTGTGTTTTTAAAGGTAATATAAATTAGAGGGTAGAGATGAAGTAATAGGTAGTAGCATGCATGGAATTATAGAGATGGAATAATAACTCACTTGTATGAGCAGTGCGCCATGACACAGATTAGTTGTTACCAAAAAAAAGGTATTTGTTATTCAGATTTTAGTACCCATTGAAGTATTACATGATGCTTAAATACATTACAAAGCCTCTACAGAAATACAAGTCTCTTTTAGACTCATACAAGACTCATTCAGAAATGTCAGCTTTTCAACTCAAACTGACAAAACGTGGGCAGTTTCAAGCACTCATCTCCCTGCCTAAATCCCCAAGATGATGGCCAAGGCGATGCCAATCACATGAAGGCAGAGAAAAAATAATCTTCTAGCCTGTTTTTACCTCACTGTAACACACAAACAAGTTTAATAAACAAAAAAGATAGCTTCAGGAAGGGAGGATAGAAATCTCAATAAAATTACCATGACCCAAAATTTCCTGTGCATCTTGCATTTGGTGCATCAGGTCTTAACAGCTTAAGTTAGGCCTTCAACCCAAAAGGCCACATTTAACTTTGAAAAATCTTCACCTACTTATCTCCTAGGTACAATTATGTGAAGATCTGTGCAGCATTAGAAGATGAACAAACGCCCATTAGATTCGCTTTCCCTTTTTAATACAAATGATGTTTATATTTTTAGTTCCTTTTTGTATTCTTGACAAGCCAATGAGAACGAGACAAGTGCACGGACACCCTGGTATACAGCAGGCAATTTAGCTTCTGAAATGCATAAATCTTACAGTTTTCACACGTGTTTTGCTTTATATAGCACATGTGAATTCCATGTGATTTGTATATTTCACAAGTTAAATTATGTCCCTAATTGGTACTTCATAATAAAATGCCTGAAGGAGACCAGGCTGTTCTGATATGCAAGCAATTTTAGATTTAAATTAACTTAGGATTGATTTCCATTTCAAAAGTGTTTTTGAAATTTAACAAGTGAAATAGAGTTGTTTTCAAAAAGGGACACAAAAGATGGGAATGCAAACTGTTTGATCAGGCAGTTGATATTTAGACAGCACAAGTACTACATATGTGAAAATATTTTTCATTTGTGTTATTGTCCATTTGATTTAAGAGAAAAGAGTAGATGGACATTTCAAATACCTCTGCTATGTGACTGCATCAGAGCTCCAACCACACAAAGAAAATTTGCCTTAAAACAAAACAAAACACCAAACCAGTGCTCTTTTTAATAAGAACTACAAGCACTTTTTTGCAGGGTACTGGAATATGACCCCAAGATGTTTTTCTTCAGGTGATAACTGTAATGTCCACTTCTGTTATTTCTTTGACTGTTTTGAACGGTGGGTGGAGTTTGATTGTCTGCTATTTCATTTAGCTTTGTATTCTTTCTAAAAATACGAAAAAGTTACAAGTTGAGAAATAAAGACCATAAGGTGGTTTCGCAATTGCTTTGTAGGGCACATTGTAATAACCATGAGATGGAGAAATAACCTTACTGCAAAATTAAATGGAAAACACTGGTTTCCTTTGAAGGCCACTGTCATTAGGCAGGGCAGTCTCTCTTTTCATAATTTATACTTTTATAAATTCCCTAGCACAATTACTCTCTTCCCAAATAAAGGCCATTTTAGACCCACAAACTCAGCAAGAGAATCAAGCTGGGTTTCTTTTCTTTTCAAGCTCAAGTAGTTCCTAAAAATACTGAAGAAATTTTAAGGCATCTTACATCTAATGCTCCTGAGAATGAAAAGGTTTAAAAAGGGAAGAGTGAAGAAGGATTTGGCCTATCATGTTCCATTCTGGAAGAATAATAAGAAAAGAGTCAGCACGGTAAACTTTGTGAAGGAAAAAAAATGTTTTATTGGTAAATAAACCACCTGCCTTCAGATTCTGCCTGCCACAAGAAGGTTGCAATGGCCATTTCTTCCAAGGCCCCTTCCAGGACAGAGGTTTACAATTACTGATCTTTTCTGGCCCTTCCATTCTTCTTGGGAAGATCTCATTTCTTTTCATTTATACGACTTTGCTCTGAGCTGCTGCTGCCTCCACCACTATCTCTAACCTAAGCTCAAGAATTTTCCACTCTGTAAAGTATCTCTGATGAAAGCTACAAAAAGGCACAAGTGTGTTCACTGGGGAAATACCACAGAGCCAAGGATGCCTGATCTCTGCTTACAATAGCTGTGTAAGAGCAATGCCTCTCAGCCAAGAGACATCTGGATTAAAAAGATGGAGGAGCGAGGGGATAGGAACGAAGGAAGAAGAGACCTGCCTAGGATAAGATTTACAGAGACTAAAGGATCTGTGGTATAATACAAAGCAAACAAATTCAATTTAATAAAACATCCTGTATATAAGGTATCATCTAGCACTTTACAGGGAGATAAAAGACCAAGATAATGCTTTAGAGAATTGGATACTGTGACTCATAAAAGCAAAACAGGAAAATACACAAATAAAGTTGAAGTAGTTCAGATAAAGGAAAACTGATGAATTTAAAAGCATCTAGAGTACAAGCATATGTTCTTTTAGAACAGCTACAACTAGAGAAAAAAGCAAACCTCAAACGATTAAAGTCTCATTTAAGCATCTAAAGCCCTAGTGTTTATCAAAGCATCTCTGTACTAGAAGTATTAGGCTGATAGAAACTCATTTTAACTGGGCAGAATTGGAACTGCAGAAAAATCTCACCTTCTCAAGGTTTCCCAAACTTCCAATACCTCCCTCTGCCTTAGGCAGAGATTAAAAAGATGGACAAGTTTTTCTGAAACATAAAAACCTCCCCTGAGTTTGAATCAAATAAGTATTGGATTAGATTTCTTCTTGTTTAGAGACAATTTTCTCAATTCTATGTTAAAATAAGGGACAGCAAATAACAAAAAGCATGAATCAATAGAGTAAACAACAAACACAAAGAGAGATCCGAAGGCACAAATGACTCTTGATTTCTGAATGCACAAAAGTAATAGCTCCATCTACCTGCAAAATTTAAGTTGGAAACTGTGACCACACCACAGTTCTAATAATAACTTCTAGTTATTAGGAACTGAAGTGGCAGAGGGGACAGGAAGAAGCTCAAGAAAAGAGTAAGGGAGTAGGCAGGTAGCAAGGTTGAGCACCATGGAGTGCAGCGACACAGCTTAAGAGGACCCCATGCAGAGTCTGCCTGGGGTGGCTCAAAAGCCCGAGGAGAAGCAGAGCTGCCAGTGCCGTGATGCTGCCCCGAGTACGTCATTATAAAACATACTGGAGAGTGGTAAGTACTTGGGGAGTCTTCTTAAGAGGAAATCAGAGGCCCTAGACATTGGGCGTCACAAAGGTACCAGCAGAAAGAAGCTGAAGGACACCTTGGCACACCACTTGAAAGGGCAGATGGGCAACAATTCAGGGCAGGGAAATACAGGTGACTCAACTGACACAGCCTCCACTACCTACACTTTCTGCTGGTGACAGCGAAGAGCTGTGAAGGGACAGCTGAGGGGAAACAGCGGCAGGATCATAAATATAGGGTAAATGATTAATTCTTTCTTCCAGATGCGAGACTTTATCCTGGAAACAGAAAATATGGGCCAGTCACATAGCTCACCGAGTCTGGATGGACAGATCAGTGACTACAAGGTAGTTAAGACAGTGATTGATGGCAGCACAACAGGGTATCACCTGAACAAGCTCTATTATCACTTTTAAAACTAAACCTGTGAGAGATGCCAGGAGAGACAGAAAAGTGATTTTGGAACCTCAACTACAAACTAAGGCTCCCAAAAGGCGAGGACGGGGCTGCTCGTGTTCCAGGCGACAATGCTCAGCCTGCCCACAGCCGTACCCCTCCTCAGCAGGGAGGGCACAGCCCTGTGGCACCTTGCAAAGGGCCACGCGTGCCCCGCTCCTGAGCAGCATCATGCATGTGGCAGCCACTGCCCGGACTGTCGTCTTTGCCTTGCACGAGACTTGTCACTCACCCCTTTTCTCTTCCCAGCACACGTCTAGATCAAAAACTGGTCCAAACAGAATTCCTTCCAAGACCGGAGAGCCCGTGGATTTATTTCCCCACGCTGCTTATCTTACTCTAATTCACATATACACAGCACCGTAACGACTTCTGAGCTTCTTCACAATACAAGCTCTACATCAACATAAACTACATCTGCTGAAAAAAGACCACCTCCTCACACTGAATCGTCCACCTTCCTACAGCAACTGCCTGCAGGGATTCCCAAGGGCCCTCTCCTTCTACATAAACGTCCCTTGGCCTGCCCACTTTGAAGCAACAAGAGGTACAGCTGCAGGAACCACAACTCCCAAGCAATCTATTGCCATTTGTTTGGTTTTTTTAAGCTATTTCAACCCAGAAATTAATTTAAAGGTGAGGAATAGATTAAAGGATCTTTCCAGGATCTTTTTCCATGTGAGCATGGAAACATTTATCTCGTGAATCAAAAGTCAGAATACATTAGATGCCCAATGGAGTAGCACTGCAGATGTTCCTTTCAAAAGCGCAATATACAGCTACTGTTTCTATCAAAAAGAAAATGACATGAAAATGAAGGTGTTCCATTTCTTACAGAACTCCTACAGTACAAATTCTCCTATAAACACCTTCAGGAATATTTCTTGTCATTGAATGTTTTAAAAAGACCCTCAGCTTAGGAAAAAACCTATGCATTGGATCTATTTTTCTTCTAAGCAGGACAAAAAATTGCTGGTACTTTGCAAGCTCGGTAGCCTCATGAAACTAAACATACTTTGCATCAGCTCAAGCTGTTGTGTATACTAAAATGATCAATGTTGAAAGCTTCTGAAATTATTTCCAGAGCTAGATACTGCATGGCTTTTTTAAGGCTTAAAACAATTTCCTCTTACATTTCTATAGAACAGGAATCATCTGTTAAGAAGAATATGTTCAAAATATTAAGTGCTTTTCTGGCATTTTCATTCCCAGAATATACAAAAATATTCTGCACGCACCAAAAGTCACACTTGCAATTAACTCAAGGAGCTAATTAGCTCCAAATAAACAGGAAACTCCCTAAGACATTGCACAATGAGAATTTAAAATATTTGAGAGGTTAGATTGCAGATCCAATTAATTTGGTATTCCATGAAAAACCATGATTTAACCATATTTTATTGAGCAACACCTCCAGCTGTAAAATAATTTTATTTGAATAAAGTAGGTATGGTAGATAATCTACAAAGCACACAGTAAAGGGGTAACAACCATAATACAGCTAAACAAACATTTGAATAACAAGTAAATCTAGCATGAATTTAAATCTTTTACTGTGAAAGGGGAAAATAAGGGAAAGTGAATATTTACAAGATGTACAAATCAGGAAAATTCCCAATTTAACTTTGAAATCACAAGAGGTAATTCTGTCTAATTCAGACAGAAAACACACAGCTGGCCCACAAATGACAAGAACAGGTAGCTCTTGTAAAGCTTCAGCACCTGATCTGAACAATTAACAGCCTGAAAACCAGCTTGCTTTTACAACCAGAAATGGATTATTTCCCAGGACAGCTATTAATTCTGATAGATAAGCCTTGGAAGTGAAAGAATGGTCATTACTTTCTACATTAAAAAAATAATGTTTCAGAGTTCCAAATTTCAGTTATAAAGATGGCAAATGAGCTATGTTGAAATAACGCATTTTCCTGAAAGCTCCTGTTATACTCCTATGTTTGTTTTGAGCTAGTTCTCTCCCTTATGTATAAGTGTATACATAAAATGGCACACTAATGTAAATACTTTGATCTGTGCCCAGAGACGTGGCACGGTCTCCCAGAACAGTCTGATAAGCCTCATGTCCCAAGGCACTCCCAGCACAGGAGGAGGTTCCATCCACCTATGGTGAGACCACACAAGGGGCAGAGGGGATGAAATCAGGTGGCCTGGAGCGCTCTCCTCCTCCTTGCTGAGGTGTTCCTCCCTTTCTTCCCTCCAAAGGATATCTGTCACCACCATCAGATGCATCTCAGGGCATCACCCAGCCCTGAGACCCCTCAACAGAAGAGCATAGCATCTGCTATGATGTCAGATACATGACAATTATTGGTTGATGAAAGCAGATGTCCAAACATCATCTGCTAACTCAGGCCAAGCCATTACAATGCACTTACAGAATAATGATTTAGTGAATTTTCTGTTTGGAGGAGATGTCTGAGGTGATACTCAAAAGAGTCAAGCAAGGTAAGTTCGCGTCAGCGAATGGGGACTCAATACTATGCCAACAGAGCTGGATTTCAGAAATATCACACATACTTACCTAGGTGCAAATCAGCACAGAAAGTCCAAATTAAATTACAGGAGTAAGAAAATTTGGAGTTAATTTGGGACTGTTGAACATCTTCCTGATGTACTGTAACAGCTCATATAAGACTATTACTTTAGGTGTGAGGTTTAACAGTAGTTCTATTAACCTACTGCAGCCATTAGAGTTTTATTCCATTAATTCACAACTGATGTTGGCTTGATTACTGACTGAAAATATTTTTGAAAAGTAGAAGCCATGCTGCAGTACTTACTCTTCCAATAATAAGATAAATTGTCATTCAAATTTTGTATATGGAGCAAAAGATAATCAGTCAATACTCAAAAATGGACTACTTAAATAACTTCAAAATTAAATTACATTGCAGCTCAATGCAATTTAAAATGTCAAAGAAATCAGAGGCTCTCACAGATTTTAATTAAAGCAATCTCCTCTATATTCAGTCCTTCCCTCTTTCCCATCCTGCTTCTACTTATTCCTTTAATGTTTATTCATTGCTCTACATAAAACAATAAAAACAACCAAATTTACTTCTCCTTATTATTTATAGTAGCACAGTTCTTAAAAATACAAGGACAACATTCCCCGTCCTGAATAAATGACTGGTTTGGACAATATTTCAGAAACCCAGGCATGCCCATAGTATAATTTTATGGATAAATTGTCATAGAAATAACCAGCTCAAATGCATGCAGAATCTCAGTCACAGAATAAAAAGTAGTTCAATATCCTTTAAACAGTCTCAGGGAAAACAAAAAAAAAGAGAGAGAAGCACCAATGGATAAAGGAGCAGATTGTTGTCTCGCAAGACAACATCCAAACCTTCCCCCACCCCAATACAAGTGCCAGCATATTACACATAACTCCAAGTGACGCGGTAATGACCAATTACAGAATCACAGA
The DNA here is from genome assembly GCA_033628505.1 of Tringa tobata. NCBI lineage: Eukaryota > Metazoa > Chordata > Aves > Charadriiformes > Scolopacidae > Tringa > Tringa tobata. The sequence continues at coordinate 1,533,014 of JAHREE010000128.1, forward strand.
ATGATACGGGGTTGGAAGGGACCCCTGGAGATCATCTAGTCCAACCCCCTGCCAAAGCAGGTCCACCCAGAGCAGGTTGCACAGGAACATGTCCAGGTGGGTTTTGAATGTCTCCAGAGAAGAAGACTCCACCACCTCTCTGGGCAGCCTTTTCCAGGGCTCTGCTACCCTCAAAGTGAAGAAGTTCCTCCTCATGATTAGATGGAGCTTCTTATGTTCAAGTTCCAATTCAAGCTCTTGGCCCCAGCCTCTGAAGGCAGAGAGTCCCCAAAGCACACTACTAGCAGCAGCTATGCTGTTACGTCTATGAAGAGCTACAAGTTAACTTAGCAAACAGCTACAAGGCTGTTTAGGGACAGGAGGGATGGTCCAAATGCGCCAGAAGAAAGGGTTTCCCCATCCAACCCCACACAGTGGGTGCAAGGAACCAGAAGGTCCCTAGGGAGCCGTGCTGCACCTAGAGCAGAACATACAGAAATCTCTACTGCTCCCTAATGGTCACACAGCCAGAACCAGCAGCCTGGACACCTTCACCAGGATTTATACAACACCCTTCAACAGGGCCAAGGCTCTGCCTTATTTCCGTAACAGCTTTTTTCTCCCAACAAAAATATGTATCCACTTCTATACTACAGCAATTTTGCCAGCAAGAAAAAAATAATTACACGTATATATAAAAAGAGAAATCACATACACCCACCTACCTTCAAGGCTTCCCCTTAACTATCACCCAAGGAAACAGACCAGAGCAGCAGACCCCCAGCAAGAGGGAAGGCCCTGCCCAGCTTAAATAGGGCTCCTGGGTCCAGCTGAGGCTCATCAGGGAAATTAAGTGCAATCAGGACACCACCAGGAGCTTCCAGGATTTTCTTTTCAGTTAACATTGGTTTCTCCTGCTGGAAATGTGCCTACAGAATATTATATCGCTGGTACTGCCAAAGCCTACTCCCGAAGGCTGGGATCAGTCAGAAGTAATGCATTTTCTGTAACAAATTTCATACCTTGTTCTATTTACAGATTGCTATTTTTTAACATCTTCACAAATGAATTCATTATTCAGAATTATTATTCTGACCATTTCTATTGGGGTTTTTTTCCTAACTTGTTCTAATTCCCCAAGTGAGAGAAACAGCCCTGATTGGAAACTTTGTATCTGCACTCTGCAAATATATTGAAATACATATTTTAAAAGCTGTTCAAGAGACATTGGACACCAAGGAGGTCTATCACCATATCTCCAGGAACCTCATGGATATCAAATTTAGCTCAGGGTCAACAAAATTAAAATAAATTGAATTAGAAATGAAATATTGTTTATAGTCTGCAGACCATTTTACAGTGTGTGTAGCCTGCACCACACATATTTGCAGAATATGCCAAGTTGCACTGCTTTCCTGAGTAAGTATTCAGATTTCTGCCGCAGATTTCTGCTACTTACCTTTTTTACATTGCCTGCCACATTCTGAACCCTTTAAAGTGCAAAGTAATATTTTTTTCTTCAGTTTGGGAGGTTTTGCTGGTTACTGTTGGTTGAATGATAAGCATTTCTTGCTGTAGTAAAAATTTATGGGGTTTCAGTTTCTGATTGAGGCAACTTATCTAATTAGAGGCTATCATAGCCATAGCTTAATCAACCTCTCATTAACATTCTTATCATCAGAATTTCATAAAAAGAATTCTTTTTCACATGGAATAATCCCAGGGAAAAAAAAACAGATGCAAGACTGCATTGCAGTGCTCTCCTCTTTTCACCCAGCATGTTGAGAGTAAAACATTACTAGCAGTTGTTACAAAAAGCCTGTTCCTAGTATTATTTACAGTCTGGAGCAGGATGCACCAGCACCTTGAAATTATAATCAGTTTCAAAACCTTTGATAATTTTTATTTTAATTCTGGGTGACTCCACTCACGATAAGAGGATGACACTAACCAAACAGACTCTTCCCCATTCATGAAGCCCTTTTTATTCTTTTTGGGCTATAGAAAGCCTGAGAGAAAGAGGAGTTTCTACCACTGTTGCTGTAGGGAGCTCTCTTGCCTATCTCCATAGCAATACTTTTGCAGCAGAAAGAGCTAGCAGACAGAAAAGGTCTCTGATAACAGCTTAATGTCCCTTCACATGCAGTCCCGCTGCTATGAAATATACCCAGACAGCTTTGCCAACCCCAGAAGTCTGGAAACCAGTTCCTGTCTAACAAAGTGCCAGTAGTGGCCTCCCTAGTGCTTGCCTTGGCTATAGGCTTGAGGTGGGCTTCAAGGTAGGTTCAAGTTTCAGTCCAGATTTTTCCCTTTTCCCCCCATTCCCTTCCCTCTCCAGCCTCCCCTGCTGCCTCCATCACTTGACATAGGGATGCAGCTCTGTCCCCAGCACCCCTCCTGCCCAAAATAGAGACTCACTTATATAAGGGGACTTGCCTGAAGCGGGCTGAAACCAAAGGAGTTTGGATAAACCCACAACCTGCTCCCACATTTCAGCCTTTAAAATGAGGGACAGGGCTCCAGGGGAAGTAGTGAAGCCACAGCTCTCAGCCCAGCCCTTCAGCAAGAAAGAAAGGATGAAACAGAAATTTCTTACCCAGAAAGAAATTCTTTCCTGTGAGGGTGGTGAGACACTGGAACAGGTTGCCCAGGCAAGTTGGGGATGCCCCATCCCTGGAGGTGTTCAAGGCCAGGCTGGATGGGGCTTTGAGCAACCTGCTCTAGTGGGAGATGTCCCTGCCCATGGCAGGGGGTTGGAACTTGATGATCTTTAAGGTCCCTTCCAACTCTAACCATTCTATGATTCTATGAAATGAGGAGCTCCAAGTCCTTCCGAGCATCTTAGCTGATGTCCCCTCTAACATAAACAACTGAAAGAGTCCCATGACCCAGGACCAAAGTAAAATCTCCACCTCCACACTGCATTATTCCTTCTCTTGCTCAGTGATCCTCAGTTATCAGTTAGGGTCTGGAATATATTTTCTGGGTGCAACAAGAGGTAAGTTCTTTAAGGCAAAGAGTATACAGGATATAAACACAAGAAAGTCATTCGTTTACTCACAGCAGCATTTTGGGGAATGGGAGAAAAGAATTAAAAACCCTGAATCCTCTTAAGGAGTTATATATGTGGCACGTTGCCCCCAAGTTTCAATGGAATATAGTTTTCTTTTGTGGTCCTGAAATACATCAGCTGACATTTCTTGCTATTACTGACTTTTCGTTAGACCTATGTCTTTATTTAAGCAGTGGATCAGCCAGACACCTGCATGCTGGAAAATCATATGCCACTATTGATTTTCGTAATAGCAATAATTCACCACCAGTAGCAGCAGTAACAATGCTTTGAAAGCTGGTTCTGTAATGGCATTTTAACATTTTGGTACATTTTGTGCCATGAAAAATGCAGAAGCTACAGTCACACATTCACCTGCTTAAATAGAAGATTTGCCTAATTCAGTGTTAGTTGTAAGAATACCATGTCAGTACTTTGACTGAGAAGATCCTCTGCCGCTGGTGCAGAAAGAAGAACTCTACGATTTGAACAAGAGTCAGCAAAAACGCTAAGGGGAACGCAAACTCCTCTAATTCAATGTATGAGGCCGTGGCTCGAGCGAGAACACAGCTTGCTTTCTTCAAATACCACCACCACCAGCACCAAAAGATGGCTTAAGAAAACAGAAAGCTTAATCCATCTTAGTTTCAAGCACAAGGCAGAATCAGGGCTGGAGCTGAAGTCTGGACTCAGGTCTTGTCAAACTGCAGGGGAACATGGCAAACACCCTGCAGATTTCCCTGCATGGTCCTGCAGGACTTCCATCACCCGCAGCTGAGCACGGCTGAGAGCGATACTCTAACTGCATCTCAGCTGCTGTGTGGCCTGGCTGCGAGTCCTGGGAACTGGGATCCCCACCTTTCCTCCCCAAACAAAGCTGGACATCATCTCAGAACTTATCTTAGTTGAAAGCATTTAAGAAAAAGTCAGTGTTGTGGAAAATAAGGTTTAGTAATTAAGTTAAATAGGGGCCTGCTGTAGTTTTAGCATACACTTTTATATTTCAGTCGTACCAAAATTCAATTTGAATATTTACTGCAAATTACCAATTGTTTTTTCTTTTGTGAGTTTCCCCAGCAGTTTCAGGTGGACAAAATTTCCTTAGTTCCTGCCTTCAAATATTAATTTCAAGTATTCACTAACAATTACTGTATTTTCTTAAGAAGCATCTTAACGTGAGAGCTGTGTGCAGCAATCTCTAGTAAATGGGAGTATTGAATATTAAGTCTATGAATCTCTAGGGAAGAAACTTTAAAATAGCACTCAATAAGAAGAGAGGATATTTTCATTAGTATAACAGCAAACATACCATTCCTGTGAAAACACAAGACACAGAACATGTACGTATCATGAACAAGTTATTGTGAAATTATGTTTTTAAACACTACCTGCTTTCAAAAGCAGTACAGTCTTTCACAATTACATGCACCCATTTCACGGAAGTTCCTTTCCATGTATTAACTGATTAGTAGACTTGAAAATGTTTCACTTTATTAATAAATGTAATAAACAGTAGCCAACAGCTGGAGTTACCAGGCAGTCAAGAAAAACGCTAAACAGAAATATTTCAAAATTAGTAAAACCGCGGGTCCAGTGAGCAAAGCATGTTGGCTCTAAGGACACTGGTTCTGAAGAGGGTCTAGTGACCTGAACAAGATATTTACATTTCTTAAAAATACAGGTTTTGAACAGCTTTGAGCTTTAAAGTTCTTAAATCAAAGCTGTCTTGATTTATTAGATAAATTGTCTCTTATTCCTCTTTCTTATCAAGTAGAAAGACTGTATGTACTATATTGAAAGCATGCTAAATAGGAAACTTTCCTTCAAAAGCTTCCATTTGAAAAAGAAATTTTTAAATCTACCTTTGGTTACCACACGATGGTATTTCGAAACAGTATCTTCTAAAAAAATACAGGGATTAAAACTGACCAAAACTGATGTTCTTTAAAGATGTTAATCTTGTTTTGGCTTTATCTGAAGACCCTTAGCTGTGTAGGTAAGACCTTCTAAAAGTAGCAAGCATTATTCTTAATCATGGATTTATTAAAATGCTTATACTGTAACTAAAAAAGTTGCCACAATTATTTAGTTAATAAAGAGCATGAACAGCTTAGGTAAGCTCAGTGCAGGCAGGCATCATACACTGGAAACCAGCAGCCATTTTGAACAAAGAGAATTCTGTAAAGCTGACATCTGTAAACACTGACCCCTGCAAACAGACTACACTGAAATCTCACAACAGGACAAAAACATATCTATTAGTGCAAAATATTTGTATTCAAAAGTGACTTGTTCCTTTACATCTCAGTAGTGAAGATAGGAAATAAAAAGCAGGGCTGGGATAATAAGACTGGCAGTGAAAATAGCACAGCTCTGGATGAAAGGAATGTGAGCTGCAGGGAAGACACGCAGAACATCGTTTGTGTTAGCGTGAGGCAAACACAGAGGATGAAGCAATAGGGAAACATGGAAAGTAAAAACAAAAGATAAGGAAATGGAGATAAAACCTCAAGTTCTTTTTGCAGCTCTGGATATTTCAAACACTAATAAAGCCATTTAAAATATGATGAAGAGGTTTTACACTTCTTCAAAATAAATACAGCAGCCAGAATACACTGATGAATCTGACCAGAAAAGTCAAAGGAAAATGAACCATTATTTGATATTATGTGCTAACGCTTGCTTAGTTTTCGTTAAAATATTTTTATCTGACACTAAGCAAAGCCAGATCAAGGGAGTTTCCTGGCAGAAGCTGGCTGATGACAAGGGTCTGGTTTGGGATTGAACTGTTGGTGTGCCGTAAAGTGCCTTACCTTACTGTTGCAGTTATCCCCAATTCAAACATTAGACGTTGGATTTGAGCTTGTACTCAAAAGAAATCCACAGATATTAAAAGTGGAAATGCACAGTTAAGATGTGTATATATCCTTAATTATGGCATAAAGTGGCACAGTGAAGAGGAGGATGAAATTATCATCCAAGATGTATCTGTTTCTTTTTCCCTAGTGTGCAAACACAAATACTAAGATGCCTTAATTAGAACCATATGGCTAGTGCATGGAGTCACTGCAGGGTATTGTTAATGCAGTTTGAGTGCCCAGTCTATGTTCATTCAGATGTTTGTTAATTGCTCTGAATAGTTATAGATAGTAGCAATCAACTCTGAAAATACTGGTTGAAAAGATCATTGGTTTTTCAATGATAACACACTCTTGCACAGTGTCTAACCACAAATTACAAGCGTAGCAACTCCATATTAACGTAGACATGCATCCACAGAGTGGCTCTGACCTGGTTACCTCCACAAGAACAGGTCATTTTGGAAAGACACCCAGAAAAAAACCCCAGCTGTAGGTTAAATAACTGATCCAAGTCTGTATCATTGTGCCATAATGCCATTTGGAGACAGTGCACGGGAATACTCAGCATCTTATAAAATCAGAAGTGTCACAAGTCAACAAATAATGATCCAAAGGCAGTAATGATCCAAAGGCAAACTTAACAAGGTGCTAAACTGCAGGTAGGAAAAATTCTGCATTATAAGACAATGCTTAAAAATAAATGGTGGTATTACTGAGTAACAGACAAATAAGAACAGATAGTAAATTAACTGTTGACTATTAACCTACTGGTCATCTTGCTTCTTTTGACCTTTTTCTGCCTCAGTGGTCATATCCAGATCCAGGCTCTTGCTGACACTCCCACTTGTTGCCACTGAAACCACTTCAAGTGGATGAGGTGTGGCCATTTACCAGATGTGATGAGCTGGTGTGGGGTATGAAAATTAGGCTTCTGCCTGAATTACTTGCATATACTAAACAGCAGTAATTGTTAGTAAGAGATTTCAGATGTGGTGAGGGGAAGAGCACACTTAGGAGCATTTTACAGTCTTTAAAAAAAAGAAAGAGGGAATGCTTTTATCACTGAAAAAACAGGGGACAGTTTCTTTACAAAACGAGAATGTTTATAAAGGCCTAAGTCATACCACAAGCACAGAGCAATGTAATCTGGTTCCTGATTCCATCACCTAGAATGTTAAAATATAGGGATAACATTGCAGATAGAATAATTTTCTTGCTGCTCATTATCTTTCCTTCAAGTTTTAAGTTAAGACAGATCGAGAAAAAAATATCCCAGGAGCAGTATTTTCTTTCCATGTTTACTATAAGATACCACAACAAATCAAACACACTGGTGTATCTTCAGTGCCCCATTATTATCAAGAATTGTCTGCTATTTCCATCATTGTCCTTTTTATTTCCCTTGTGTGTTTCAGATCTATCTCCCATTAACTACAGGGAGCGAAGAGCTGAGAAGGGAGACAGCAGAAATAATGAAAAGAATGTTTTCTGCTGTATGGCTGCCTGTAGACTCTGGTGGACTGACCCTGCTCATATCCCTGCTGTTACTACAACTGCTGTCCAAACTCGCTAGGCAGTATATTAAGGAACTCCTCATTTCTGCTCTAAAAAAAAAAAAAATTTAAAAAATCAGAGAAACTGAAAACTCATCAAAAGATTCTGTTCAACAGAATTTTCCCAGTTTTACATTATTTTGTTATCCCTATGCGTAAATTCTGCAAAACAAAAGATCTTGTTAACACACTCTTCCATGCTCTAGAACAGTAAATACAGTGTCATTATAACACTGATAAAGTGAATTTATATTTACTTTCCTACTTCCCTACTCAGCGATGACCAATAATATGCAGATGGCACTGGAAAGACAGAGCAGGAGAGAAGCAGGTGTGGAGGAAGCACAGTACCTCTCTGTAAAATAAGATGTCTAATATCTTGATTAGATTTACAGTCTTGCTCCAGATCTGATACCTCTGAAATCTCATGAACCAACTGACATTAAGATGGATACATGAGCCATCTGCACCAATTAAAACCAAAGTCACCAGTTCAGTCAAACATCTTCTCTTTAGCAGTGGCCAATAGTAATTGCCCAGGAAAAAGTAAAAGATGTTGGCACAAGCCTGAAGTGATACTTCCTCTGCTTCCCCCAAACTTCTGCTGAACCTCAAAGCACTCCTAAGCTCTGAGCCCTTCTTGCTGAGAGGAGGTGGCTCTGCTTCAACAGCCATTGATGGTTTTTTCTTTCATTAATTTGGGTTTTTTTTTATTTTGATTGAAAAGCGTAATACTGCACTATTTGTTATGGCAATTTCCCAGTCATTGATTGATGAAGCAATAATAAATAGCAGTATATTTGGGGAAGAGATAAAAAAGTAAAGAATATGAAGAATAAAAACCTAACACCATTCATTCCTTAAAAAAAAAAAGCAGGGTGGGAGTAGGAGGTGAAATAGTTTATAAAGAAAGACATTTTCTGAAACCTACTCAAAATCTCAAATATACTTGTAAAAAACAGTCACAGATTTAATTTGATTTTCTATTAATTCTACATCTGTGCACCAAACAATGTTGCTACTACACAGAATTTCTCCCTGTGTACATTTTTTTTATTATTTCTTCTATGTATGTAAAATAAACATCTAGAAACAGCATTAATTTTAAAGTTAATTTTAAAACAATGTTAAAATAGTTTTACAAGTTTTCAAATTATTTAAGTTCATGTTTCTCGATACCACTTACTACTGTAATTAATACAAAATTTCTGCCTTGCTAGAAAGCTCTCATTAGCACAGGTATTTTGAAAATATTTAATCTTAAAAGAACAAAAAGATCCTAAGGAGTGAAGGATAGCCAGGACTTTGATTCCTTAATATTGCGTATGTGAATAAAGTTGGGTTGGTTTATTTATTTATTTTTCATTCAGACTGTGGACCTCCAACAATCTTCAAACCATTAGTCTTTCCCCAAATATTGCAGTCACAGAAATAAAAGTGGTTCATAAAAACTCAGTGATGCAGTGATTGACAAAGCTAATTAACTAATTAATTGCCGGAAGGCAGTACATAATGATAAAGTAGAATTGATGGACTTAAAGACAGAAATAAGACTTCAATCAATTCCATTTCCAGCAAATCTTAAGACTAAAAACAGACACATGATTTCCTTAAATATGTCTCTTTCATTGGTTTAAAAAAACGTATCATCATAGCTGTATGCTGATATGCAAAGCCCATAGTGGGCTTTTGTGGGACAATAGGCTTGTAATCTGTAACTATTTCATAAATAAATGGCCTCTTCCCAAATCTAAGGTCACATGTGGCAAACAGACCAGAAGACGTGACCTGGGTCACCACCCAGTAGGTAGAATTCAAAGGGCCCTACTCTTTATTCAAGGCAGCCTCCCAAAAACTCTCGTATGTTAGAGGAAGACGGTGAGAAACATGCAGCGTATTGTTGGTGTCTAGTGTTGGAAATGTGAGGTAACATGTGAGGGAAAAATGTTCTTCTGCGTAGGAAGTAAACTCTCCAGTGTATGTAGAAGAATGCAGCAGCCTCTCCTCTCAGAGGAAAAACTCAGTTGAATTAAAACTGGTGATAATTAAGTAATCCAAATCCTCTGCTGGATGTTCAAACAAAACAAGCTATCTGTTTGTCTACTAAGATGGCTCTGCAAGGTTATAAATGATTTTCAAAGCACTATTTCTTCCAAATATCTAAAATATTTTAAAGAGTTACTTGGAATTAAAACATTATAATAAACTATAGAACCAGTTTTTCTGTTCAGATTATCAAAATTCAGTATGCCGAAAAAGGGTTTTGGTGGGAACATCACTGAACTTTTTGCTTGAATACCTATCTCCATTAAGAGGCAGAGTATACAATAATAAATATCACCAAGAGACAACTAACAGGTAGAGTTTCCATCTTGGATTACTTTCAACAATGTGTTAGAGGCATTGCTGAGACAATATATCTGTCAACAAAAATTGCTACATGCAGGTCTAACTAAATGACATTTTTTTGAATTGCTGTGCCACAGTAAATGCTGTTGAGGAAAATCATGGGGATGTGCACTCAGCAGAAGTTTGTTATAGTTACAAAAGAAATAAAAATCCAAATTCTTCCCAAACCCATCTTTAAAACAATTTAAAAACAAATAGAACCTTTTTTTTTTCCTTTTTAGAATACAGTTGTCCTCAGAAAAATTGTACCACCTTCCCTTGAGAACGTCTCTTTAGCAAACTAGCAAAAAGCTAAACAGTATTTCACAGGAAGTTATGCAGAAAAAAAACTCATAAGAACAAAATAATAATAATTAAGTCTCCCTAGAATTTTGTAAGCACATTAGAAAAATGGCATTAGCTGTGACATATAGAATTCACAGGTAGGTTGCCATGCAAGTATGAAGATCAGAGTATTTTACCTACAATCTATTTATAGATCCAAGAAGAACATATTACTAAAAACTTGAACAAGATGGGGGTAACTGATATGCAGCATTCTTTCCTCAGCTTTGAAAGGCTGCCTTTGCACTTCTCCAGAGCACACACCAGACACCAAATGAAGCACAGCTGTGGCCTTGGTGGCACTCTGTTACGTAAAATTAAATGTTCTATCCCTAAGCAATAAAGAGGACTGTTCTGCCATCTTTACATAAGCAGATCTGCCATGTAAGTTTAACGGACGTGCCACACACCCTGAAAAACACAGCCCAGAAAAGAGAAGAGCTGGAACTGTGGTGTGGAGCAGGAATTGCCCTGGCTTGGGGAATGATGCACAGGGACAGCCCGACTACCTGGCATGGCTTGCCTGGGGTCCAGCGAGCCCAGCTGGGCAGCTTGAGGCTCAACCCTGGATAAAATAATGTTAGTGATGGCAGGGTGAAAAGGGAAGCTGCATAATTAATTTGGCAGAAGAATAAATGCCATGCAGTATATCAGATGTATTTAAGAAAAGCAGAGTTTTTCTGGTAGAGAAAAACAACTGCTGTCAAACCAAATTGTTGCTCTTCTGAATCTGAGAATGTGCCATGCCATTCTGCGTTGTGTAGTTCTCCACGTGACAAAACTCTCTAATTTGGCAAGTCAACATAAAATCTCCATTAATGACATATTAACAATGTACAGACCTAACACCACACCTTTAAGTATGATGTTCATCTTCCAGTAAAAGTTCTAGACGTCCCCCCTCCTCTTTTTGAGTACCGTTAGGACAGCCTGCATGAAAGAAATCCCCTTCTCTTGATCACATCATCATTTTGCTACCAAAGGAAGTTAATTATCAGTAACACCACTGTTAAGAATTGCCAAAGTGGGGATAGGCCTCAATATTTTAAAACCATGGTGCCTTTGTTAATTGAACTGGAGCATTTACCTTTTGCCGCATCTGCTGAGTTCTCCCACCTGCACGTGGCACATAGTTTTCACCGAGTTCAGTGATCCAGCCTCACAACCAAGACTCAATAAAATATTCACTTACCCAAACCAAAGAACATCAGCCAAAAACTGACTGTCGAAATGACTGTTTCCCTCTGGCAGCAGGAAGTCTTCTTGCAGTTGTGAATTTTCAGGTGGCTCCATTCAGTGGCACTGGTTATGTCAATTTAACCTCCGTTCTCGTTAACTTATTCTTCTCTTTCCCTTTACTCTCTTAATTGCAGGTCTGAGGTTACAGATACCTGAAAACAAAGAGGAAAACGATAGCAAGTTCAAAAATCAATGGAAGCATTGACAGCACTTCTGTGCACTTATCCTTAATCTTTGGAGGGATAAAATGTCCTTGTTCAGTAGCTGGCCTCCACATTAATTATATGTTTTAAAACCTATTTTCAAGATACATAGAAAGTAGTTATTCTTTGTATCACATATCGAAAGGATAGAAGCTGTGGGCCATTCCAGAGATTAAAGTTGATCTGCCACACTCTGCCAGGCTGGCAACATTGAAGTCATGAAAGAAGTTAGCAAGTGCAAGGTCTGTTAGTACTAACACTTCAGATTTCACAGTTTTGTAATTCTAACTACTTTTATTTAACACAACATCCAGTTTCCAAAAGTCTTCTAGGAGATTTCTTTGTTGAGATTGTTATTTTATTTTGTACCTACAGAACCATCAGTATGTAAAGGCCTAACTCGTATCCATTTTCACTGGCACAGGTCTATGGATTTGCTGTGGATTTGCTGTGGACTTTGACACCTATGTTTTAGTTTAAGGTTTTTTTGATGTCTGTCTGAATATTTACTTCAATTAGTCAGGGAACAAGGTAACCTCGAAGACAGTTTCTATTTTTTGATAACTTATATTATTTAATGAGACTTTTTTGTTAGCACAATAAATATATAAAAAGCACAAAACACAGTTCAAGCACACAAAACATAAAACCAATTTTCTATCATTGAGGTACTTCAGATAGGATTATTTCTCAATTTTCTTCTGTGAACAAAAGTAGAGAATAGGACTTAGAAACATGTCACGCTTAACTTCTTGATCTCAATGAATTGGCTGAGGCAAGTGAAACTATACATTTACCATTACTATTCTGTGTTGCAGAGCAATATATAAAGGACAGACAGTACTTCTGAATGCATGCCTTGGGGTCTGCAACTCAAAGACCACACAGAACCTCTGGCACAAGTGGGAGAAAAGAAAGGAAATGGCTTTTTAGTAAATTTTCCCAGTTCCAGAGCTCTCTTCATTTGATTCTCTTGGAAGTTTGGGAGCAGAATTTATTAGCTTTGTTCCGATTTTGAAACTGGGAATGAAGAGAGAGGAGGAAGAAGCACAAAGTCAGCTTGTGAATCAGCAAGCGAATGACTAACAAAATCCCATCCCCTTGACAGATGAGGCAACTAGACTGTGACAGGAGAGTGATGTCCTAGTCAGACTCAAACTGGAAGACATTACTCAAGACTGGAACAAAGACTGATAGTGGACCATATTGATCGTGATGGTCACTGCTGTTCAAGAAAGGTCCAAGCTATTTTTAGAGTTTGAAATAGCACCCATTTCCAATATCCCAGTACTAAACACTTGTGCAGACAGGCTAACTTGCCGGGGGACTGTAGAGAATCTTCCACTCCTCTCTCCTTTATAAAAAGTGTCTCTGTTTGAAAAAAAAAAACTACTTACCAAACAACATCTACATCCCTGAGAGCAAGGACTGATTTAGATTATTTACAAAACATTCAAACATTGGCTTTTCTCTGTTGTAATAAGACAAGAACATTTTTATGAACCTTGTAATGAGGGAACAGGCACAGGTGTCACATTCCTCTCTCGAGGACCCTTGCTGCTTTCTGTTACAATGGGAGTAATATTTTGTGAACTAGTGAAAGTAAGGCCCTGCCCTATTAACCTAAAGACACAGGCAGCACTAAGGTACTTTATAATCTCAAGCAGATGCACTTCCTACTTCCTTTCACCAAATTCTTAAACAAAATTTGTGTTGCTTCAAAGGAACTGTTGTCATGTAATACCAAAACATGGATTATTGTGAAGGGAGGGAAAATAAAAGTTATTTTCAGCCGTTACTAGCAGCATGTTCACATGACCAGTGTTTAATTAGGTTGTGTCATGGTTCTAATACGATAATTCATTAACTGACAATGTTACCCGTTTCTCTGTTGGAAAGATCAAAAACCACTCTTGTGAAAAAAGAACTTCGTTATTCTACACAGTTTATTTGTCTCTTACTCAGCTCAGTTCTTTGGCAGCCTGACTCAGTGTCAGCAACCCCAAGGGTACCCTATGTGTATTTCTCCTTCACATTTTTTGCCTATGTCTGGTAATTCTGCAACTCAAATTTTCTTTTTGCAAGGAAAGTACTGCTCACAGGCACGACGTAAGTCTCATGCCCTGGAATTGTACCTTTGTGCACAGACAGAAAAGGGCTGGCCCTTGCTGAATGGCCAGTTCAGAAATCCACATACAGTGAATTTCGCATGTCCTGACTCTGAGGGTCTTTAATATTTCACGGCGGTTTTCCATTAACATAGAATTCAGACTGCACGAGCTGCCCAAGGGAAAGGAACACCCACGATTCATGCTTTGAGGGCACTTTAAATCCTTCTGGTAGCTTTGAAAACCTTGGCTTTTGTAGTCACTGTTTCTCTGTAGTTACCAAAAACGAGAGAGGAAATCTTGCTCTGAGTAAAAGTCACTGGAAGTTTTGCTATTGATTTCAGTGGCATCAAGATTTCACTGGAGAAATTCAACCAATGAGTTTAATGAAACACTGGCTGACTTCGACCACAGGCTTCTAACTGTGGTGCAGCATCTTCTACTGACACACAAACCACTCAAGGCTAGGATGCCTCTGCCAAGGGGTTGTTCTTTGAGCTCTGCTGAGACAGCTGCCTTTCCTGTCTGAGGGGCAGAGATCTTATATCATGCTCCAGCCCATATGTATCTGCTTTCCAGACAGGGGTCTAAACTGTCTGATGTGGACAGATACCTTCCAGGGATGTAGAAACAGACTAATGCACCATCCAGTCTGCCCGTTACTCACCCCAATTTACTTTGTTTTCAGTGTTGCTTGTTCTGAAGCCCCTTTGCAGCTTTCTCCACTCTGTGCAATCCAGGGCGCACACACAGAGTATTCTCAATCCCACCCCAAAGTTGGACACCTTCTTCTATAAATACCAAAGGCACCAAAATTCGCCTATCTTTGCATACATATATTTATGAATATATTTTTAAGAGATATGAAATACAGAAAAAAGTGCAAATGTTAAAATAACTCCTTATGTTTTATAAAGCCTTAGAGTTATGCAGTTGTTTTTTGTGACAAACTCTGAGCTGCAAAACTTTTGGCAAAACTCTGTTTATTTGGTTGCTAAATGCTTCAAAGACAATGATTCAGAGTTTTGCACAGAGAGCACTGTTAATTGAGTACAACTGCAGAAGACAGTTCGCTGCATCTCTTCCTTATGGTTACCACCAAGCTACTAATTTTTTTTCCCCGTACTGAACTAGAAGACAAAACCACAAACTGAAATTTAGCATAATAACAAAACAAATCTCATCTTAACTTTACTGCTTCTTAAAAATACCGTCAATTGCAAATAATCTTACTGTACTTTAGAAGCCGCCAATTTACTTAGTATTTATTAATACAAATACTAATGAAATAGATGTGTTTTTGAATCTATACTTGAAAGCCAAGAGCTTCTGAAATGATGAGAAATGACTGAAGCAGTTTAAACAAAATAAGCACACCCTTGAGACAGTCCAGCTGAAACTTTCCATTAAAACGTCTGGGAGTGTTCAGTACCTGGCAATTTCCAGCCAAATTGCCAGAACAAATTAGCAGCTGTGCTTTCACTGTGCATCTCAAACCCATAAAATCCATACAAAAATGGGCACTAAGACAACGAGTAAAAACAACATTAAGAATTGCACAAGGCAAAAACACCCTTTAGAGCTCAGAATTTTTGCTATTTCGAGTAGCATTCAGAAAACCAGAGGTTTTAACAAACTGAATGCGATGCACTGGAAAAAAGAATCAGATAAAGCAATATAGGGAAAATGTTTAGTATAGTCATCTTCCACTTTCTGCCTTTTTGTACGAAGAGTGAGCACAGGGAAAGAGGGCTTTAGAAGACAATGTATCAACCATCTGGAGACAAAAGGCCCACAGCAACAGCCTTTAGGTCGATTTATCAGGGTGTCTTGCAGTCTAGCAAACACAGGTGCAAACATTTCTTGTGCTGAAAGCATCAAAGCCAAACAAGTACCAGCATCAAAACTCACTTGGTCTAAGACAAATGCAGCTTCAGGCTTGGCATGGACTGAATCACTCTCAGAAATATCCCAATCTTGAACAAAATTCCTAATTAGGGGTTGGAATGGGTAAGAGGGCTGTCATTGCTTTACATTCACAATGAGAAGAGATAGTTTTAACTCCAGTTTACTATTTTGAAAAAGCCCATTCCCCATCCTTCTCTTGGCATTAACTGAAAAAATTTATGGTCTGTCGTGTTAAATCTATTGCAGCTTTCTTTAATCTTGTGTGTCCAGATCACCAGACATAATTGCACACGTTATTTTACTGCTTTCAGTATTGTTTTATATGGCCTAGTTGGCATTTAACAAAGTCAGCTCCAATTAAAAATATATGAAGATATCATTATTCATCAGAAACTTGTTTAGCCTTTACATTAAAGAAGAGTAAACTACAAATATGTTTCCCGTCACATAATCTGGGACAATTCCAGTTCACTGCTTTCACCTTTCTGAATTGCCTAACATATTCTTAAATGCATTATATAGCCAGACTGTAATACACTCAAATAGTTATTCAGGTCACCCATCATTCTGCCATTCATTGACCAGTAAGTAGCAATAAAAAACCCCGCTTACATTATTCATTAGACGTAAAAAGGGGAGTGGAGCTCAGGAAACACACCACCTCATGCTAGCTTCTGGTGCAGGGAGTTATCAAGCTGCTCTCAGTTAAGGAGATTTTTCTGCTAATGGGTGGTTGTGTAGCAGACATTCAGTTAACAAATGTCATTGCCGAGCGCACACTAACACCTTGAATGACAGCCCTGGTTTCCATAAGCAGTATTTCAGGCTTCCTCAAATTCTTGACTGTTTTATGCCACATTCTTCTCAGTCTTGGGTTTACAAAGAAACTTAACCAAAAAGTGAAAGGACTGTTGATAGAATGGCCCAGATCACTTGTTCTCCAATCTCCCATGCCACAGCTAGGATGTATTTTACCCTGAAAACACGGCAGGGTTAATACAACTCACAACTTCATTACACAGGTGTTATCTAGAAGCGCTGCCTTTGCTTTTTGTACAGAGGATCCACACAGTGCTTTAAGATCTTATTCTTACCATTTAGGAGTGGAAAATAGGAGAGAGACACCTCACTCAGAAGATGACTAGAAATAATGTGTGGGGAACAGAAAATGGCAAGGTGATGCCTCTACCAAAGCGCTGGGCTGCATGATCAGCCTGCAGGTTACAGAAGAAACCAAGTCCCTCAAAAGTTCGCCACCTCACACTCCTAGTAAAGTTTTTGATAGGAGCAGTGAAATGAAACACCTTTCCTCTGTGGGTTACATTTCGCCCTATGACTACAGCATTCACACAGCAATTGAGAGAAAGAAAGGAGGTGGTTTGAGCATAAATGGATGGCAAATGTGCTAGAACAGTCATCTCCAGACAAGTTTGGCTCATGTTTTTAATGCCACCATAATGATGATAAAAAGCTGGGATTATAAAAATTAACCTATTTCCTGAGCAGTTAAAAAAGACATATCCAGTTGCCCTGAAAGAAATTTGATGAATAGAACAACATCTTTCAGCATTCCAAAGGTTAGAACTACAACTTGAGCACGCACAAGATAATGGTTCTTAATGGAACCAGGGCTAGGTTTGTGTTTTTTTAATCTTTGTAGAGATAAAATAAATTTCAAACGCCCATAGTATTTTTCTGCATTAGCATCCCAGCTTCTCCCTTGAAATAGTGATAATAAATTACGGTACTTAAGGCTTCCAGAAAGATGAAATGGAAAGTAAATTATAATGCATCATTTGCCTTTTTTAGTGCATCATCTCACAGAGATATTATAGTAATGCGCCGGCAGGATCAGATCAACTTTGGTAAAGTCCCACTATGTGGAAGTATCTGTTGCTCTAGACTAGCACCGTGCATATCACTCTTGCAGAGGAAATTCATCTCCTTGTATTTGCTTTTAAAAATGTTTCCAGTCAAAGGCTCTCATGCTGTTGACTGCTGAGCTCTCTACTAGCAGAGGAAAAGAGAGACACGCTGATATTACATTGGTCTCCAAGCAAACAAGCAAAAGCTAAAACCAGTGCTGGCTACAGTCAGGCTGGCGAATGCCAATGCTCCACCTGTGATTATATTTGTACTTCACTCTTCCTGCACTTTGCAATGTTATTCTGCTCCAAAAATGAAGCCACTGAAACCAGAGAAGTCGTGACAGTAAGGTACAAATCAGCAAGAGGAAAAGGATTTGAATCTAATCCAACAGCTCCATAAACCACTTCCAGGTTTGGGCAGAGCTTTGGTAGATGTTTTTTTGTTTGCTTTTCTTAGCTTGGTCAAAGAAGTGACAAATGAATTATTTGCATAACTGTTCCTATATAGCAGGCATGGTATTTTGGTTAACCTGACAAAAGGCACCATCTGGCCTGCAGGAACAATTTATTTCATCACAAGCATTATGAGAACAGTTGAGAGCAAATCCCAATTAATACACAAGGCAAGTCCAATTTAAGAACCACTTTGCAAGACTTTATCAGATATTAATTTAAAGTAAGGATGGCACACTTCGTGCACTTGCTTGAATACCAATAACCCATGATGTTTTTCCAATTACACAGAAGTGCTATTAAGTAAAGTTTAGGAGTAAGTTTTACTAAAAATCTTCAGACAGGATTATTTCCTATGGGATTTTAGCATCATCTAATAGGAGAAGCTACAAAAGGAAACCTATCTTAATATATTACCTTTTATGTCACCTTTTTTCCAAATGAGTAAGTTTTTTAGGTCTCAAAATGAAAGGCTCATTCAGCATTTCAAAGGTAGCTATCAGTGGAGAATTTCTCCATAAGCAGATCCTGATATACAGCTCTGGACTAACACCACTGTTGTGAGTGAAATCATCTTAACTTGGGGAATTTTCACTTGATTTTATTTCTCACCAATTAATACAAACACGTTATCATTGACTCAGGTACCGAGACGAAAGAAAATGTAAACCATGTAACCTATGGCATGTGGATGACTGGGCGAAACACTAAAACTCTGCATGTTATGGCTAATACACACCACAAAATCTGTCACCCTGCCTCAGTGTGTGCCACTTAGGCCACGGCTTGTTGCTTCTTACTTGAGAAGAGGCGAACAGCGACACTATTTGGGACTTGCAGTAAATAAAGCTTTAAGAAAAAAAGGGCGTTAGAGCATGCCTGGCCAGGAGGCCATTATCAGTTTGCTTTCCTTGCTCGGCGTGTCCAGAGTATTTGAACACAGCTGCTCCATGCTGATGTTAATGCAAGTATCCATTGCACCACAGGAAAACTCTGGAAAGAAACCTCAGGAAGATTCTGGTCCCACTTTGGGTCAGATACGGGATTGACCAGGTTGCTCAGGTCACACTAAGCTCTCACTGCTTTTCACAGTCAAATCAGTCCTGCAAAATACACTGGCAACCAGCTAGTTGGCATTCTGTAAATTTCTGAATGCTTATTTTATTGTAGAATGATAAGAAATCGAGCAGTACTAAATGAACAGGAAGATGAGAGGATTTCAGTTCCACAACATACTGGAGAGTTTGGGTAACGTTAGTGAACACTGCATTGTTCCTGCCATTTTTGACACAGTAACTGGTAAAACTATTGCTCAACTCTCCTTGTTGCCTTTGATCAAAGCGTGTCCAAGATGAAGACTTCATACAAATAAATGTACATGCAGCGCTTTAACTTTCCCCTGCCAGTGCTTTTATTAAGCTGCTTTTGAATCTCATGCATTAGTTAGCACTGCCTGCTAATAGACTTTTTCCTAAAATCATACCTGCCATTTCTTCCAGGATTCTTTCTAATAATTTTCAAACAGGCATTAATATTCCTTCCTGCTGCACAGTTCTGCTATTTTAAGTGAGATTTTAATTTCATTCTCGGGAACACTCTTCAGAAGGCAAAATCTCTTATGAGGTTTTACTGTCAAATGATATAGAACTTAGTTTTGTTTCTTATTACAGGTTTTTAAGATGTAGGCACTTACTCTGCAGTTCACACTGAACCTTTTTGCTTCAAAGAAATCAGACTTTAATAGCATGTTTTAGTCACGCCTCTCTGACACATTATTTCATAATTTCTCTTGATTCCAAAAAGCCTTGTCCCTTTGAGAAACAAGTGAGGTTTGCTTATGATATAAGATATTTCAACTAAGTTCACTCTGGATACAGTAAATGGGACGGTGAAATGCAGGCTGAACACTGAAGAAAATGTTAAAGTTGGTGGAAGTGCGATTTCAAGGTATTTCTAATTTTACCTTTCCTTGCCTTCAACAAATGCAGCATTAGCCCATCTAATGATGTGGGAGTATTTCACAGGAACACAGATCAAATGACAGTCTGCTCTGAACATCTGTTCTTTGTAAGTCTCATAAAGACGCACTAAAGTCCGTGATTCTAGTTTTGCAGGATTTCCAAAAGTTTGTGTGATAGTTCCCTACTATCCCTACTATATAGCAATGCTCTGGCATTGTGTGTAGCAGGGATGTCACCCCTTAACTGCTGAGCCAAAACTGAATCAGCACATAAGAAATAGATTCAGTTACCCAGATCTTCTATTGCCAGCTTCTTAGCTGTATGAAACCATTGTATCCATCTGCATTTCACAGACAGACCGTTACACTCCTGTGTGTTATTTCCTATTTTATGCCTAGAAAGAAAAATACACAAGACCTACTCTGAAACATCACCAAAATTCAGACAAAACTAAGTACTTTCTTCTTTGCTTCAGAAAATTCTACATTTTGTAATTTGTCAAGCTTGCACGTGAGAAAAGATAGTAAATCTGCAGAGGACGAGGATGGGTCACTTGAAATTCAGTCTGACTTGAAATGAGTGATGTTAACTTGCATCATTTGAAAATAAAATTAGAAAGATGAAAAGTTGAAGAGATTAGTCTGAAATTCCAAATGAAAATCCCATAAATGATGAAACATTAAATATTGTAGAGCATTTTCTTCTTCATAGGCACCTGTAAAAATTAATGATTTTTGAAAATTTGTCACTTCTTTTACAGAAAAAAAACAGTTCTCTGTCAAAAATGTAAAGACACATTTTTTGCTAGTAAGATTAATAGGACTGTTGTGATATTCACGTAGTTGGATAGTCTTCCTTCAGCTTCAGGCATGTCACTGGCACAATGAGGCCAGAGCACTTAATTTTTGCCATGAAGAGATCAGGCCCCTGAGTGTGTTCCTGTGAGCTGCGTGCAGCGAGGTGGCTCAGTTAAACCACAGCCATACTCTCACAGCAGCTCTCAACAGGGAAGCCCCCATAACGCACCGACATACATAACATTCTGCCCTCCCTGCTCTTTCAGGAAGAAAAATATTCAACTATAACTAATCCTCAACTAAGGGGGAGTTTTCTAGGTTGCAATTTTCTAAGTTGCCTATAATGATGCCTGTATCATCTGTCTTAATATCTAATTATGTTCTTTGACACTCCATTAGTCTGTGGTTGGTGTTTTCTGCAGCTGCATTGCAAATCCCTCTCAAGATCACAGACCACTGGAAAACAAACAAAAATCCTACATTGTAAAAACAGATTCCTAGATTCCAAAAGATTTTTTTAAAAATTAAAATTTTGCTGTAAAGGTAAGTTGCCAAGGTGAAAAAAGTGCCTGTGCCCTTTTGTCTCCACCTTTTTATACAACAAAGACTTAAAAGCCTTTCTTTTTGATCCATCTTAATTCACATTTAGGCTAACTGGTTTTGCTGGTGGGATGGGGAAGGACAGTGATTCTGAGACTGCCAGTGAAAATTAGCTGACATTTTTGCAACTGAGCAGGAAAAAACTGAAGGCAATCTGCCTGGAATTCTTCAGTTTCAGTCAACTTCTATCAAGGTCTCCTTGGGAGAGAGGGGAGAACATGGTTTTTCATTTGGTCCGGGAATCTCTCCTGTAAGAGCGGGTGCTGCAGAGCTGACTGTAGGCAGGACAGAGCCAGCAGCTGCTGGTTAGAGCAGACTCCCAAGGCCACTGAAATGGCCACAAAAACTCCGCTGCCATCCATAACATCACAGTCTTGAGGTAGCCATGATTGCTTCTGATTTCCCTTTTGTTTTACTAACAAAGGAAACAGGAGGTTCTACCACAGGGTGAAATTAATCTTACTCATCCTTCCCCTCTGTCTGCCTGCTATGATACCACACTGCTGCAGAGGAGCATTTGGAAAATATAAGGTACAGTGTGGTTTAGGAGAGATTGGTGGGAACCATCTGATGTTTCCCCTACATGGGCACATAAAGCCTTGCTTATCTGAGACCAGAAGGAAACAAGAGTCATGTTAGCAAAAAGCACGCACAAGGAGATAAAGGGTGAAGCCTCATTCTCCCTGGAAAAATGGCTTTTCTCTAAAGCATCCTTAAAGGACAGAGATATTTACACTCTCAGTGATTTTTCAGCTAGACTCAAAAAGTACTGCAGAATCGCATTAGCCCATACACAAAAACACTGTTCTGCAATAAGCCTCTGTCCTGATGTAATACACATGTATGTATTCTGCCTCCTGTTTCTAGAGGAGACAGATTTCATGACAGCTCATTTTCTGGTTTACCTACAGGAAAGCTGATGTGAAAATGCCCTGCCTCCCAATTTCTCCTCTTGGGAGGAGGTGACTCATAGCGTAACATTATCTCATTGGAATAACCTTGTTATCAAGAGGCAGCTGATGAGATAACCCTTTATAAAGTAACAGAGTTGATCTTTCAGCAATGTAAAGGACAGGAATACCTGCCCTTGGCCTCTCTGAAAATTTTGCTGGGCATTTCTCTGTCATTTTCTGTCTCTGCTCTGGTTGGTAATAGTGTACGAGGTTTTTTTCCCTTGAAAGAAATGCAGATCATCAAAGTGATGTGAGAGAGGCAAACAAATAAAATAAAAGGCTGAGTCTCTAAGACAAGAGGTGTGTTCACAGTCCTAAAGGTTTGGGGCCATAGTTGTGACATACAAAGGAGAACACTGAAGTGAAAGGAAACACAGTGCCAGAAAATAAAAACCTACCTTCTGTTTTAGCTTCGATTTATGCTTTGAAAACGGAAACTGCAAAAGTGCTCCACTATAGAGAACAATCATGCTGTAACTCTCCTACTGACCTCTGCATGGAGGAGCTGAGAAATTCTATGCTTGAAAAGGATGTAATTAGTAATAATGATTAAGAACCATTCAATTACTAGCACTTAAGAAAACCACTTGTCCTTGAGAGCTTTCAGTTAAAAAACAGAGAGAGATTGGAGTAAAAATGATCCAAATGAGGAATATGATACTTTGGAACAGAAGTGGGATGTGTTTTTATATATGGAAAGAGTCAATCATGTCCTAGGTTCTAACTGCAATTCCACTGTCTGAAGAGATTAGAGCAAAACATAAGAATAACAATGGAGGGCATTCCAGGCCAAGAAATAAATGAGCAAATATCAATTGAGAAGCCACCGTTCAAGGAGAAAACATCTGTATAGCATTTGGAAACAAGATACAATATGTATCTATTTCTAACAAAGCTTCTTTACCACTTCAAGGTAATTCCAATGCGATAATATAGTATTCTTCTGATACTATCTCCAGGTGATCTCAGTTCCCAACCTCTGAATCCCCATACCCCAAAGCCTCACTCACTGGTTTGACTCAGCTGCATGCTACCAGGCACTGCTACAACTCTGGCTCACCAAAGGGAATGCTCACCAAACCCATTCTCCAACAGAGATCTTCATCTCTTGTTTTTCATAACTTCAATCTCTCTCCTCTGGTCATTATACTGAATTCTTACAGCTTGAGTTACCCACTGACTCCTGTCTGCAATTCCTCTATGGCTCTACTCTGCCCGCTTTATTTACTTTCAGTGACTCCCAAGCCTTTCTGGAACTGCTCTTTTATTGTTTTATACCATGTGCTGATGCTCCTTGAAAGACTGAGAATACCTTCTGAGCAACTAATAAAGGCATAAGGCTGTCCATCTTCATATGCCCACTTTTTCAAGATGTCTTTTAATAAAAAGCTGTAAGGCAAAAATCAGAGCAGTGCAGGAACCATCAGCACTGCTAGGGGTGTGAATCCACCCTATTTCACTTTTTAAGGATATTCTGACAGCACAGACTATCAGGCCCACGGGTCTTCAGCGCACTTTCTCTACAAATTTTTTTGTTTGCATAGTCCTCTTTTCAGTTACCGCACTCTGCAGGCCAAGGTCCATGTGCTCACCCAAGAGACATGCTCAGCACTGTCTGGCACATTCAGAATTCACAGACTGCTGAGAGTTTGGGCCACTTCATGTCTGAAATGATTTCTGGACTGAGTGCTTCACAAATTGTGCTGAAACTTTTTAATAGAACAGCCAGAGTATTCACATAATTAAGCCTGATGTCACTTCCAGAAGGTTTCCAAAGCCAGAGAGATTGGTTTTATAGCAGGCATTCACGCAGTGTTCCCAACCTCATTCTCCTTTGTTCAGGATGTATGTTCATACCTGTCCAGAAACTCATTGCTTGCTTTTAACCTAAATGCATTTTTCTTCTTCACCATTTTCCAAGTCTGTAAATCTGTTCATTACCTTATACAATTTATTGCCTTCCTTAAATACTGCATTGTTTAGCAGCTCTCAGTACTATTGCTGGTTTCAGACCTCATTTTAACACTTCACCTCCTTCTCAGAGCTTCAGGATCACTGCAGCCAAAACACAGAAAACCCCTCATCATCCATGATGCATCACCCCACACTTCAGTGATCTTCACTGCTTTAGAGATGATCTCTCCTAACCAAACATGTACTTCCACATCTGAAAACAGGCGCTCAGTGCTGAGCAACACGGTTCCCATCTCAAGGGATTTATACTTTTTTTCTAGCTTTTAATTCCTTGAAAGAAAAAGGAAAAAAGACCTTCACCTTATTGCCTTTATTGGCAACATCATACACCTTCAACTGTCAACATAAATTACCTAAGAAAATAGAATACTTGTTTTATTTTCTCTGAGGAAAGCTGCTGCATGTTCCAGCAGATGAACTGTACTTAGCTTCAAAGGCTGTCACATGTGAGACTCCCCTTCTTTGACAGCACAGGCTGTTTCACAGATTACACTTGCTGCTCATCAGTGTCAATTAGGAATCATTTTCTTTGCGTTCAGTTTTACATCGATGCAACTAACGGAATCAGGTGTGTTAGCAGGATCTGTACATATACGGCTGACCAAAACATACTTACTCAATTTTCTATTCAGTTTACTCCTTATATATTACTACTTGATTTTTTGCAGGGTGGGGATGGGAACACAGAGAAGGGAAGACAGAAGAACCTCCTGACCAGATTCACACCATCCTTTATGCCTAGTGTAATAAACAAAAGTTACTTGTGTCACCTAAGGCCCAAATTATTAACCACTGAACTGTAATTGATCTGTCCTAATTTTAATCAACTGATAGTTTTAACCTTAATAATCTTGATGATACAAACTTCAGGGACTACAAAATTCCCCAGCCAGGACCCCCACACAACCTCGCTTACCTCCATGCCATAAATATTGTTATAGTTTTGTCCTTCCTCTTGCCCTTATACAATAAGTTGCTTCCAACCTAGCCATTGCCTGCCAACAGGAACTTAGTAGTGCCTTCTCTGTCTCAGTCAGGCAGGGTGCCATCCTTACACCAGGCACACCTGCAGACCAGATTCAGCACAACAACAGTACTCAAAGGGATGTACACAATGCAGAAGGAGCCCTCCAAAGTAATGGTTGCAAACTGTGGGTCCTTATCCTGGGAGGATGTGGAGGACTGTAGGCATGGCAAAGGAGTGTCACACACACCTTGCAATGGGGGCCTTGAGCAGCAACTGAGCAAGAGGAAAAGTTCTGTTTAAGTGCTTGCCTGCTAGTGCATGTGTTCAGTTGATTGATACAAGGCTTCCTTCACCAGTGGAAGTGTGAAATCAATGTCATATAAATTGGAACATACACAGAAAAATCTTATCACTGCCTGAAGATATATTTCCATTAGTATGTTCTCTGTTTTCTTCAATCAACTCAGTATTTACGGGGTGGCTGAAAAGGAATCCTATACATTATTTATTAACATTGATTTTAAGCAAGTCATTCAATTCATAACCATGAATTACCTAAGAAAATAGAGCATTTATCTTATTTTTTCCTCTCTAAAGAAAATTAAATATTTAATTATTAATGGGATTTTACTGTTGAATTCAGTAAACAGGTCCTTAAAAATAAGAGAGGGGGACAGAGACAACTAGCCGTGGTAGAGTTGTACAATGTTATTAATAATTGCAGTGTTTACTGCATTTCTTAATTTAAGGAAGTACTGGTGCTGATTTAGAAAGAAAGTTGCACCTAACAAAAGGGAAAAAAAATAGCCCTCTGTTCCTGAATTTACATTTGAAAAAGGCTCATTTTCACCAGAGGCCTTTATCTTCTGTCTAGACCAGTTCTGCTCTGCTGACCACTCATTATGGTAACAGACCACAATGAAAAATCTAGTGCAGGACACAGATCAATTACTCAATGACATTCACTTACTGATATTGATTAGGCCATGCATTGTTTGACTTCTCCTTTGATTCCTTCTGTCATGAAGAAACGGTTACACCCCTCCTGTAAGGGCAGAGGAAAATGGAATTCATAAAAATGAAATTACTTTGAGGTTTATAAAGATCCTATCTACCTTGAATAGAAAATGGCCAATTAAATGCATTAAAAAGCAAAACCTAATAAAACAGCACAGGCTCAGATCTTTGCTGTGACCATGCAATCCTGTGGTGAGACAATTTTGCATAGTACCAAATCAACAGCATCCAGGAATGCAACTCTGCCACAGTACTAGCATTTAGGTAATACCTTTCAAATTCACGTAGCCCCACTTTCAATTTCCTGGATTTTTGGTTACCCCCCAATTTTTGGCTATCCTTATCTCGTAACATTTGCTATCTTCTGATAATGGGTCTGTTATATATAGCCAAGAGTATACATAGCTGTTCTGCTAACACATTCCTCTGATGAATCTGTTGCTTTATCAGTCCTTAAAATGTCAGCTTTTTCATTACTGCGATATTTTTTATTCCATTAAAAAACTTACAACTAACTATTAATTTTTTATGGGTTATCAGTTACAATCCATTTATATCCAGCCAAAGAGCAACAGTTTATAAAATTGTGTGTTGTGTGGTATGTGACTGACGAAATGCTGTAACTTATTAAGCAAAAAATATTTCCCTTAGTCCGCTCTTCTGAAATTATTCTTACAGCTGAGAAAGCCTTACGGTCAGGCCAAAGCCTAACTGCCTGCATCTGCGTTGCTGCGTGGTTTTACGGCCGTGCCTAAAAAAGCGATAAACAAGGAGATGTAGCCTGCCAGAAAGAGGACAGCTTGTCGTCCTAGCACTCCTGCTGACTTCCCAAGCCAGGGCAATAGGAACACACACGGGGACTGGAGGCGCTTGCACGCCCTCAGGGTGACCCTTATGCAGTTTTTCTCATACAGCTCAGAAACGCTACTAGAGCCAAGTGGAGGTTTTTGATGTAGCCCTACTCTGCTGCGTTTTTTACCTTAAAACCTTTCACACATGCCCAGAAATTTGTTTTTCAACAGTCAATTTCTGAAGCCTAACTTACTCGGAAAACGTGGCAAGCATCATCGCTGCAGTTATCTGCTCTGTTTTCCCACGCTGCCTTTTTTCATGCTACGTTTTCCACCAGGAAGCCCCAAGGCACACTGAGTGCTCAGCACGCTCTCCAGCAGCGCCCACCTCTCACGAACACCCCTAATATCTGCCAGCTCCCGCAAAGCCCCATCATGATGCTCTGCCTGCCCTTCAGGCTCTGCATCTTCCTAGCACTGATTTTCTTTCCCATCTTCCTTTCAGGGAGACAACCCTCTCAACATCCGAGCAGCCCCGCAGAAGGCAAAGCCGGTGGCTGCTCCTTCAACAGTTCACTTTCTTCTCATCTCCTGCCTGCATCTCCTCCCTCCTCTTTCTTATCCTTCACCATAGCAAGGAGGCCACAACTTCATGTTCTTCAATAAAAAAAATGCATCTCTATAAACTAAATGCTTTGAGTCAGCGTACAGTTTATTCTTTAGCACTGTTTCACTAAAATACATGCCTGTCGAGACTAGCAACAGAGGGACTGAGGAGTACCAATGGGAAAGATGGGTTTGTCATCTGACCATACAGCTATTAGGAACTGGCAGGGTCATTTCAGTAAAAGTAATTCCTCCAGAAAGAAGGGGTATGTGCGGGTTTTGAAATGGTAGGTATGCAAGGGGGAAATGACAACTAAATCCCAAAGGCAGTCCAGGATACAGAAAAAAAACAGGGGTTACTTCGAAGTTACTAAGCCAGTGCTCTGGAGTTTCAAATTTGGATCAAGGGTGTTTTTAGAAGGACATAGTGTAGCTCTGATTCCTTAGCTAAGGGAGCACTGAGATGGAAAAAGATGACTATCTTAGGGACCCATGGGTTCTCCTGGATTTAATCTAGAAATGGAAAATAATAAGAAATTTACCAACCTATTTAAGGTGGGCAAAATCACATCATGCTGGCTGGTGCCTACTCTGACTTCTTCTCTGGTCCGTTTCATCTTTTTGGCCCATCTATGTTTTCAGAGACTTGTAATTTGAAAAGTAAGGCTGGTTTTCAATTGTACGGTGAACAATTCACGTAGAAATCCTTCTTCTGGAAAACTTCCTTTGAAGCAAACCCAAAACAATTCCAGGGCCATTAGGTAAAGAAGCCTGTTCTTGCTGTCTCTGTCAATGAAATGCAAAAAACAAAGAACAGGTGCTTCCACACATTTGCATCAACAATAAAATTTCTAAATTCTTTTTCTTTCTATTAATATCTTGTTAACTACCACACTTTGGCATTTCTTCTGAAAGCTACTGCATTGCAAATAATTCAAAACCTTTCTTAACTAAACAAGAGAAAAAGAGAACAAAGATAGTAAATTCATTGCATTTGCTTTGTTCCCCACCCAGTTTCCTCAATCAATACTACATATTACCTGCAATTCTCTTGCTCTCATAAAAACCTTTTGTCATGACTTTGGGATATATTTTAGAAAGTTTGTAAGTTTAGAAAATGACAGGCTGCCCATGTAATTTTTCTAACTTATCAATAATTCTCTTTTGTTCACACAGAGGAAAAAAAAAGTAAAAAAATACAGTAGGTGTGTTGCTGAATTCAAGAAATAATAGCCTGCGGATTTGAGCAACATTTTAATTTGCAGTGACTACACTCCCATCATTCTAAACAAATAATTTGCAGTCCAATCACACCTCCTGCTGGCCTGGACAACACGTACCACAGATATTCTGGCATACAGTGTCTTAAGTGTCCTGATCAGCCTTTTTTTTTTTTTTTTCACCCCTTCTTTCCCCACGGAGCAGTAATTACTCTCTGTGAGCACTGCCAGCAGCAGCAGCGAGCTCTGCCCTCCTTCCTGCCATGCACACAGCCATGCTCTGCCCATTTGTGGGGAACAGCTTTAGCCACCAGAGAAACGTTCAAGCCTTTGCCTTTGGAAGCGTCTCTTCTCTCCCTCTTTCCCCTCTCTGCATCGTTATCTCACTCGCAGGGGGACCGTGTACGACCCTTTCTGGACTTCATAAAGTCTGCCAGTGGGAAATCTCAAGTCCCCCCCTCTCCTCCCTACCACCTGCAGCAAGTCTCTTCACAGAGGCTGGCCAGCCCCACTTCCAGCCTCTCAAAGTGACCATATGCCCCACACAGCAACTGCGGTAGGATGTTGGTTTAAAAATCACAGGATAACCCCAAGGAGAGGTAAATCTGTTCCTTACATTCTCTTTCCACAGTAAATTTGCATTTAGGTACAACCACCTTGATTAGAGGTGTGAAATGCGTTTTACCATGCCCATTAATTAGTTTTCCATAATTTTAGTTCTTACATAACTTTAGAGCACAGGTGTTTTTTCCCAGCTAAATATAAAGATGCATATAAGTATTTTCATATAACACTTGGATAGATTTACTTAATAGCACTATAGATATGTGTTACAACATACCTTAAATATCACTAAAAATATAACAGAACAGTACAGAAGTTTTACTGCTGAAGTGTTGCAGTGTCTCGTGGGAACACTTGAAAGGAGAATGAAGCACAATATTCCCACTTGGTATTCACAGCCTGTTCATTAAACATTTCTAGAAACGTGCCCCCCTTTCCTCCCCCCCCCCCCTTAATTAAAAAGAAAGCTGAAAGAGTAGGAGGAACAAAAATGTTCTCAACTTCAATGACACTATTGGAAAATAATTATTTCAAAACTGCTTATCTGTTAAAAAGCTGGCAAGCTACCAGGATCTTGATTGCTGTAAGCAATTTTATAACTGCTCTACACAGATAAATTAAACAGAGAAATTAATTTCAGTCTCGTAATAAGTCTCATCTCATTACCAAAACGATGTCTGTGCTGCAACAGAGCCTTGTGCAGAGGACTGCTGCTAGAGGATTTTGTGTGCAGGCATTTAACAGCTGCCTAGAAAAAGTCCACCTCACAACTCCGAATGCCCTTTAACACTTCTTCCTAAATGTAATTCTTCCTAATTGTGAGCCAGGAAGTGAAACACTGTGAAATACATGAAATTCTTCCCAGTTTTACTTGTATTTTGCCCACTGGATCTGAGGAAAGCTCCCTGACTGCCTGGAGCCACCGTTTGTTCTGTTTGTTAGGAACACGCCCCTGGGAGCAGTAGCAAGAGCATCGCTCCTTCGAAGAATCATACTGACTATGACACCTTTGTTTTTTTTGTAATCCAGGGCACCTAAAAACACATTAATTATAGATCAGGTTTCTCTGTCCACACACATGGTAATAATATGACTGAATAACGCAGATGGTCTGTGGGTAAAAAGTGGTCTCCTTCCTTTCTGCCACCGTGCTGCCCTTTTCTGGGACTCATCTTCCTACAGGATGTTCCTATTGCATCCCTAACTCCTGCAACAAGTCTTTGAAAACGCTGGAAAATATAACATGACCAAGATCCAAAATTAAAACTTGACAGCAGATTCAGCAATAAAGCTCTGGATGCTTTGAGCCAATTTATGGCCAGCGTGCTCTGCAAAAAAAGGCACAAAACAATAACAGAGTGCATAACAGCTCATAAATCCTACCACACTCGCACTCGTGCTTGTAGCTCTCAGATGGCACTGCTCGAGCAGCAGCGTTATGAATAGCCCGATTTTTTCTCTTCCACCATTCTTATTGGTGTTCTTGTTATGGCACATCAACCAGGGTATAAAAAAAAAATGAGTGCATGATATATCCTGATGAAAACCCTGATACAGATTCCAACTCTGCTAACGCGTAACTTCGCTGTACAGCATCTCATCTTCGGGAGCCACAATGCCATTTTCTGCTACTAGACATCTCATCCAACAAACTGCAGAGAGCAGATTTACTGGCATGGAAAGCATTTTTTCACGAGGTACTCCTCACGCATTCGCCGGCGTACTTGACCACGCAAATCGATATCTCTTTACAGAGCACACGCTGTGAGCAGTAAGAAAACAGACCCTGTTCTTCAATCCAGCACATCTTGCAAACGCAACTCCATTCCACTATTTTTTCCCAATTACAGAATTATTCTGTTCATCAATTTTGCTTCCTTGGCATAAACTCATCTACAGATTTATAGAAAGTGTATGCATTTAATACAGCAGATATCTTATTTATTCTTGAATTTTTCCACAGAAAATGAAGATGAAAGTCCTCCCCTAAGATTTCTTTGGTTATGATTAAGCGTATCTGATTTTTGACTTAAGTTTCTTGCCCTATCTCCTCAAAGATGTTTGTCATTGTTCCTTTTCTTGTTTCTGTAGCAACATTTCCATTATTCTCATTAATTTTTTTTCATTTTTTTCTTACAATTCTATAAGGAAATAGGGATTTTTTTGTGGGTTTTGTTTGTTTTGGTTCTTTTTTTAAAACAAATGCAGAGATATTTATATATCTGTCTTTTAAAACAAAACAAGGATCCTGGGACAACGGTGAGCTCACTCTCTCTCTTGCAGTAATTCTATGATTCTGCAAAATTTCATTTAAATCATGTTGTCAGTCTCACACTTAGCCAGGTTCTACAACACCACAAGCTTACTGCAGTCCAAGGTGGGAAAGGAATCTTCTCTGGACTCCTTTAAATACTTCATACAGGAGCATCAGTCAACAGTACCAAAGCAAGGCATCCTTTCCATTTAACAGTTTTGAAAAAATGCTAAATAGAGCTGGTATCAGTCTCCAGTGACTAACATAACCCAGTTCAAACCTAGGCAGAAACACTGAGCAATCAGTTGAAAATTTTGATGGTGATCCATACAAAGACTGCCCACCCACATCCAGGTTGTAGGAGATGCTATTTTAAAGGAAAAAAGAGACTAAAGCAATGAACTAGGTCCCTTTATGCTGTTATTGCCATCCATTTCTTCCCTTTTCTTGTTATTGCTTCCAGTATATTTTATAAAATGCACTAGAAATGACTTTATATATACATGTATACATGCTTAGATGTCTGTATGCTATAACTGCCAGAAGTGCACCAAAATAATGGAATCTCTCATTTAAAATGGAATGGAAAAACGATCTCAGGTTCTGTGCAACTGCTTCCAGATGACATGAAAATAGACCTTTCCCCCACCTGAGATTCCCACTGAGGTCAAAGAGGAGTCGGCTGTTTAGGAGCTGTTGTAGTTTATAAGCTGATGCTGAGGGGCAAGTTTTTATGTTACTATGTTTATGTTTATGCAAAACACAAGTGAAATTGAGTTGTGCAGTTTTTTTCTGAGGCCAATGGATAACAAACAAAATTTCAGTTAGACTCCATTGCAAAAGCTATTAGATTTAAAAGTAATGTTCCAGTTCATACAAATGAATATTAAAGATAGACCGTTTGCATCCCAATTGTTTCTGCATGTTGTTTATACTTAATTGTCTTCAATTTTGGTATTAAATATTGAGTGCAGAAAGGGAATGTTCTGAACAGGCTGCATTTTACACACTGGTTTTCAAAGCTCAGCTGAGTAGGAAAACATATCTGAGAGCATTAAGTTCCGGTTCCAGCCTAGACCTTTGCTAATAATAGTTTTTTCTTTCTTTCCTCCACCAAAAGCCAATGCAACATTCAATGTCTCTTTCTAATTTATTGGAAAACGTATGCCTGAACCTTTTCAGAAACATTCTCTTTACGGCCTGTTTTTTTCTGAACAGGTTGTTAATGGGACCTGTTTGGGGTTTTCCT
Organism: Tringa tobata; assembly: GCA_033628505.1. Lineage (NCBI taxonomy): Eukaryota > Metazoa > Chordata > Aves > Charadriiformes > Scolopacidae > Tringa > Tringa tobata. The sequence continues at coordinate 1,565,924 of JAHREE010000128.1, forward strand.
ACTGGGTCTGCAACACCTCAAAGTAGAGTAACTTTTCAGTTTCCAGACCTCCTCGTGTTTTATGCTGCTTGCATCAAGGGGTACATTTGCTACAACAGCTGTTCCTTCCATATTCAATGGATTTCAAGCTTTTAAAATAGTTACCTGTAAAAACAGAACAAACCTTAAGGTACAACAGTCAAAGGGCTATTAATTTCACCAGCTTGAATATAAAAACCCTTATTTAAAAAAAAAAAAACATCCCCCTACACTATATGGAACAGAAGTACAGCTGAACAAGAACTTTTCTTGAAAGATTTTTCTTTGCTAATGCATCAATTTATCTAAGCAGTTTTTTGCTCAGGCACGACCTTTTTGAAAAGTTACCGATTTTAATAAAAAACTTTCAGTGACAAAGACTTCTCAGTTCCAAATTGAATTTTCAGTCCAAACCAGACACAAATTGTGGCTGCACCCATTCAGAGCCCACACTGACCCTTCACTATGTAACTGGACCAGGGAAGCAAGAGCTACACCTTATGCCAGGTGTGAGGGGCCCTGACTGGACCAGAGCTTTAGTTTTTTGCAGAAGGGGCTCAGGCTTCCAGGTAGAGGTTAAATCAGCTCTGGCTTTCTGGCTTGCAGCAAAACACACTTTTTTTTTTTTTTTTTCCTGTGATCCTTACAAAGCTTCTCTCTTTCACACCTCTGAGGTTTGTCTGGGTCTGCTCCCTGCTCACAGCAGCAGCTTCTTTCTCTGCACGAGCTGCAAATTTCTCCAAAGGTTGCAGCAATCCCTTCCACCCTGAGCCTCTTCTGCCTGCTGCTCCATGCACACTGGAAGCTTCCCTCCCTTATCAGGGGACGCATCCTAAAACTGCCCTAGGGGCAGCCCAGTATTTGCAAGGAGGAAAAGAGAAATATGTGGTTCTATGCAATTTTAAGCACTGGAGCGTGTTAGAAGCACTGTGACACCACCTAGCAAAGCAGGGGAAATAAAACCTGGCAGCATGTGCTACACAATGTCTTTTACACACCTACCAGAGACACACTGACCCAAGAACACAACAGATGAAAGTACTAGAATATGCCAAACCAGCTGTACATCAGCAGATTTAGACTATCCCTGGCTACAACGCTCCCCTTGAGCACTGCAGAATAGAACGCTCCCAGTACAGCAAATGCAGAACTGGCTGTTCCGCACGGGATTACCAGTTTATCAAGGAAGTTTCACTCTAGATTTAGTAGCTCCTCGAACTCAGGAGTTGTCCAAGATATTAAGTTTTCCACACTCGATGTTCTGGATCACTGTCTGATCTTCAAAGTCACAGAGACTTTGTGAAGTTGGGATTTTTGTTTAGCAAGGTCAACAGTTCAAAATACTTGTGCAACTTCTCAAAATTTTATAGAAATTATGAGTAAAGAAAAGCTACTTCTGTCTCATACTGTAGATATTTTCTTCATCTTCATAATAGTAATACCTGTTTAAACACCTTTCATTCCAACTTGAAAACCTATCTGCTCTTGGAAATGGAGTTACAATACCTCATCTGAACTCTGCATAATTCTTACTAAAGGTGAGGCCTGTTCCATCAGAAATAAAGTACACTTGGATGTTTTAGGTTGAATTGCTTGGTAACATCTTGTTCTGTATGAGCTCATTTTAAAGACTTTGCATTTGTATAGCTGCTTTATTCCACCCATAGGCTATACTAGAAATACGCAAGCAATTTATTTCAACTGTAATTTGCAAACTTTGGGATTAACTGTAAAAATGTAACTTTCATCATTAGAGGAAAGCGGACACATAGGCTGCTAAATACAGACCAGGTGCTGACTCAGTAATTTCCATCCAAGCTGTCAATTTATTCTGAGAAACATAGTAAATTGGTGCTAATTAATATTTACTTATTATAGCCCTGTTCAGCCTTCAGATAGGAATGAGTGACTAGAGAGGCTTCGGCCTCTGCTACTCTCCCTGCAGAGGCTGGATCTGAGACTCACCTCAACCCTCTGAAGCTTTTAGCGTGCCTGCAGGCATTCTTCAGCTCAACATTTAGTGCATCCTTTTTTATTCTATGTTTTTTATTGTATTTAGTTACCATGTTATGGCAGGCCCTTAGCAACCCAAGATACACACAAGGAATTTTTGCAAGGAATAGGTTTTGGTGTGGTGTTCCTTTCATGTCAAAGCTATTTGCTTCAAACCCTTTCCTGGTAAGCCCTTGTTTTCCAGGTTTACTTAAATCAGTTTTCACAGTGTTGAAAGCAGCTTGGTCATAAACTTTGCAGTTCATTTAAGCCAGTGCTGCCTGTGGAGCTGACCCTGCAACAGACGGACTAAGATGAGGTTTTTCCCCAGCTCCATGTCAGTCAGTAGTTTTTAACTGTGTCCTTTCAGTACCTTTTAGAAAATGCTCCAGACTAAGGCAGGACTATTTTGCCTCTAAATTATTAGTGACTTATTGAGGGGCCAGCATAGGTCTGCTGCAGCCCACTAGGGACCAAATGACATTTTTGAAAGACGCTACACTCAGGAGGTGACACTATAAGGCAGACCACAGGAGTTACATGGGGAAAAACACGCATGCACCTCACCTGGAGATTGAATACAAATAGCTATACATTGTCAACTCCTTCTTTAGTTACAAACAGCTGAGTGTTCATTGATTTCAACTCAAAAAGCTCCGTTTTGAATTAATTAACTTTCAGAGTAAGTCCAATTCTTATCCCTAACTGCAGCGTTACAGTAAGTTTAAGCAAAAATTACCTGCTTTCTACAACATTTCCAAGATGACTCAATCATTTGTTTGCAGGAAACTTTCACGAGTCTTACATGGGACATGTCCATCCTATAGGTTAAACTTTAACATCAGATAAAGAAATAAGCTTAAAGGCTAAATAAATGAGTCTTAAAATCATTATTGTCCTTCACTGGTGCCAGATCACATCAGTAGAAGGCACTTAATTTGCTCTGGCTTTTAGTTTTAAATCAATCACTCCAAAAGTTCATACACATTATTCTTGTAACTTTTTAGTTAATAATGAAAGACACAATGACAATTATATTTAAAATAAAACAAGCTTAAGCATTCTAAATCCATCTGATTTCATTATGCAAATGAGATAACATGTTAATAACAACACATAACATTTCAGAAATGTGACTTGACTTTGTACTTAAGTCATTTCGACTTCATTAATTCTGTGGAAGGTAGAAAAGTCAATTGAGGTCACAGTCAGGTAGCACACCCATATGGAAATACACCATATGACACACCTGTGATAACAGCATTCAAATAAAATTTTAAACGTACGTATTAGTTGCCCTTGTAATTTTCAGTGTGAAGCAAAGGATGTACTTGGGAGTTTATCGTCTGTGCCACTGTACTACATAATTTAATTTTTTAAAAATCAGGCAGCCTGGCCCCACGTGCTCTGCTGGGGCAGATGAGCTTGTGCCCAAAGGAGCTGCTCACTTCCAGCTGGAAGGAGAGACAGCCCTCCCGTCCCACTGTCTGCTCAGCTCTCTGCCTTGCATCAGCCAGGACACAGGGGAGAGACTGGTTTCTTGCTAAGCAGATACAAACCATGCCAGAGGCACCTGTAGGCCTGCCCAGGACTTGCTTATGAGACAAACCAGGCTGGCTATCATTGAGCAATAGCCAAAATAACCCCTCAACTGCTGGACTGTTTCTCATTCAAGAGACTGCAGGATAGCAGCTGAACAGCATCTTCAATTCCTCCCTTCTTCCCTGCAATGCCTCACATTTGCTCAGCATCTGACCCAGTTCTTCCAGTATGTGCAGAGAGCACAATATGCTAAATGCCTCTCCTGAGACTGGTAACTTTCATTCATAAGCAACTCTGCAATTATCATCTTAGGCTTCTGACAAGATGACTTTACAGGGTCTGCTACTTAGCTTCTTCAAAGAAAACACTGCAACTTACAGTCCTGAGCTACACCCCAAATACCTGTTAGCATCACAAGGCTTAGAGACTTGGTGACAGGCATCATGTGGGCAACCTACATTCTGACTAGTCAAGCTAGTCAGCTAAGGTCTCTTGCTTAGTGGCTGGCCTTTCATGGACCATAACTTGGCCAAGTAGCCATGGGTAGGCAGAAGGTCGTGAATCAATGTTCAAAAAGGGGTGGATTATGTCACTGCAAAGTGACATCAAAGAGCTTGGCACAGTTATGCCTTCTCCACAGTGAGGCGGCACAGCTGAGCAATCACTATTTAGATTAGAAGTTGGGAAACAACTGAATAACGATAAACTCAAGAATCTTAAAGTCAAGGAAGGAGATATGCTCTCCTTCCAGAGGCAGATTTGTCCTGTGAGGTAAAGATGGCATATTGGCTATACATAACCTTTTCTGCTTAGCTGTTCCTTCTCGCTTGAGGCAGAACAAGTTTCTTAGGGAATGCAAAAGCATATGGGACTGGTTTCCTAAAGATTTAGCAATTAATCATATGGGAAATCATTGGAAATCCACAAGAAGAGGGGAAAAATAAGCACTAGACATTGAATTTAACTTCATTTGTTTCCACTGTAGTAGTCTCAGATAAAGTTTTACCTACAATCAAAACAAGAATTTTTATGCAAGTTTTCTAAAAGCTTCCTTGAAAGGAGAATATTCTCAGACGAAAAAAGAAAAAACATATTTTGATTTAAGGAAAAAGGTTTTCTATCTGCTTGTGTATATACAAACCCCAAACCAGGCATTCAGATCAAAGTGGCATTTGAACTTTGACTTAAATAAGCTGCAAAAGCTTTTCATAAGCAAGGGCTGAAACTCAAAACTGTCAATCACTTCTGCAGTATTATGATAATTTTTTGGTTGAAATGCAATAATAATCTCTCACACTACAGAAAAATATTTTCAATATAGATATAAGATTAAAATGTAAAAATCTGGGGATAAGTTTGGCTCTTGACTATACATATGCAGCCTTTCTGAAGGACTGCATAGATGCAAATCAGCTGAATTTTACTTTTGATCTTATTTTTCAGATAAGATTTCTGCCGTAGTTTGAAATACAAAAAGTAATGATGTGCATCATGTGATGCACTCTGCATGCAACACAAATGCAGTTAAAAGTAAGAAACAAAATCAATGACTTAGATGATCAAAGACTGTACACAGTGATCCTGTAACTTTTGTGTCAGCACAAACAATTATAACCCTAAATCCTGCTCTATTATGTATTTGTTTCCTGTTAGAGTATATGCTCTGTGTGCACAAATAGACAGAATTAAATTCCACACCAGCCTCTACTCACTCTGCACTAGTGGCACCTGGTTATGCCAGTGGAGAATTTTGGGTTTTGGTCCACTATTTTTCAGATTTTTGTCAAAGGGAGAATTTTTGCTCTTAAAGAAGTTGGATCCTTCAGTTGGCTTTTCCTTGTCCCAGTCCCTCCAGCGTCCCATATAAGAGCAGCAAGAATGCTTCACCCAGCAGCACTTGCTGGGATTACACACTAGCCTTGCCAATTTTTGTGACCTTTCTGAGAAAGTAGAGGACAGTTGCTACTCAAAGGATATGGGAATAACCTCAGAAGATACCATAACAGTGACAGGTAAGCTCAAACAACTGTTAAGGCATGTCTGAATGAGGCACCCTATCCAGGATAATCAACTTCTTTTAACATTAATGCTTGCTTTCTTGAGCGCATTCCCCCCATGATCCTACAAAGTGCACTGCTGATTGGAGATGTCTCCCAGAAAAATAGGAAATATGGAAGACGATGGGTGTTTGCCCCACTCGGACAATTTAAAAGCACAGTGAAGTGATGAAGAGTGAAAATATCTTGGCTTAGTTGCCTTACAGATGGTATGAGTCAGTAGAAATGACTACTTTCCATGCCAGCACAATGGCAGCAGCCTTAGCCCACCGCTCTTTAAACGACAGCTGGATTGATGTCAGCAGCAAATCACAAAACTGCAATGATGAGTCCAAGGCAGAGTTATCAATATGAGCTTTTCTGAGGCCTTCAGGGATTCACAGAAGGAAGAGACCCCAGGGCAAACAGTAGGTACCCCAACCTCCCTACCGACCTTGAAACAGCAGCCACTGGCAAAGCACCGCTCAGCCCTCAGCAGGAGCACACTGCTGCACTGGTGACAGGAGCATCAACCCCAGGGGTCCCCATTTCAGGGGCACTTGTTCTACAGCGGGATTTCACCTCAAGCTCCACCTGATGGAGGTGAGCTAACAAGCTGTGGGGTCCCTCTGAAGGTAAGCTGAAGAATGCACACCTTACATATAACAACTACGTGTAGGAACTGAACAAAGCACAGGAGCACGCAGCTTCAGCAGAGACTCTCAAAAGGTTTCACGTTGCCTAGGGTTGTAAAAGCCACAAGTTAGTCCTAAAAGCAGTTCCATAACTAGCAGTCAGAAACTGATTGTTCACAGACAACAGCTGCTTCTGGGACCTTAATAAGTAATTTGTTATGCCACACCTTTTAGGAGCACAATTAAAAAGTTATGTCAACTTAAAATGAAAAGCATATTTCAGTATTCACCAACTTTATTCGTCTTTTCAAAATATTCCTCATGCTACAACAATTTTGATGTTACCTCAGGAGATTTCTGATTTATCTCTGAACTTATTTAGCATTTGCACTTTGGTGGAACCTAAAAGTCATAGTCAGGATTAGGCCCCATTCCATGAAACACCACATGTGCTAATCCTTTTTTAAAGCTAGTTATTACTCAGCATCTGTGGGAGACAGCCCTTGGCAAGCTTTTCAAGGACAAAGTACTTCCAACATGGAATTTAGAACTGTAACATTGATATTTCTTTTTCACATTGTAAGAATTACACGTTATAATTGTACACTATGCATAAATTCAATATGCATTCAGTCTTCATAAAAGTTTCTCTTTTTTCTGCATTGATTACAGATTTATGCTATGAACCGATTCTGAACAGGTTCAGCTGAGACCAGTGTAAACATCTGTGCCTGTTGAATTTGTCTGTCATCAAACAGACAGACAATTAAAGTCAGCAATAATTTATGGAGGACAATACCTGCTTCATTTCTCAGCACAGGTGTGATGTGAATAGGGCAAGAACTCCTTTTTGACTGAATAAAAATACTGAAGAATTACTCTAAGTGCTGCTCAGTATGAGCAGTGAACAGGGAAGCAGTTGTGCAGGAAGAATATGAGGGACTCTGTTGCACAGAGGGGCACAGCAAAGAAATCACGGGCACTATTCAATTCACATCTCCAAGCACATTCCATTTACCAAGCAACATCCTGAATTTTGCTTTTCCTGAATTATCTCACTGTTAGTCACAACTCAGGAGAAAATAACAAAACATCACACAGAATGATACAAAGCCAACTTGAATTTTTAGTACGAGGATAAACAGCATCATGCACTAAGGAGAAAGCTGAGCGAAGTAGAATCACAGTCACCAACACCTAAGGTCAGAGCATGCCAATGAATACAGCTGTTGTACCATAGCATAAATATTGCTTGATTTGACCAAAATCCTTACAAACAGATGTAGATTTGATGAGTCATAACTCAGACACCATTAAGAAAATGTATTTCAATTGTTACTTTCATTACACAACAAAAATCCCCCCTGGATGCCAGCATCTTAGTTATCAGACATAGAGCTTCTGATGCAACTGTGACCATTCCAAGGAAACCTACGTTGACAGTATCACAAACATTCTTACAAATAAAAACATTTTTAATATTGGTATAAAAACCAGGTCAATAACTCTATGGTTTCCCAGAGAAGACAGTCTCTTTACGATTGATTGTGAAAGGAAAAAAAAAAAAAAGGACGCATTCTCAATAAAATCTTCCATGAGTTTGTATAATTTCTTAGTGTGACAAAATTGCAAAGAAAAAGCATTATGAAACTAAGTAAGCATCCATAAACTTGTCTCTGCTAAACTGTTGTGTTATCACATGGTTTAGTCATGCCACTTGAAATTCTTCGTTTTCCTTCTCTCTCTCTTAGTCTATATCCCAGAGCCTGAGCTAACATTAATAACTTCCCCACAAAGCCAAAGAAACTGAGAATACATATTTAGCATTAAAAGGATCCACAGATAACATTTTACTTTAAAACTTTGGCATTTTAAGTGGGCAGAAAAAACCTGGCTTGGACCACACTTAGAGTGCTTTCAAATTTCTGCACAAGTCACGTATCTGTTAAAGTCAACGGGCCCTTTGCAATTGTTATTTGTGTAAGCTACATACATTCTGCTCCCGTGTTGTCAATGCTACAAAGCAACTGTGCCAATCCCAGGAGAGCTTTATTTCAACAAATATTTGACTGAGCCAGTGGAACAAATAGCCAAAGGGACAAGAGAGAACAATTTCACATAAATTGTTAACAACAAAGAAGTAATATTCAAGCAGTTGTACCAACTGTTGGTAAATTTTACATGGTTGGAACATTCAACAAGATTTATAGCTCTTCATGTAAGAGAATGTGTGTAACTCATTTACAGCCTCATGCCCTGTGACCCTTCCTAAATTCATGCCACTAATAACGCCTACCCTGCAATGTGTGTGATGATACCATATATGTGTAAACATACTATAAATATGTAGATAATACATATCTGCTACATCTCCTTTTATACCCTGTGATCAAGTCCTCAAATCACTCTCTGGGGCACACAGGGCAGAAAACTAGATTTCTATTCCCTTTTTGGTTTAGCACAATCTCCTTTCTCCCCTCCCGGGCATAGGGCTGGGTGGGCTCCTGCTGTCTGTCCCCATTCCCTTGCTGCTCAGTGCTGTGCCTCAGCGCTACGCTTCGCGTCTTTGCTCCCATTTGCTAGGATTCCCTTTGGTGTTTTGGAGTTTGCAAGCTCCAGCAATAGCCCAGGGAAACACTTTCCTTTTGAGAAGGGGTTTTCAGCTTCACCAGAGAGGAATCCTTCCTGCCAACAGGTGCTCCTGACGGAGAGCAGCAAGCACACAATATTTTCTGGCTGTGAACTGCAATCAAACTGACAACTACGTGTTTGCTCATGTCCTTGATAAAAGCTCATGTAGCCACAACATTAGGCTGATTGTTTTTTTTCCTGCTGTCTTCTTACATATAGTTTTAAGTTACACATTAAGACTTCCCCCACTCCCCAACACAATACATGCAATAACCAGGTTTAGTTAAGTTTGATACATTTCTGAAAGTACCAGTTCTCAGAGGTCATCTACTTGTTATCTGCTATCCCCCAGTGAAGGTTACAGAGTACCAACGGGGTTCTGTAGCGGGACACTATTATTATTCTACGCTGTATATATCTGCAGTATAGATATCTGCTGTAGGGAAAAGCACAGAATCGGGCATCGCTGCCCTTCAAGAGCAGGCAATATTTACCCCCAGCAGGCCCAGCGATGGGCCCAGGGACCAGACTGCGAATGTGTCTGCCCGTGCGGCCTCCCGGAGACAGCAGCTAATGCTGAGCAAAGCACAGCTCCAGCACGCTTCCCAAAGACTCCCACCTGCCAGTCCTGTTGGATGCAGCATGATTCCCTGACAGAACTGGCCAGGAAAGAAGTTGTCCCTTCGCTTTTTTGAGCATACACGTTATTATTAGAAGAAGTGTTACTGGGACATTTGGTGGACATTTGGCAGGCCTCACGAGTTTCCCCACCTCATTTGCTACGGGGGTGTCAGCCTGTTTGTAGCTAAGCCTCCCACGGGAAAATCAGCAATATTCTGTGTCACATGGGATTGAACTCCCCCATTTACTCTTCTGGGCTGCTGCTACTGTCTCTTCCTTTCTCCTTCATTTTCTCCACATCTATGCAGCCCCTGTGCCTTCCCTCCTGGGACTCCTCGTCTTTCCCCTGCTTCTGAGCTGCTTCTGTTGTCTCTTACTAAATAATGAGAACCTGTGCTCACCTCCTCTTCCTTTCTGCCCTCCTGTCATCCCTCATTTTGATGTCATTTAAAACTTTAGAGGAGGAAGCACTCAAATGACTCCCTGGCAGTGCCATATAAAATTTATTCAGTGTAGGCAGAAAAAGTGCATAAAGTACACCGTAAAGATGCACAGGGTAAAAATCATTCCTAGGATGCTAAACCATTATTAAAGCAAAGCAGATACTTCTTGCAGCTCCTTTACCATTGGGATCTTACAGTGACAGTAAGTAAAGAGTTTAGAAAAAAGAAGCATTATAAAACCTTGCTACGGTTGTGTTAAATGCTAGACTAGGAAGGAAATAAATTTAAGAAAGTATGTAAGAAAAAAATACCTCAACTCCCAGAGCTCATATGCAAACATCATTCAGCACTGAGGGTTATATTGTTCAAATTTGTAGGCTCACTATTCTTGCCACCTCTCTTGCCATACTAGCAAATCATCAGTAATCATTAGCAAATTATGGAATCTTATGGCTGGAGAAAAAAACAGAGATATGAAGTGCAGATGTTTCCCCAGTGAATCCTATATTTTTACACTACTCTTTCACATGGCTGAGCACTAACAGCATAGAGGCAGTGCCCTCTTTAGGGAACCTCTGCCAAAACACCAGGGAAAAGCCCTGAACTCACGCTACGTGCAACAGATCCTCCAAACCAAACCAGAATCAAAACAGCTCCTCCAAGATTTAAAAGAGCTCATATGCCAAGAAGGGACACTTAAAAAAAAAAGTCACGAAGCAGTGTCATCTCGTGAGTTACTTCCAACATAAATATTACAGCAGGTCTCCAAGCCTCTGCTCCATCATCCCTACTCAAATGGGAGCATCACCACAATATAGTTATTCGCTATATCCCATAGTAATTCATCAGTTAGCACTCTACCCGGTCCTGTCTACTCAGAAAGTCATGGTAAATATAATTTCTAGACCTCAGCGCTCACCAAAACCACCTTTCACTACTTGTTTATGAATTGGCTTTAAACAATATAGAAGTTTTATTTTCATAAGTAAGTTTTACTGTCATTTTTACTTGGCTAAAGTCAAGCAATCCACATGCTGTATTATAATTATGTAGAAGTAGGGGGTTAAAAACTACAGTTCAGGGTAAAAGCACTGCAGGTGTGCAGTTTAATGAGTTCTTAATTGAGTAGTGGGAGAGCATAAAAAGGAAGTGCAGAGGGTGATTACAGGGCTCTTTCAGAGAAGGGAGCAGAGCAAGCACTGAACTCTATAATCAAGAATAAAGAAAAACGAGTTCACCTCTAATTTTCTCTGTACTACAGCCTTTGTTATTCATGCTCTGAATGCAAGATTAGAATTTGTACCATCGAATTAACTGACAAGATTAAGCTTTTTTGAGATGTATTTGTTTTAAGGCTAAGACCACAAAAAATAACTTGGATTGGAAAAATATATTGCCTGCACTCCTGCTTTGCAAATCAGTCAGATTTCTCTCTGGCTTCTGCCTGTTCTTTGCTATTGACTAGACTGCACAGGATAAATCTGCAGAGGAGTAAATGGAAAGAGACACCACATGGAAGGGAAAGGCAGCTACTTGGATTTACTACACTCTTTCCTCAATTCTCTTCCTTCTCTCTCCAAGAAAAAAACACCACAAAAACCCCAAAAAGCTCTTCTCTCTGCTCAGGGAAAGCCACCTACAAAGTGACAGCCCAGCACTGTCATTGCTTAAGTAGGCGCTGCAGGAAAGCACTCACACATAGCAGTGGGAATGCTCCTCAGAATTCTAAGGAGATGTAAATATCTTAAAGAGACACAATTTTATACATGCTATGCATTTTATAAATGCTAAGGAGAAATTATATAGCGCACCCATTCGCAATTGTGGACAGCTGAGATCTCCTGGAAGTTCACTTTGCTACCACACATAAATTTGACAACTGATGAAAGCAGCTTCATCCTTCAGCTGGGCAAAAGACAGTCACTGAAAACCCAGCGCAGTATCACTAAGCACAACTCTACACTTGAGTCACTTGGGCCATCAGCAGTTCTGTGCAGTTCAAATGTTACCTGAAATGTGGTGGGTTTTTTTCTGCTCAAATTTAATATTTAGAACTATGAAATTCATGAGAAAGCACAATCTGCCTCGACATTTGGGGAAAAATGATATTTTTATCTAAATAACAACTTCTTCACTATCATCTTAGTTTTATGAGAAAACTTGTATTTGTGCAGCTGCAGCAAGCTCTTGTAATAATTTTGTATACTACATTGGCTTTTTTATCTAAGTGTTTTTCAAATTCTTTCACATCAGGCTTTAAGACTTCAGAGTTCGTTGCTGTTGTTGTTTTTCCCCATAATTATATATCTTTAACTGCATGTTGCTGACAGGGAACAGTTAGTTACCTTTCACAAAGCCACAGAAGACTTGAATTCACCAAGTTGGTTGCAAAGTTATTGTTATTTGTCCCCCATATTGTGGTCTCTACCTCCACATCAGTTTCTGACTCTGGGAGGTGACAGAGGGAAGACATGACAAGACTAATAACCCATTGAGGCCCTCTGGAACCATTATCATCTTCTATTCCAATTTCCCTTATAACTTACATTATAGAATATCACCCATTATTTCCTACATCAGGCTTATAATGCTTAATTCAAATATCATTGCAAGAATCCAGTGCATTCATCTCCAAGAACCAGGAAATATAGCTGTTTAATGACATGAAGCCTGATCTAGAGCCCACTTATGTCAAATGGGAGTCTTTCAGCAGACTAATGGTCTTTGCTTAAGGGCCATCAGCTCCAATAAATCAGGAGAAAATTTTAGCTCTAATCAGACAGATCTTGAGAAGTTCATATAAACACACTCACTGAGTTACCTATGGCTATTCCTAAAAACTGGCAGCAGGGATGACCATGCTGTCACCACTTTACAGGTGAGTAACTTCTCAGCAGCTGTGTAACGTGCAGGCAAGGAAACATGCTAAAACTTCGTGGCACAAAGCATGGTGCTACAAAGACGTTGACACTTACTTAATGCCAGAGACACTTGGGCAGTGTAGGTATGCTCATGGTCCAAATTCCCATAATATATCTGACACCATCCCCAAGGGGGACCACCTCATCCAGGTGCTGAATTGAGCTGCTTTACATTATTTCATTGCATACAGAACACAGACGCTAATAAAGAATTTGCCTAACATAAGCAAGAAGTGTTATGCTGTATTCATCAGACCACAGGTGCTAATTGGAAGTCAACAGATTAATTTAGGATGAGAGGTATTGATTCTTTTCTAATGGTTTAGGTTTGGTAGCTGCCAACTGACCTTGCTTTATCCAAATGCCAAGTCTCTGGCAGCTGTTACTTTTCCTTTGCCCTATGCTATGGCACACTCAACTTATGGCAATGTTCTACTCACTTGCACAAACTTGCCAGTTCATTTAATTATATCAAAATCACAAACATTTAAACAAAGGTTCTACTCTGATGTTGGAGAAGAACGATGCAGGAGCCCTCTCCATGTTATCTACAAGCAAATAAGCACGTTTGTCCAAGAGATACCCATTTGCACCAGAACTTCACCAGCTTCTGAAATTAGCTCCAATTTGTGCACATCAGTACTTTTTTTAATTGAAGGTCTAGTTCTTTAATCTATTATCTATCATTATTTGCGATTATTTTGAGTATGAAACAACACATATTCTTTTAAAATAATTTGCTCATGTCAAAATATACGAGCTGTGGCATTAAATGGAAACAATGAGCTGTATATTTAAAAGCTCTCTGAAGAGTAAGAAACCTTCACTCAAAGAGGATCATGTCACCCATGTCAGAATTATAATTAAACAGTACAGATCAATGGAAGCTCATGAAACTACCATGATGAAGTATGAAGCTGGGGGAACTACCACAATGAAGGTCTCTGAGGAAGTATTTGCTTTATTTTATATTTATGTATTCTACCCAAAATGCAGTTATAAACTCCGTAAGTTCCACTTGGCTTTGGGCCTTGCAAACGCAAGTTGAAGAGTACTTCTACACCACGTCTACTCACTTAACATTTATCCACATTAGTAATAATTACCACAACATTTAAAGTCAAGATAGATTTAAATCCTTCCATTGTGTAATTTTTCCTGTCCCCAACATTTTAATGGTTACTTTGAAAATCCAGTACCCACACATCATCCTTCCATTGAGCAACAAGCATTTTTCATAGCTTTGTGACCAAATTATTTTGTATAGCTAAGCTTTTAGGATCAACCAGATTTCATTATATTTTATAATTGCAGATAAAACAGTAACGGTAAATGCCCTACCTAATTTTTGGGAGAGTTGCATTACTTCGTGTATAGGGTGTATGATCTTTATGTCCTTTAAAGAGAACGTCCGGTGGGATAAGTAAAATCCTGGTAAGAAACCATGCAGTCTTTTACAGAACTAGAAAACTGAAGTTAAAATCACATGGTCCTTGTAAGGAAGACCAAGCTGTTCTTCAGAAGTGAAGTTACCACCTTTCTAGGAAAAAATCTTTTATAGATCTTAATGTCACAAAAATCTATCATATTTACCCCAAACAGTACACCTAACAAATCCAAACCCTTTCTAAAATGAAGGAGTTTTATTTCTTCTTCTTGGGCAGACGAATAAAACTATATGGCTTTCAAACCATGTCGTTTGCTGTTCATTTTACCCAGATGGATAGTCTTATTAAATAAGACAAGCACTAAAACAGTCAGCTCACAGGTCAGTGAAATTATTATAATAAAAACCAACCAGATGAAACTCACGGAAGAGAAGACAACTCATAGTAACTTTTCAGGAGGTGAAGGAAATGCATGAGGGTGTTCATGTTAATTGTGTTTGCTGGGGTTTTTTTTGATACTTTATAATTATTTCACTTCAGTTCTGGCAAGTGAATTCTTATGTCCTGGGAATATTGCAGCACATACCTGCCAAAATCACCAGCAGACAAGATTTCTAAGATTCTGCCTCCCAGAAGTTATTTGCTTAAGGGAAAATTGCTTTTTCATTTATTATGCAATTTCTAAAGCCTTACTAATAAAGAACTAAAAACTAATACTGTACAGTCTCATTAAAGTATGGGTTTATATTTCATTATTAAATCAATACTAAGAATAAAACAGGGAGGCTCCATGTTTTTTTGGTTTTCTCACATCCAATGGACAGACTACAAAAACTCCAGGCTCATAGAGTTCTGGCCTGAAAAAAAAAAAAAAAATAGACCTGCTATGTTTATGGAACACTGGTAAAACTCATCCTGCCCTTCTTTCCAGCTAAGTGAGCACCTTTAACCCAGGTATCTTCAAACCCAGTACTTTCTGCCAACTTTTCAAATTGCTAATGCATTAAGTTGATTCCAAAACGCATTGTTGACAATTGCTAAAAATTACATTAAGCTGTGAATTTGCAACATTTACAAACTTCAAATGAGACTCATTCAGAGAAAAGACAGAGGGAAATAACAACAGTTTCAGTATTTTAAAGTGACAAAAAGCCTAAGGCCAAGGACGATTTAGAGGAATAAAGAACAACTTGCTGTGATAATTACAGGTAACCGGCCAAGGTTTGAGATGGACCAGCTGGTTTCCATCCAGATTAGACATTTGGGATCCACCTTGATGACTGAAAGAAACAAGCTGCCATAAAGTGACCTAGTGTTGCAGCTACTACACAAACAAAACAAAACCCAAACAAGCAACAGAACAGAGATGTGCCTTTAAACATAAACCACTACTTAACAAAAGAGTGCCATACCAATGCTAAACCAAAACATCTTGGTGAAATCTACAAGTTAGTCTAACTGCAGGTTTGCCCTCAAAAGCAATTAAACCATTGGAATTAACAGAACAGAATCATGGATCTACTGAAATTATAAGAATGAATCTGTAGAAATCGCAGTGTGTTTAGTTATAAATCCCAATTAAAAAATTCAACAAATTTAATCTTTACCATGACAACAGCTAGATATTCAGTAAATGAGTTATTACCTAACTAATAAATCACAACTTTGGAGTCAAATATGGCTTACACATTTTCATCATAGACTGGTGAGTAAGCCTTTCTTTCTAGGTGCAGGAAACGCGGTATGCAGCAAATCCACCCCGAGTAGCAGAAGCGTTTGATAACTCTGTTACGTATACGTATGCCTCCTACCATAACACAAAACACAGGTTAATGCTTCTCTTTTATGAGATGATATTTAGGGCTTTTTAAACTCAATTTGACACTTTTTCTCTGGCAGCCGCTTCATATGCACATAGAAATAGTTATACCTGCTAATACAGACCAAGAAGGATTTGGTTCTTCCTCAGCTAACAGACCACAGGAGGCCACAGGCAGGAACTGGTGGTCTCCACCTTTCCCACTGCTCCAGCACCCAGCTCTGTTCAGCAGGCAATGGGCACCGGATGCCACCCCAGGCCCAGCAGAACCCTGAGAGCTGGGGAAAGTAGGGAAAAGCTACTTGTCAGCAGTTCCTTGGTGCCACAACCACCTTGGCATGCCAATGCCCATCGGGAGGTACCAGAATTTGACTTGAGGCAAAGTAAGTAAGTGAGCTCATCCTTAGCAAGTGTTGGCTTGGAAAAAGCTACCTGAGCTTTAAAATTAAGAAAGCAATAGCAGTTTAGCATTTTGTAAAGCTCAGCAGCTATAAGCTTGCAGCCTCTCCAGTACATGGGAAGGCTGAAATCATGTGATCACTTGTGAAGATGGTGGTATAACTGTCTCTGTGAAAGATCATGAAATGACATTATGTCCGCAGTTTATAGAAAGTTTGAGCCAAAATCCTATTAAAATAACTGAGAAAGAATCGGCAATAGCTGGCTGCTCAATATCCATCCATCAGAAAAAATGAAGAAAAACCCACAAACCAAATCACCTCATGACTACATACTAGCACAATGCCTACAAAAAGACAAACTACATTTATATTTAGGAACTGAGCTGTAAATCAAATCATTCCCTCTGACAAGATGAAATTCTCCAGAATAAGTTATTTTAAAATTCCTATAGATGTAATATATTTAAGAAATAAAACAATAAGGAGAATTTAAGGTGTCTCTTCTTATACATGCTATCTTTCTTTCTCTGAGTCAGATGGTGAAAACTGATGCTAAAAAAAATTAAATTCTACATAATACAACAGGTTTTATGCATCTTTAATTTTTGTCCTAGGATATTATTGGTGCCTATTGCATTAAGTCATATCAATGTAGATTTTATGTGGCAAAGCCTGATGTGGAACACCATTTGTAGGTAAAAGACACAAATAAAGCTCCTCGCATGTAATTTAAAGTTAATACTGGTAAAATATCATCCACTCTGATACTGGAAAACAGACACACTTTTAGTTTTGCTTTTGCTTCAGTTTACTATCTCACTATGTATGAGAGAGAGAGAGAGAGAGATAGATATCTACAGATATACCAAAGAGACAAATTTCTATCCTTCCAACCCTACAGGAGACTATACAGTAGTTGCACAGAAAATAGCTTCTTAAAGTAAATGTGAATTAATGTCCTTTAACTTATATTAATTATGGCACATCTTGAAAAACCAATCTGCACCACAGAGGTTCTCATGGATGTTTTTATATCCAAAAGAGATGATCAATGGGAATATTATTACTAACCATTTAGCTGATGCAACAACGACTACAGTTGCCCACATTTCACATTTCCCTAAGTCAAATCAATTCAACTGGGTGAATCTATTAAAAAAAAAATTAACTAGTGCTGAATTTTCCGTATTAACTCCAGTTTATAAAAAGGCCACTTTACATATAGTTTTGTGCAGTTACAAAACAATTTTTCTTTTTATTTTATTCAGCCATGTTAATTAATTTTAGCCTTAGTGCTGTCACTTAAAATTTCATATCACTGGGGTCTATATCTATTTTTTCAATATCACATTCACAGGAGAAAAATTGACAAAATCCACAAAAATGTTAGAATGATAAAGGTTGTCAGGGTAACAAATTATGCACACAGGCAAAAGGGTAAAATATAATTATGCAGATGGCAAAATAAAAGAAGGTAATTTACAACTGATGCAGAAAATTACTGGCACAATAAGCATATCCCATAAATCAGTTAGTTAACAACCTAATTTATAACTTTCTGGAAAACTGCAAAGATAAAACAGAGACCTAGAAAGGAATTTAAGTGCCTCATGTCTTTTCTTTCAGTAATGCACCTACTAAGGCTAACATTAATAGATCAGCAGCACATTAAATAATTGATGCCACATTATTACCCCCCTCCCCTCTGCACTAATGAGCAATTACTTCTTGTGATGACTGACTCTCTTCAACAGGGAAAATAGGAAAGTTTTGCAGTACAGAAATGGCAGAAGCTCATAGCTGTGAGATTATCAGATGGAAAACCTATTCATTTTTAAAAACATCAACAAACACTACTCAGGCCAGAATGAGAGAGGCAATTCAGTGCATTCTTACAAGTCCATCGGAAAGCACGATTGGAACTGAGACCTGTCTTCTCCCCACAAAACAAAAGGCACATCTGAGTATGCTTTTTTTTGAAAAACTACACAAAATTAACTATGGAGGACAGCCCTTCAGTCCCAGCCCAACCCCCCCCCTTTTTTTTTTAAATAATGAGATACTTTGTGGGACAAAAATTAAGAAAATTGGGTAGCTCAGAAGGAATGAGCAAGGCCATGGTGGTTTCTGGACCCCTAACTTTTCAAATTACTCCAGCACAACATAAAAACTAAACACCTCTCCAAGTCCTATTAATTTAATGAGGACTCATTCACAGGTCTAAATGTTTCTCTATATCAAAAAGGAAAGAGAAAGGGAAAAGACAAGGATTATTTCTGTACATAAGGTCACACAATAAGGTATGACATGCATTTGAGGAGGAGGAGGAGTAAAAGTACTAAGTTACAGACCAAATGCAAGAATACGTGGCACACATTTCAACAAGACTACGAGACAGCAAGGTGATCAGGAAAGATTTTTAAATTTCAAGAAAAAAAGTGATGATTTGCGTGGCACACTGATAATACAAAGAAGCAGGCAGGCCTAATGCAGGAGTAGCTTTCTTAGGCAAAACCCATCACTCTCCTGGTACAGCCAGAGACTGGGGCACAAGCCACTGTGACTAGGCTGGTAAAGCTGTAGCGTTTGCTGTAAGTAGGGAAGAAGCAGCCTTAAGAGTCTGTATTAAAGTTTCAGAAACAATCTTGGCAGAGATGAGTAATAGGTAACTACAAGGTCATTTCATTTGTGACATTAAGTCATTAGACTGATTATGCGTCCATCTGCTCTGCTTTGCAAATTGGCCTTCTGTGTTCATTAGCAATCATAAACCTGGATGTATTATGACACAGGCGAGGAAACACATGTACAAACAGTCATGAGCACGGACCTGAGATCATTACAGCTACTCAGCGTCATAAATGCTAATGACTTTGAATCATACAATTAGCCTACTGGAAGTAAGCACCTTTAAAGCAAACCAAGTACAAGACCTACATCAAGAAAAATGGAATTTTCACTGTAAATATGCACAAACCCAGGGGCCTTTAATCTACCAAAACAGAGAGGGGCTGTCAGTGTCGAGAGAGCTCAGTGTAGTAACTATTCATCACCACCACAGCATTACTTTCCACTAGAGACAGCAGTCATTTGGATCTGCTTCTCCTTCCTTCGCCAGCTCTTAACTGCGCTTCCCTCTGAGCAGCAAACTGCAGCAACACACGGGTGTCACAAAGCACGCTCTTACCCTGCCCTGGTACAGGATCCTCCGACAGGAGCCTCTCTGCTGCAGAGCCTGCTCTCGTGCCCCAAACCACGCTCTGCTGAACTCTGGTCAGCTTCACCTTTCTTCATGCAGACACAGAAGTGGTGGGCTATGTTGGCATCAGCTCAGGGAGCCAAATCCATTGCCAGTATCAATACAGGGATGAATTTAATGCAGGCGCTTAAGATTAAAATGACTACAATGTTCATGTAGCTAGAACTCTGCTGCATGTTGAAGAAAGAGAACCCCCCCAACAGCCATTTTATGGCTTGTACGTTATGATAGCTAATAGTTAAATTATTTACAGAGTGAGCATTTGTACTGTAACAGTATTTTTGTTAGCTATGTATTCATGTCAAGAGAAGCAAAAATAGCGTAGCCCTAATGGATACATTTCTATTCATACATGCAACGTTTTTCTCATTCTACCCTAAGGCTATCATTACATATGGAAACTAAGGAAATTAAAATTATTCCTGTTGCCTCTGCTTTATTAATCTTTAATGATTTTTAATTTGAATTCTTTAATCCATCCTTTCATAAAAAGGATAAAGCAGTAATTCTTAAAAAGCTTTTTGCCTTTTTTTTTTCCTAGTCATCCCTTTATACAACGGATTTCAAAAGGACACGTAGGAATTTTGTTTCTGGTACATACTTTCCTATTTTATCAGTATTCAGAGAAGCAACTAAGGGCATGAACCTGCAGCCATCACTAGCACAAGGAGTGATTCAATAAAGCACATACGTATTTTTGTCTATAAGCAAATAATTATGTTGCTTCTTGTTCAACAAAGCATTTAAGCAAAAGCTGTTTACTGTGAGCTGTGCTCACTAAGTAATCTTTTTTTTTATTTAAATGGACTAATAAAGGTAGAAAACATGCCACCTAAGAGTGGTTTAGGAGGAGAACCCAAGCTTGAGGAGCTTTCCTTTGCAACAAGCCAAGAGAAAAGGGGACACAAAGATTAAGTTTGAAAGTCCATCATCTGCAGCCAGCTTGGGAGGGGGCAGAAGAGCTTGGGAGCTAAACCCAGGCTGAATTAACCCTTCAACCCAGAAATCGCTGCCTGCTGAGGTCCCTGCTGGGCACCAGCAGCAAAGCCTTCCAACGGTCTCTCTACACATCTGCTGTCCTAATTCTCACAAACCAACCACCTACATCCCCCAGACCTATATACCCAGGGCTGTCACCTCTGTCCCTTCACACACTAGTCTCTGGGGTCGGAATAAGCATCTGCTTCAGCTAGTCCAGATCCAGCTGGGAAGCAAACAATTGAAAAAATAAATCCCTCCCCACTACTCCAGTTTAGGAGCTGAGATACTTCTGAACATTTCACCAGTCTTCTTTAAATACATAGCCCTGAAACATCCCTCGTACAGCCCAGGCATGAACTGAAGTTACAGTGACATATACACCCCAAATTACTTTCTCCTGGAAGGAGTGATACTTGGGTGATGCACACAGAACACTAGAGGATAAAGGCATTTCTAGTGTGGCATTCCTAGGGGCACTTGGCACAAAACAATTACCCAGTCTTTTGGAATTTTTTTCTAGTATTTCAAAAATTTTGCATCAAGGCAAAGTTTTGGAATGAATCTCATCCAGCCACAAATAAGCAAACTGCCCTTTGCCTGGATACAGGAGCCGTGAAGTATGAGGGCAGGTCTTGCTGAGTCCAAATCTCAGTGGGCAGGGGCAGGACACTCCATCTTCCAACTTCAAAGGAGGAGGTACCCAGAACAGAGGCTGTTTTTAACAGGCAGATTGACTTCCTCCAACAAATCTCTGTCAGGACACTTATTTGCAAAAATTCACATGTTCTGATTCATCAGTCTTTCCCACTGGAACCGTTCCATTATGTATAAACACCCACATATTCGTTTATATACACATCTTCTGCAGAGAAAGAGAAGTAGCCTGAAGGCTGGGTCTGTTTTCTGAAATAGAGGAAAGCAGGTTCAAGTCCACACTCTGAGAAAACAGCAGGATTTTGATCCACCAGTGTCTTACCTCCCCACAGGTCACCCTCCACTCTGGACTGCTGGCTATTCCAATGTTGGCTAGCGTTAGTCTCTTTGAACAGAAAAGCTATAAAAAGCTTCAAGTTCAATTAACTAGCTTTCATTTCCCTTTATCTATCTTGAATGAAAAAAAATACCATTAAAAAACCCTGACCCAATTATTTCATACATAAAAGAAGCCTTTGTAGCAGGTGTAATATTCCTAAGAGGTACTTAATGAGAAATATAAATCAGTGCATAACTGGAACGAGGCTTTGATGTTGGTTAGCTTACCTGTCATGACACTAAAGAGAAAGATCACAAGGGAGAGAGTGAGCACACATTGCATCTCTACTGGGGGCTGCTAAAACTGGATAAGCCACAGTCTCCTGGGCTGTTGTAGCTCAGCTCACACCAAAGCTCTCTGAACCTCCTCCACAACCCCCCACACAACCCCACACCAGGACACCTGCAACCCACACGGTCAGGTTCCCTCAGCTTTGCTCAGAAAGGACCCACCTCCAGTGGACTACGGGGAGCTTTGATTTCAGTATGTTTACTTCAGCACAAACCCTGTCAGGTACACAGTCCTTATGATACACTGAACAACATTCACAGCTGAGGTGGAAAAAAAAGCATTAAAAAAACCTGGTGTCTGAAAAATATAAAGCAGGTTTTTATTTTTTTCCAGCACACTGAACTCAACTGAACCAAGAAGATCTAAATAAATTTCTAACAAATGTAACTTAGTCACAAGAGTTGCTTTGATTAGACAGTCTTTAAAAATGCATAGTGACAGAGGGGGGTTGTGCGTGAATGCCATTTGATTAGGATAAGCACAGCACTGTTGCACACCACCACCACAGTTAAGCAGAGATCCAAGGAAGGCTCCTTCTCCTCTGCAAAAAGCAGAGGGAACTTCTTTTGCCTTGGGCTCTCCAACTTGCTTAAACTTCATTTTCCCTCCTCACATCTTTCTATTTCTTGACTGGCACAGTGAGAGTTCTCCCTCCCATTTCGATTTATTGTAGCCACAGGAATGGAGCTAAGTATAAATTCACATGTCTTGTGCATATAGCAGTAACCACAGCAGGAATCTCATCTCCACAATAAAACCTTTCCAAACCTAAAATATAAAATGGCCACAGACGTCACAGGCAACATCCTGGTAATGAGAGAAAGAGACAAATGACTGAAAATTGGAACAGACAAGAAATCGTACATCCTTTTCTCATTTGTTGTATTCAATGAATACCCATTTGAAAAGGTTATAAAAAACTGTCCAAAACACAGTTTCCCATTGCTGTATCAGAATAACTATTTTTCAAATGCTAATGCATCAGATATGCTAAAAGGGTTCTCTTGTTATTGGCTTAAAAGTGATTTTCATACTTGAGTACATTACTACTGCGTAACGAGGGGACAAATGCACTTTACCAAGGGTCTATCTAATTCCCTGTGTGACAGCAAGTAAAAATGAACCAAGCTGCCAGCCCTTAGGAGACCTGGTAGGGCTGATGAAGTCCAAGAGAGTTCTTGAACATTCCCCATAAATTGCCAACATTCATGCCATGCCTTTATGCACCCACTGCAAAATGACTGAATT
Source organism: Tringa tobata (assembly GCA_033628505.1). NCBI lineage: Eukaryota > Metazoa > Chordata > Aves > Charadriiformes > Scolopacidae > Tringa > Tringa tobata. The sequence goes on from JAHREE010000128.1 coordinate 1,589,183, forward strand.
AGGTGCATTATACCTATTCGTACTTGATCTTGGCTTAAATTTAGCTGAGTTTGGGGGAATCATACTTGCTAAAAACATGAACAAAATTTATTTGTTCCTTACTAACACCCACAGGAGAGCTGAGATTTAAATTTAAATACCAAAAAAGGCAGTGTGGGTGTGGGGTGAGGGGAGGCATGGGGCAGGAAGGGCAGAAAGAGGAGGACAAAGGAAAGAAATGAGCTTCATGCTCCAAGACGTGATGAAAAGCTTGCCATTGACGCGTCTTTGCAACACCCACAACTCCCTTGCCAAAACTCAGTTTAGGAGCCATACACAGAATTGTCCCTCTAAGAGTGTACCAGGGCATCACAAACAGTGCTGTCTAACAAAAAGGGCTTATAAAACCTGTGTTTTGATTTTTCATTACAACAGGAATGTGCTTTGATCTGTTTTCCAGTGCATTCAAATTATTCTTGCACAGAGGTCTCTTTCCTGTGGTGCAACATAGGAAACAGCTGTTTGAAACAGAGAATAGCAGAATTAAACTCTCCCTTTATGCGCAGGGTTTCCAGCAGTTTTGCAACCTTCCAACATAGTTCAAGCTCAGTCTAGGCACCATTGCTCTGCAGAATCAGGAAATGCCTATATGAGTTTAAGCTTTGATCCTCCTGCCAAACTTGATAACAAGAGTTGACTACTGCCTGACTGCTTTCATGGATAGAATCATAGAGTCATGTAGGTTGGAAAAGACCTTTAAGATCATCAAGTCCAACCGTTAACCTAGCACTGCCAAGTCCACCACTAAACCATGTCCCTAAGCACTATATCAACCCATCTTTTAAATACCTCAAGGGATGGAGAATCAACCACTTCCCAGGGCAGCTTGTTCCAATGCTTGACAACCCTTTTGCTAAAGAAAGTTTTCCTAATATCCAATCTGAACCTCACCTGGTGCAACTTGAGGCCATTTCCTCTTGTCCCATCACCTGTTCCTTGGGAGAAGAGACCAACCCTCACCTAGCTACAACCTCTTCTCAAGTAGTTGTAGAGAGCGAAAAGGTCTCCCCTCAGCCTCCTTTCGTCCAGGCTGAACAACCCCAGCTCCCCTAGCTGCTCCTCAGAAGACTTATTCTCCAGACCCCTTCACCACCATCATTGCCCTCCTCTGGACCTGGTCCAGCACCAAAATGTTTTTCTTGTAGCGAGGGGCCCAAAACTGGACACAGCACTCGAGGTGGGGCCTCACGAGTGCTGAGTACAGGGGCATAATCACTTCCCTAGTCCTGCTGGCCACACTGTTCCTGATACAGGCCAGGATGCTGTTGGCCTTCTTGGCCACCTGGGCACACTGCTGGCAGTCAACCAATACCCCCAGGTCCTTTTCTGCCAGGCAGCTCCAGCCATTCTTCCCCAAGCCTGTAGCGCTGCATGGGGTCGTTCTGACACAAATGCAGGACCCAGCACTTGGCCTTATTTTATACCAAATGCATTCAGAGACTGTATTAGTAATGGCACAAGCCCCTCTCCACACCAGCTATAGATGAGATTTTTTAAAGACTGAAAGCCTGAAACTCTAATGGCCCTCTCATAAAAACTAGCGATTTTTTGATGAGGCATATCAGCTGTTTAAAAAGAACATAAAGGTGCAAAGCAAAACACTTTACGAATGACCAAGATCAAACTTAGACACACAACACTAGTTTCCTCCTCTAGCACAGGTGAGTTATGATACAGTCTTGACAGACACGGCTGTGCCATCGTGATTTTCATGAAAACCTACTTCATCCTTTACATAGGTTAAACTGGATTCAGCTAATGATCACCTAGTCAATTTTCTGTTTTACTTTATTACTTCCGTACAATTTAAATCCTGCTCTAGAAGTCTTAGCTTCTTTCTGGGTGCTTTTCGCAGTAGGACTTAAGATAATCATCCAACATAATTTTTGCAGAAAGTACCCCTTAATGCAACTGCTCTTCAGCAGCTTCAATACAAACTCATCTGGCTTAATTCATGGCTGTTTAACCTGAAGGCCATTTAATTTGACCTACCTGACTTAGCAATGAAGCAGAAAAGATCACTGTATGATCCATTCCACTGGGACGAGATGACACAGCTTTCAGCATATGGAAAATAAGAAGCTGATAAGGAAATCAGGGAAAGGCAGGCAGTATCTTAAGAACTGCAGCTGTTCCTAAACTGTACAAATATATTCCATGCCATTTACATTCAAGCTTTCTGTTCCAATTGCTCCTCAAATTTATTCTACTTTCACAGCAGCAATCTCAAAAATGGGGATAATCTTGGGCACCTGCAATTATTCCCGCTATCTCTCCCCAGACTACCAATGATTAAGCCCTGTATATATTTAAGGCAAACATGGCCCTGATTTATGCCACAACCACGAGTGTCCAGAAAGGGAGAGCAATTTAGCAAAAGGCTTATGAGAAATCTGGATTAAGCGACTGAACTCACCATTGTTGAGGAGCTCAGCAGCAAAGGCCAGGCCAGGAGACCATTTCCTTATGCAGTCTCCAGGTGGCTAAGTGGTCACACACACATCTTCCTGCATCTTCTCACTCAGTATCCACCTTTCTCTTTATGCAACAAACAAAACAAACATCTCATTTCAAAATTAAATGAGAGCCTTACTGAGCAATCATTCTTTCCTTTGTTAACTGGTCAGTGCACGATACACCAAATAAATCACAGATTCTCTGGCAACTGTGGAAGCCACTACAACCTTAAACAGTGTCTCAGGTAGTTTCCTCTGATTTACCTGCTCCCTCCCACCTGCCTACAAAAGGGAAAATGTAATTTACAGAAATGGCTTAGCTGCAGCAGTTTCCAGATTTTTACGTGCTTGACTTTACAAAGTCAAAAGTGATTCTTTCAACGCACATGGTTTTTAGGTTGTGTCCACTTAGACATAAAACATTCATTGTTAGGATGTCGCTATTAATGCAATGCTTAGCTCCAAACATCTACAGATTACAACTTGGATTTCCAGGCCAACTCTTATAATAAAGCAAAATAATATTCTGTGAGGCACAATCAAACTCACCACATTTAACAAATGTGACTGGTCTATCATCAGATCCTGATTATAGAGTGATCGCATTTAACAAATGTGTTTGGTCAATAATCACAATTTGATTATATAGAAATGCAGAAACATTATTGACCTATAAAAAATGAGACCTAGTATTTTTAATGCTCTCTAATAAATCAGTTTGCAACTGCTTTTTATTGTTTGCTAATAAAGTTAGTGTTTCTTTTTAAAAAGGATGGTTCCTGCTTAATTTTGCATCCAATATTTTTGAAACTCGAAATCACACACTGGGTAAACAGCAGAAACAAAAGGTGTGTCAGGGAGTGCAAAGCCCGAGGCTACTGCCACACTGCTTTTTCTCAGCTGCGTTTGAAATGAGGGTCCCGCAGCTGCAGGAGATGCTGCAGGAGCTCCTGGCATACCAAAGCTGGTGCAGGAGGTGACATGGATGAGTGCTCTGAGAGAGGCAGTTGGCAGAAATCATCTTGAAGAGCGAGCTGCATCACCAATTATGAAATTACATTTTGGGTCAGTAATTATAGGATGCAAATTTTTGCTTTTAAGATCATTTCAGTTGAAAGCCAAGAAGGCCTTAGCACTTCTACACCTTTCATCTGATAATTAAGGTCATTTTGCTCCCAGACCTCATCTTCACTGCATGTTTTGAGTGGCGTGTTAACAGACTTAAGTGTACTGATGAGGTTTTAGTCAATAGGCAATACTGTCCAGAGGCAGTATGGGATCCAGGCACAGACTCACTAGAATCAGAGGATTAGCAACAGCCAAGACAATGCATGGAACATCCCAAAGCTATTTGTTTTGGTGTCCCACAGACTGCTGAGATACCGAAGCAGCTTCTTTACCACAGCAGTTTCCTGGTTCCACGGAGTCAGATGTGCACTCATGGATAACACTGATCAGCAGATGCATCTAAAGTACATGAATTTCTCTGCTACAACTTTATTCCTTATTTTACCACATAAACCTTCCAAGTGAACCCTTCCACTGCAACGTATTTCCCCAAGGCTATTGAAGTAATTCTTTGAAGGTCTCCAAGCAAAATAAATTAAGCCATTGAGAAATTGTGAGCTAAGTATGAATATCGTAGACCAACTTAAAATACATTTATGGTTCCTACTGGAAAGAAATGGAGTTGTAATTGAAACTTTTTCATTTACTGTCCTGACAGAGTGACATAACTCTGTATGGATGACTGGTTTATATAAACACAAAAGACTCAAGCCTGTGGCAACCACATATCCATTTGGAAAGGGAGATTTGATTTGAAAAGGGATTCTTACTTGCAGACTAACAATTTCAGTGGAGATTTTCTTGACTCACCTTGCTGTGGGACAAGGCAGCACTCAAAGTGCTGCTCAAAACACACATAAGACCTACTGCCAGGGCTGGAAAGGCAAACTAAGGAGGACGGCATGATAACATGCCACAAATATAGCTGAGAGAAACGACAAAATGGTATCAAAAATATTAAGATAATTTGAGTGCGTTTCCTAGCTATAGGGAAAGATACTTCACAGAAGTTGATTTCAACTTCCATTAAAGAAAGAATACCACATGGTCTTGAGGAAGGAGACTCAACAGTTAAACAGAATAGCAAGAGGAAAAAAACCCACCATATATCCAAGACAGTATCAGTTCATTTAGAGTTAACCATTCAACTCACTGTATTATAACATTGTGCCTGAAGCAGAGAAAAGTGCAATTCCAAAGAAATACATATATGAAAAAATATAATACATCTATAACATAAAATACATATGGGATAAAACTGAAGGGTAAAAATCATGGTCCCTGGACAAGAACCAGTTTCTCACCAAACCCATCACAGAGGGCAGGAGCATGAGAGCGGACCAGAAAACACTGGCTGAGCCTTAAGGTAGGAAAGTAGCGCTGTAGGGTGGCTGGAGCTCCCCTCTCCCAGCCTAATGCTTTACAACACTATTTTAAGAGTAGGCAGCTCTTCACACCACCTGACCAACTCCAGTGTCTTGCTGAAGCAACTGGATTGTACCCACATCATCCTCATTCAAGCATTCACCCACAAGAAAAGCCGTCAGGTGAGCCATAAGCAGCCGCTCACGCCTCTAGTGATTTGTAACAAGCGGGACACAAATAGCCCTGGCACAGACTGTAGGAGGCTCCTCATTAAAAGTCTTGTGGTGGAATTTAGGGAAGGGTTCACATCTGTTCTTGCACTACACACATTCATCAACTCTCACTCAGCCAGGGCACAGCAGATTTGCCGGCAATGTCTGAAGTTAAGTATTAAGTAGCAGGTTTTCTTTCAGGCATCCACGGGCCAGGAGAGGACCACACAAGCCAGGACTCGACACAAGGCAGAGGAAGGATCCTTCATGCTTCCAAAAAACCTTCTTCAAGATGCGAAGTGCACAGTGAGGGCTTTTCCCCAGCTTCCCTGCATGGGAGAGAAGCGTCAAGCGCAGCCCCTCTTCTCTGGCTGTGTTTAAGCGCTCATACAGTGATTTGATTGTCACAGGTGTGAAAGCAGAAGACAACCAGCCATGATGGTAACTGTGCTTTGCTATCTCCTCCCAGGTTGATCTTTGTGGCTTCCCAAGGACTTGCTGAGCACGAACCCTAACAAACACCAGCCTGAGGAAAGGAGCACAAGTAACATCCTCAGCTGCTTCACCTTCCAAATACTGTTCCTAGAGCAAGGGCAACCTTCCCCATGCACAACCCCACTATGAGAGGCTCCCAAGCAGGGCATTTTCTGGGGAACAAGCTCCTTGCTGATAAGGTCTGAGGCACAAGAGAAGTTACCCAGGACTACAGAGCAACCTGCTGACAGAGCCACCCCTGACACCTGCCTGCTAACCATTTCCAAGCCAGCCTTCCTCTTCTGCCTGGTAACAGCCAAGGGGAAAGAGACATTTGTGTGGACTTTGTAGGGGAAAGTCTTAATCCAAAACACAGGTAGCTCAAGGATAAGTGTGGGAGATTTGGGAATAGGGGAGTCATTTGTTCTTCACAGACAATTATTGGCCATGAATCATTTACAAGGAGGATAACGAGACACTGGAGAGAGTGATACTGAATTAAAAACGACGGTCCTGATCTTTATCCCTTTCCATTTTTCCCCTTAATAAAATTGCATGGGATTTTCCTACACAGAAGCCCTTGCTGCTAATTATCTTTAAACATTTGGATGTAAGACTAAAATACCTGGAGAACTAACACACAGGAGGAGAAGGCAAGGAGAAAAGCAAGCCTATACCGTGTTATTTAATTTTGTTGCAACTACAGAAAAATACATGAAAAATACAGTTTCAGGAAAATATTAGGTTCTTTAGTGTGCATTTTTATGGGAATCCAAGCCCAAAATATTTTGTTTCAAGTAGTGTGAATCAAATAAATTTTTTCCTGCTTGATGGGATGACACTGAGAAGTTTTGCTCTGAGCTAGTTCAACTGTGAACTGCTGTTTCTCAAGAGCTACAGGTTAGAACAGCCACATCACACCCACAGGATGAGCTCCTGACCAAACTTCAGTGCTTTTTTTCTCTCCTCTTCCTTACCCCTACAGTAAGTTTTCTCATGATAAGGATATTTCTGGAGTTGACCAAACACTTCACATCTTTTTCTTTTTTTTTCTTTGCCAAGCCATCAGTCTGTCTCATGGGAGATGGGATCTGCTGGCAAGCAGTGACCAGGTTCACCCATATGGCTGCTAACAGAGGTGGCAGCTTGGCTGGAGTAGCTCTAATTTAGCCATAAGCAAAGCTGAAGAAGTCAACACATTAACTTTTCCAAAATCAAGGTTTCAAATGTTTTAACTACTTGATAAGATTTAGGAAGGAAAAAAATGCTGAAATATTCCAGTTTGGGGCAGAATGGAAATTGCAGCTTTTGCACAGCTCTACACTTTGCTACCGATAGTCTGAATTACAAAAGAAGGCACAGTTATCATCACCACCAAAGCAATCAGTACACACTTGATCCAATACGTTAGTCTGCTACTTGTCATCTTGTTAAGTCTTAGTTGTTGCAATCCAGAATCTTCCTAAGTACTAATCTGTAAATGTATGCTGGATGGTAAAAAAATAAATTATTTTTTCCATTCATTTTGAGAATTAGAGAGACAAATCTTTTCCAACTACTGTCAGGAAGGCTAGTTTAACAAAAACTTTCTTAAGAGCTTTAGCTTGCCATACTTTTTATGATCCAGCTTTTCAGGCATCTTATTCGGGGCCAGGATGAGAACAAATACCTGCACACTTAAACCCCCATCCCCAAAATGCTTTACCTCCAGTAACTGACCACCTACTGGGCCCAGCACAGGGGTCATGATAGCCAACACAGAGTCTGAACCACTCCCACCAGCATTGCACCAGGCTGCTACCTGCCTGCTGATACACAGCTAATAAATGAGATTCTTAAAAAAAAACACATAATAAAATAAATAGACAATAGAAAACAAAATCCAGACCACTTAAAGCAGGGGGGGGAGGAATATCAGTCAGTTTTTTCCCCCCAAAATTCACTGTGCTTTTAATCGTTTCCTTTCATGGACACTGCAGTAAGAGTAAGGCTACCACACAGATGCTCTGATGAGCCCACAGCAAGCACACAGAGGAGTCAGCAGCAGTTCTGAGCTAGTGAACAAAGATAAGTCTGCAATGGATAACTTAGCTGATTCTGTCTGCTAATAAGCATGACAACATGCAACCCGAACCATAAAATCTTCATTCTTCTCTAATAATTTTAAAAGAGATTAATGGGTATTTTTTTTCAGTTTTAGTAAGACCTCTAGTAAGCTGAGATGTAGTACATGCACAACAAGTTCCAGCTCAGTGTGAATTTTTATAGCAAGCCCAGAAAATATGGGTTTATTGCCTAAACGCTGACACAATCATAAATGTAATGGAGAGAACAGCACTGCTGTAATTTTTGATACAATCCTACCAATATGGTTAGTAGATAACGATCACAGCAAGAATTTTACTTTTTACTTTCATTCATGTTTTCCAACTTAAGACTTCTCAGGGGTTTCCTACCACTTACCTAGTTTTTGTAAAACAGAAACACACCTCTTGGCTCATGGTGTGCTATTAAGAGTAGATGACAAAATATCTAGTATTCTGTGCCGCAGTCAACTAACGCAGAAGCTAAAATCATTGGATAACAGTTATTTCAGGGACAGCCTTGCACACGTGCTGAGATTACATTAAAGACTGAATTTATTAGAACCTGAAAGAAATCTCAAATGAGAAAAGACACAGGAGATTCTGGCTCAGTTACACATGCATGAGCTACTAACTTGAAGCTAACAAACAAAAATCATCTCCAGAATTTCTCTCATGCAGAGAGTCTGAACAGAATAAAAAAAAAAAACTTCTTTAAAACATACATAAGAGAAACAGCATGCTCATGGGAAGATATCAGCCATATTTCTAAACGTGCTAAGATAGGTCTAACACCAACTTCTGAAACACTGTGAAAGTTGTCCAATTTCACTGCTCTTCCCTCCGAAGATTGCCATGCAGCTGCTGGGCCACCCACGGCAAGGACTCACTTGAGGCAGAGGCAAGCTCCAGGCTGGCAGCCATGGGCAAATAATAGCCAGGGACAGCAGGTGGTTGTCAGAGCTACCACTTCTCATGCAGGACTGCAAGGTACCGCTTCGGATCAGCTGCCCTAGAACAAGGCTGAAGTCTGATTGATATGAACCTGAAGTGCCGCGCTCCAAAGCTGGCCGAAACAAGATCTGAAAACACCGACTGCTTTATCAGCAGTCCTTAAAGGGGTGCAGTTATTCCCCTCATTGCTCAGAGCATACGCTTTCCTTACTTTGCCACTTTTGGAAGATGCAAATCCAAAACAAGCCAGAAATATTAAGGAGACACACTGCTACTAGGAAGGTTGTTAGTGGCCAAGTCAGAGCGGTGTCTGCAACGTGAGCTGGCAACGCTGCCGCCCTGCTAAACTGCAAGAGAAACACATCAGGGGCTGCTCCTTTTCCATCCCTAAGCTCACTAACTTCCCACCCTGGGAAGAAGGGACCATCCAATCACTAATAGTGCTCAAAATCTTTTGCAGTAAGAGCATCCAACCACCCAGCAGCAGGCTGAGGCCAGGGACTTAGCTCAGATAAGCTGTGCATTATTGCAGCAGAGTCTGATAAAAATAAGCATACGTTAATAACATCTATTCTGTATTACAGACCTCTTTTTTTTTTTTTTTTTTAGGATGTAGCAGTTTAATTCTGTGTATGTCAAAGCAAATGGAAATTGTTATTTGACTAACGGAGGAAGAAATGAGACAGAGCCGTGGGCAGAGCCAAAAACTGAGACCAGGTTTCTCAAGTATGTTTTCTGTTAGGCTGCACTGTCTACAAGTGAAGGATTAAGGATACCGTAATGCCAATTTTCTAACCCAATTATGCCCTTTGTGGCTCAAACCACTAGGGTCACTGGAGTTACTACCAAGCAAACTGCATTTGTCATAAGTCTTCCAGTCATTCTTGCATTCAACTTCACAGCATGCTAGCACACTTCTGACCAAAAAACTAACCTTCCTTGAAAGGGAGCAGTTGAAGAAGAATCCAGTTGTCAGTTATACCCAGCTATTGTTATAAACCAATTCTGTCACAGTGACAGTTCACTGCAGTTCCAGCTTTTTCCATTGTTTTCTACAATATACTCCAGCAACAATGCCCATTATTGTCATTTTGATACAGTAACCAGGTTCATTATCATTCAGCTATGTAGAATTCATTATAAATTACTTCCCATTACCTTCACAGGATGAAAGCCAGCCAGTGGCAAGTGAAACCAACTCTCAGCAGAGGGGTGAGGGGGTATTTCTCAGAGGATGCAGCACAGCACCTCCCACTGTCACAGGGAGTTTGTGGCAAGATGCCCAAAGCCAAACAGGTCCAAAATGCCGGTTTTCCCAGGCTGAAGGATTTCTTTTGAAACCCACAGCGTTCCACAAACCTGTGTACCCAAAACACAGACAGCATCAATTTCACCAAAGTAGGTCCTGGGGAAATATTTTACTTGAAAACACTGGGTTTCATCATTTCTAAAATGCTTTTTACTTCCTCTGATCTCAAGAAACCTACTAGTAGTGGTCCAGCTACAAAGTAACAAACCATATTTTTATGCGTATACATTTATATATCCATCCCAATTAAATTCTCTGTGTTTCACCAGTTTATGTATGCTTGCTTCGTAAACAGTCATTTCCTCTGCCTTTATCTCCTTTCACTGCCTAGGAAACAAGGCATCACATCTCTTTACCCTAAGCACTGAGTTTTGGAGCAGCTGGCAGTGTACCCATACGCACTCCCTCCCTACTTCTAGGTTATGGAGAGACGGAGATCAAGGCTGTGCTATTCCTGCACGCTTGCACAGGACTCGCCTGCGCTGAATCAATTCCTACACCACAAACACCAGCACTGGGTGAGGGTAAAGAAAGAGTCAAAACTAATTTCAGTTTTTCTCTTCCTTAAGCTTTAAAAAAAGAATTAGTCTCCTGTAATATTCCTCTAGCAATTCAAGTGCTGGGAGCTTCTCTCCCTTTTCTTTGCTTCATTTAGAATTCACGTTTGTCTTATGCTGTATTTGCACCAGACTTTAATGCAAATCAAATCAGCTCATCTACCATGAAAGATCAATGCAAGCCCTGTAAACACAAGTCTTTTGAACTGGTTAAAGAGGGAATTTTTGAGACTTTTCTTCATATTCCTGCTCTTGACTCAGTCTTAAGGTGCCATTTAGAAGCACTGGTTGTGACTTCTAAGTACTCAGTGGTATTTAGCTTGCAATTTCCCCTTATACTCAAGGATTGATTGACGTATTTTTTATTTAACCTTGGGAAACCTTTTTCCCTTTGATTGCCTCCTGCAGATGAGTGTCCGTCTGGCCTGTTACTCTGATCCCATGGCAAAACTGGTTCAGCTTCCACCTTCTTAGTGCTACCAGCACACGTTCGTCAGAACAAATGATTACACTTCTTTCTGATTCAATTGTTAGTTTTCAGCTGTCAGAACAGTCTATGCAAAGTCATTTGAAGAACTTAAGGACATTTTGAACTTAAGGACTTGAACTCTTCATTCCATGGCTTCTACTGCAGGTTGCATGTCTATAAATAGATGTTGATGCTAACAGCAGCCCAAGGTCCAAGGTTTCCAAAAATGGTCAAGATTTGCTGCTAGAACAATTCTTTATTCTTCTATTCTTCATCTTGTTTTGGTATCTGTGGGGTACATGAATGGAATCTCTTTCATTCGTATTTCTTCACTTTAGTGTAAACTTCTTGTCTGAAGATTTCTCATTGCTGTTGCCTTGCTTTCTCTCTGCCTCTTTTGAGCATTCTTAAGTAATAGAAAATTGCAGGCTTGTCGCTCCTTATACCAGTTTTAGTCTGTTACTTCCATCAAGGTGACATCACTTGCAGATTGTGCAGAGGACAAATAACAAATCTAATTGAGAGTAACAATGCCATCTCATTACAATTTAAGGGCTCCTGACAAAGGCAAGAAAAGGCATTCTGGGCTTACCTTAAGTGTGTACAGTCACTTAAATGACACCACTGAGGATTGTTTTCTTGTTTTTCTTTTACACTTTCACTTAGAGGACTTGCATGTCTATGTTGATGCTTTGCCAGCGCTGTCCGTTTGTAGCACATCCTCCTGCCTCCCGAAGCCTGCGGAGCTGCAGCAGCCTCCCCTTTGATGCTCCATGTGATTTTCATGGAGTCGGTTTTAGCTGAAGGTCTGTCCTTTGCTTTGTCTCCACGTGAAATCTGTGCACCCTTCTGCAAGTACTTATTCTGCTTTAGAATTCAGTCAGTTGAGGAGGATAAAGATGAATGAATCTCTCATTCAGCCCGTAAGAGGTTTTGTACTGAAGAGTCCACTTCAAAGAGACCAGGATAACTGTTACTCACATCCCTGGCATTGGCTATATATGTGACTGCCAGGTTATGCTGCCACTTTATCAAGCTGGTCCCTGGTGAGCCCTACATCCCTCCACATTATTTGGCAAACACAACTATTCCTGGTAGATGCTGATCTGCCACCTTTAAGAGTATCTACTGTTTCTGCATGGGTTTTTTCCAAGTATAGATATATCTTCTTCTAGCTCCTTTATTCCCCACTTGCTGGTCTGCTAATCATTGTGTCTATAGAGATTTTCTTGATACTCCTTCTAGTTCTCCTCCTTGCCCAGATCATTACAGAAAAAGCACTACATACATAAACGCACACACACTCTCTCAAACACAGCCCAGTCCCAGTACTCCTGGGGCTCCCTGAGATGAAAGGCTTTTGGACCCCGTCACCCGCCCTTCTAGAAATACAACCCACAAGGAGGGGTGGTAAGTAGGCAACCACCCCGGGCAACTTCCATTTCCTTCCTGGTGGGTCTGCAAAACATCTCACCCCCAAAGAGCTCTGCCAATGTGCCTGCATTTCAGCACTGTTGAAGCCACTGGGCCTCCCCTGCCTGTCCTTTGCCAAGGCTGCACCTCTGGGAATGAGCATTGCCCAATTTTTCATTGCTTTTCCATAGAACCTGGACTATAAAAAGTGCTGTGCTATGCTAATTCTGGCTCTGTGTTACAGTTTTGTTTACAAACAAGTAAAATGAAATTGTTATGGACATGTGTTATTCTGGCTTCCAATCCAGGTATTTCATTTTATTACGTCCTTTAGGAGTTGTAAAAGGATCATTATTAAAAAATTATATATACCATATCATGGCTAATACCTAGCCAAAAAAAGCAAAAAAAAAGCAAAAAAGGAAATAAAAAAAGAAAGGAAAACAAAAATATTTTTTAAATATCTGAAAAGAGGAATTTTACTTACTAGGTAAAGCAAGTATGAGAAAGTAAAACCCTTCTGCACTCATACATTTTCAGGCCAAGGACTTCTGTTCAAGTTCAAGACCATTTTTTGCAATGCCAAGATTTTTTTTTGCTCAAATAAATATTTAAGTTTATAATCATTTTCCAACTTCAGTTTATCAGCATTTTCCAACTTACATTTACTGCTCAGTTACCAAACAGTAAAGTTTGCTCAAGTTTAGCTGGAGATGAAATGTGGAACAAAGAAAGTGGAAAAATGGGACAGAAATCTCATTACAGTTGCTGGCCCTGAATACAAAAGCTATTTCTGGACTGAGAATAAACACAGGAGCTAAAGGAACCTTCTATTCCCTGGTCAGACAACAAAAAGGCTGGCAGAGGATAAGGAAAACCATTAGTCTGTCACATTACTTCTTAGAGTTTCAAGAGACAAACATCTGTGACCGAAGCCCCAGGGCCCACTGGGTGCCCTGAGCAGTGCCACCGAGCTCCTGCCGGGATCGAGCCGCAAGAGGACAGCGGGGACGGTGGTGACCAGGGGAATGGCCAGAAGCAGCACTTGTGGCTTGGTTTTGTGGCATACATATCCTGCTAACGACACGCTCACATAACGTGATAAAATCACCCAACGTGATAAAACCAACTACTTGCAGTGGCTTTCTCATCTTTTTTTTTTTTTTTATGTTCAAATTAAATGTTTGATTTTGGTTTTAACTTTACGATAAATGACCAGTGGTGAAAGTGAGTGAAAATACCATAAGATTGGACAGTAGAGTCTTGTACAGCTGACTGTACTGTGTGTAAACCCAGCTAACATTTCAATGTGTTTCCCTTATCACAAGTGTGCACACAGTCTGCCAAAGGCTACTTTAATTTCAAATACAGAACCATACATTTCTGTCATATTTATGAGAAGTATTCTTGTCATAATGCATCTCCACATTTATATTTAGCAACGCAAGCTGTAGAAAATAATTATAGAAAAAAATTTAAGCCTGCCTTCCTGCTTGATATCCAATCTCTGCAATTGAAATAGTTCCTTGACAAGGTAAAGGAAGGAGGATGTCTTTGATAGTCACTGCTCTCCTATTTTTAGCTCTTTAAAATGGTTTCCTGTGGGGTTATGCTTGGAAAGATGCGGGCACAACTCAAAAAAACAGATATTCAGTAGCTATAAAGTAAGAATGAAATAAAAGTAGAGAACGTATATAATGAATAAAACCTGTATTCTGCTAAATATCTCTTCCCTGTTGAGAAGCCTATGATCCTAACCCATGTCATTGTAACTAGGACTTCTGAGATTTTTTTCGAACTCGCTTTATTTATCCCTACTCTAGCTGAATGGCAGTACCTCAGGATAAATCTCCAGCTCACTGCCATGAGTGGATTAACTTTCCTAATTACTGATCAATTTCTCTTTCAGCTCGTTTCTCATTCTAGTACCCAGTGATTTCCCTAACTCACACAACATGGCCTTTAAATGTCAAATCACAAATACATGGAAAAAAAAGACATTTGATAAATCTGAGAGCTATCCATAAAAACACTAGGCAGAAAGTGAACTGACCCACCAAACTGCCCTCCTCCCCCTCCAGTGCAGGGGACAAGCCACAAGGATCACTTGTAGATAAACATTTTTCAAGATAAAACAATCCATGAGAAATAGATCAAAATGGGCTTCCAAAATAAGGGAAAAGGAACTGCAGCCCTTAAAGCCACCGCAGTGGGCTGCTGATTCCTTGCAGCTTTATCCCTCTGCCCCTTTGGCTACATGGGATTTCCTGGCAGAGCAGGTGCTAGCCCCAGAGTCATGCTCTCCTCTCCTACCTTAGAAGGCCACCAATATGCAGCAGGGTGGCTCCTTCCCATTTGGAAAGGGCACACAGCTGCTTAGTGACAATGCACCTTAAATTTTATAATGATTTATTTCAAAGGAATACCTTGCATATGCATAATCAGGTATTCTAACTCTGATATGCATGATGATTAGGATTAATCACTCGGCTGCTGAATCGGGCCAAGTGAGAGCTTGCCCTGTAGTAAAGCCACACACAAGAGCTGGCTATATTCTTTACTGCTGTTCTCCAAATTCAATTAAGATGTCATATACAGTCTTGGAGCTAGGGATTATAAGCAAAGTTCACATTGTTCAGCAGTAGTGAGCTGGATGAGAAAAGGCAGAGTCTCTCCATTACCACAGCCCTTGATTACCACAGCCATTCAGGTAAGAAGCTGGAGGGCACCGCTTGCACCTGAGCAGCTGTACAAGCTGGAGACACCTCAGTGGCCCAAAACGGTTAAAGAGAGAAATACTCTCCTTTTGATTCAGCTTTGGCTATGGCCCAGTGATCTGATTTCAGAGTAGGAATACTCTGGTGGCCATACATGGGTGCCCTACGAACACAATGCAATTACCCTTCAAGTTTTTTGTGTGGACATAATTAACTTTTTGGTGGGATAGACAAGTGGAGCATCTTCTCCAGCATCTTACTCTTCTGAACTGATTTACATAAACTGCCGTGGAGGGAAGGAAAATAAAACTAACTCCCCTCCCCGCCCCAAAAACCCCAACCAACAAAAGAAAAACCCCAAAACAAACCCCCTCGAACCACCAAAATCCCTCAGCATGAAGAATATAATTTTATCTTTGTTAAATTCAACATATAACACAGGCTTTCCTTAATACTAAAAAAAAAAAACCAACAACAAACAGCCCAAACCAACAGAACAAAGCCTGTCTCTTCAGCTCCACAAATAAAGCACATACTGTACATTTTGAAAGGCTACACTTAACATTCACTAGCATTATCAAAAATCATTGTCCCAGAACACTAAATTTTCAGTAGAAAAAACATCTATGTCAGAAACGTTTTAAACCTACATTAGAGAATGGGAGCTACTACATGCTGTCAGTTATTTCTCAGACATCTTCCAAAGTTTTTCTCTGCATTCATTACATATCAGTTTACTCAAACTTGATTCTCACATTTTCACTTTGTCAGTCTAAGTGTTCTCTTTTTTTTGAGGATATTAATGATCTCTGGGTAGTGATCTATTTTAAAACTATGATTTACTCTGTTGTTTTTATGACAAAGATTTAATTAGCATTTTCTGAGAACTGGAAGGTCATTTTGATGGTTTGTGTTTTCTTTAAAAATTGTAAGGAGAAATGAGAGATGTGAAAAGACATCTGGTTATAATCAACCATGCAGCATTGTAAGCAAAAGAACATCTCACCTGAGGCCATACACAAACTTTCACTTAACTTGGTTAATTATAAAGCATGGGTAAGGCTGCTAAACAAGGTTTCCTTTAGGAAGAAAAAAAAAAAAACAAATAAAGAATAAGAAGCCAACTACCCAGGGGAAAAGAAAAAAAACAGTTGCAGTCCTTCTTCCCGGCACACAGAGAGGCTATCAGAAAAGATTAAACCCAGGACTGTTGTGGCTCTGAAAGAAACTAGGCATGATGGCAGCTGTCCTGATCACATCTTGGTAGCTATTAGGAGCACAACCAGCTCTATTACGGAAAAAAAATAAAGTTTAAAAATGTATATATACACACACGTATATACTGTCAGCATGCCTAGTTATTTAAACAGCTGCGAGTGCTGGCTTTAATCTATTTGGATAGCCTCCCTGCATGCAGGGAAGAGGAGCAGCTCTCCTGTGATTTAGGAGGGCAATAAGTTACTAGGTCCAGTACGACTGCCCACTGTGGAGAAATACTTTGCTCAGCTTCTTCCCATATAGATAACACCAGAGTACCTGGTCTCTGCCCCCCACCAGGTCTCTCAGCAAGAGTCTCACGCAAAAAAAGTCAGGAGCAGCACAGCAGGACCAGGAAAAGGTGTGACACGGGGCATTCTCCTGCCCTTCCCACCCGGCAGCCTTGCTCTGGCATGCCCGGGCCCGACCGCCTGCACAGGTCTCCACAGCTGAAGGAGCTGGATGCCCCTGTAAAGCAGATGTTAAATATCTTCCTGCTAAGAATCAATACCCTGAGAGGTTAAAAGAAAGAACAGAAAAATCACTCCTTAGAGCCAGTAAGACATTAGGTCCAAACTCAATTTATTTTTGAAATTAGATTTCTCAAATCCAGCAAGTCTGCATTTTGGCCAGCTCTTATATCCCAGTCTTTTCTTTTCACATGTAGACTCTATCTTACAGAAGCCAGCCAAGAAAAGCAGCAGACAGCAATGGTGTCTGACTTGAGTTTATAAGCACTATAGTTTCCAATAACTCATTTATTGATCACAGAAGTGGTAAATGTCTGTCTATCCTTGAGAAGAGAGAAAAACAACACACCAATCCTCGCAAAATGATTAATGAGATAATACAGTCATCCAGCTAAAGCTATAGGAACTCAGAATATTTACATGCAGTCACAAGATGAATGTACCCTTCTTTATGAGACTCTTTTAGCTTGGCTCTAACGCTGCGACCTGTGAATCCCAACTTTGATAAATTAACATCCAGATCACAATCCACAGCAAAAAGGATTTGAAACAGCACTAAGAGGTCAGGTCCTGAACATCAATCAGTCCAGTTTCTTGGGCTTCGGGAGCCAGTATGTACTAGGCAGAAATCTGGCCATAGTAAATGACTCCTATTTCCACTATGCAGCATTTTACAGACACCCTGCATGCATGAAATTACAAAAGTCATAGGGCAGATGAAGAATAGAAGAGAGATTTACAAATTATGGATTTATCTTTTAGTATAGACAGAGCACTCCAGGGAAATTTCCTCCTCGGCAGAAGAGCAAAGTAATTTCACACATAATAGAGAATGTGAAGACAGAAGGGCTCCAAGTCCTCCTTTCTTCGAAGCAGTGCAGCAGTGCAGCACAGAGGAGGGAGGCATTGCCTCAGCATCCGAAATACCTGCTGGAACTTGTGAAGGAGCTCTGACTTCACATTTATAACAGAAAATGAGTAACTGGAAGGAGCAGAACAGTCTATCTTCAGTAATTTCCTCATTGTTTTCCTCTAACACTTCAGCTTGCAAGAAAGTTTAATAAGAGCATGTATTTCCCTAATTTCTTCTTGCATTCTTTCATTTCCAGGTCCCTTCTGGTGCTTGCCCCTTCATGATTTTGTCCCTTTTGCATTTCCATTCATCTCTATGTGCTATCTCTGTGCTAAATGGAATCTTTACTTTTTTTTTTTTCCAAGGTCATAAAATAATCTGATTCTCCAATCAAAAAAGAAGATACAGAACCTGACATCAATTGGTCCTAATGTATACCATCCTTCTACTCTGACTCACCGTGATCAAGTCCCTTGAATAAAGTTCTACATAAAACCATCTACAGCACGATACCAGCTCATACGAATAATGCAACTGAAAACCTTTATTGCTGAATGGTGGAAGGTGACAAGGTTTTCCCTTTCTCAACTATCCATGCTGTCACTTCATCCTAGTGGAGTTATGTCAGCATATTGCATCACTGAAATATATTCTACAAACACTTCAAGACATTCGTCATTCTTCCAGTCTTGAGGTGTTTTCTGGGGGTTTTGGGTGGTGTGGGGGAGGGAAGGGTTCTTTTGGGTTTTGTGGTGTTCTGCTGGTGGGTTGTTTGGGGAGCTGTAGCTGGGTTTTGGGGTGGGTTTTTTTTGTGTTGCTGCATCTCCTAGTCCCAACAGAAACTTCTGAACAGATGTATTGGTTCATGAAGTTCAACCAGTCCAAGTGCAAGGTCCTGCACGTGGGTCAGTGCAATCCCAAGCACAAATACAAGTCAGAAGGAGAATGGATTTAGAGCAACCCTGAGGAGAAGGACCGGGGGTGTTGGCAAATGAGAAGCTCAACATGAGCTGTCAATGTGCATCTGCAGCCCAGAAAGCCAACAGCATCCTGTGGCCAGCAGGAAGGGGCCAGCAGGTTGAGGGATGTGATTCTGACCCTCTACTCGACTCTTCTGAGACCCCACCTGGAGAACTGCGTCCAGCTCTGGGGCCCCCAACAGAATAAGGCCTGTTGGAGCAAGTCCAGAGGAGGGCCATGAAGACAATCAAAAAGCTGAAGCACCTCTCCTATGAAGACGGGCTGAAAGAGTTGGGTTTGTTCAGCCTGGAGAAGAGAAGGTTCCAGGGAGAGCTTGTAGCATCCTTCCAGTATTTAAAGGGGGCCTAAAGGAGAGATGGGGAGTGACTGTTTATCAGGGAGTGTAGTGACAGAACAAGGGGTGATGGTTTTAAACTGAATGAAGGTAGATTTAGATTTGATATTAGGAAGAAATTCTTTACTGTGAAGGCAGAGAGAGACTGGAACTGGTTACCCAGAGAAGTTGTGGATGCCCAATTCCTGGAGGTGTTCAAGGCCAGGCAGGATGGGGCTTTGAGCAACCTGGTCTAGTGGGAGATGGCCCTACCCATGGCCGGAGGGTTGGAATTAGATGATCTTTAAGATCCCTTCCAGCCAAAACCATTTTATGATGCTATGATTTGTTGATGAATTATTAAAAAATTAAGGAACGTATATAAATGTGACATTACTACTAGCCAAAACTTTCTCCTTCACAAATGAAACTTTTTCATCAAAGTCCTTCAGTCCATATGGATTTTATATATTTGTTCAGGCCCCTTTTACTTATTTTTAATCTTCAGTCAGGCAGAACTATATCCCAGGATTTGACATTTATACTAAGGAATGGTAAGATCTTTCTTACTTCGCTTCAAAATAATCATCCTTTGTTCCATTTGCTGCTTATGCAATGCAAAATTGCATGCAATACACACAGTGTCACACTGTTGAGTGTTATCTGTACTTGTACATTTTGCTACCTCAGCATCTCCAGTAAAAACATGTTCCCTAAATCATATTTATATATACGAGTTACAGTGCAATGAAGGAGGAAAGTGTCTGTACTTTAAAAATTATCTTTAGAACTTTGTTGGAAAGGATACTTAGAGTGTAACATTCCTACATACCTCTATGATTCAGTAATGTAGCCAGGCCATAAATTAATTCTTAATGGTATTTTGCTAAATTGAAAAAAAGACAGTTCCATTACTACAGCCCATAACCTAAATCTCTTGATACAAAATGACTTCACATTCAGTTATAAAGAACTGAAAGACAACAGTTAAGCTTTAAAATGGGAATATATTTGGAAGATATCCCATTAAATAGTAGTATTGATACTGCTGAAAGGAATCAACTTGACAAACCTTTCTGCAGACAACCAGTGGTACCTATGTATCTTACCTGGTCTCTGGAATTTTACTAATGGTAAATACCATTACGTTTTGTAATTTAAAATATATTTGTACCAACATATGAAGCAGTGCAGAAATGGGATTAGCTTTAGAGGGTTTCTTCATATATATACTTTACTGGAATTAAAAGGTAGCAGATACAGTATATGAAAGTGTGTGCCTGAGATTTTGCTAAATTACCACAACCATTAATCTACCTCTTTTGCACCTTTTGACATTAGATATAAACATACTTCTTGAGGAAAAGGGGGCAGGGTAGCAGAAGAAATTATGCAGAGAGCAGCTGTATTAATATTTGTCTGGCCTTTCCTCACAGAAGTAGTACACCAACTGCTGAGAGCTAGTCATTAATGAGTAACTGTCAATATATTCAACATGCCTATAGACTTTATAGCCAAGCTTGAAATGTCTTGGGTCTGGCCAAAGGTCTTAAATTTCCATAGATCAATTAGAATCAAATACAAATTTAAAGTGTTCCCCCTCAAAAAATAATCTTTGTACACTTTTGAAAGCCTATGTGCAAAGACAGAGGGGGAAAATGGAGCCCAAGTGTCGTAAAGAAAGACAGAAGTGCTGTAAAGTGCTTTGGAGTTACGGAGGGCATGCACTCAACTTCTCAGTCTCAGCAGCACACTTTTTGTCAATGCACAATGGAATCAATTAATAACAAGTGCACTCACTCTGAGTTGCTTAATAGAATGTGCAATTTAATAAAGTTGCTCCTATCTTAAATTCCAACACTATGCAGCTGTGGAACTGCAATGGCTAGTGCTAAGTGAAGGCTCTGACATACAAAGCGTATGAGAAACTTGGGGGAAGGAAGAGAATGAGCAAGACATTGTAATACCAGGATTTAAAAAAAAAAAAAAAAAGGCAAAACCACCCCCCCAAACACCCAAAACCAGTAAAGACAAGAAAATGAGCCACCTATATTGTAGTATTTTATGCTAAGGAGAGGTCAGGGTCAAATAAAATTAACACACTACTCGAGTCAGTAAGTAAACCAGAATCTATGTATCTTGAAATGTCTTGCCTAAAAGACAGGAATCAAGGATTTGGTCTATATTACCTTTCAGCCGAACAGGGTGGCTGCACTAACTGCAATATGCCAGGACAGATCAGAAAAGGTACTAAACAAATTAGCAATAGGGAGGCTTCAGTTGCTGTCACAGACCAGGCAAGTCTCACACTGCTACAGGAAGCAGAAAGGACATTTGCTCAGATGCTGCCAGTAACTGTGTGCAGAAGCTTGCTGGGAGCTCACAAGCAAGATGCAAAACCTTACTTGGTTCTAGGTAGGCACAGGTCAATCAGAATCGCACAACTAGAAACTATCTCTGCCAAAGTGACCACAAGGTAGTTAGAGGTAATCTCCTGCAGGAGTAACAAAAATGAAAAAAATCTAAAGGAAAAAAAAAATCCATTAGTGACACTCAACTTCAGGAAGGCAGATTACATAAAAATTAGGAAACTTAATAAAAAGCAGCTATAACCAACATTTTAGATATTTGAAAGCTGAGAGACAGTGGTGAAGACTGCTGAAGGGCAGCATGGTGGAGCTGCTGGGTGAGTGTAGACTGCCCATTGAGAGGAGCTGGAGAACAAGCTGAAGGAAGCCAGAGTAGCTGAACAGCACAGTGAGGGGCTATTAGAAGCAAGATAACAGACTTTAAAAGCTGAAATTGTGTCCAAATGAAGAAAATACAGAAGATTCTAATACCTGGTAAATTAAATGCAAAACCACAGTGAGACAGGCAAAAACTCAGCTAAGCAAAAAGGAACCAAAACTAATACTAAACCCTTCTTCAGCAGAAGCACTAAAGTCTCATTAAGGCCAACCAATGATCAGGGCACAAAGATCACCCAGAGGACAGGGCTGCCACAGGGAAGCTGACCAATTTCTTTGCATTAATGTTCACTGTGGAAGAAACTGGAGAGATGTCTGGAACTGAAGCAACTGCAGGATCAGATGTAGAGTACATGGACAAAACAAACAATAAAAGCACTAGCACTTAAAGGTATTCTCCTGAGTATTCAGGTGAAATAGAAAATCTGAGCCCACTTGCTTTAACCACCTTGGTACGTACCAGAAGGCGGGAGCTGTCTATACCAGATATAAAAATAGGGGCTGGGATAGAATCTAGGGAACTATACGCCTAATATCTGTACCAAGAAAATTAGCAGAAACTGTGACACAAGTTAGAACCAAGAAGGTCTTGGTTCTGCATTGCAGTGGGTAAAAACACTGTAGTACTCACTGAGAAAATAGCTGGTAGATGCTAAAAGCTTACGAAGGCTGAAGTTTACAGAAAATACTCCTGTTGAGGGTTAGTAAGTAGATCAAAATCACATCCAGCTCAGCAAGCCCACAGAGACGCATGTACCTGAAGGCTTGCTATGTTTTAAATCTTCCTTGCATATTTACTTATGGCTACTGTTGTAGATAGGACACAGAGAAAAATAAATCTTATTTTGACCCGTTAGAGACAAGCTTTTTTTCTGGCATTAAAAGAGCTGAGCTGGCAATGAGATGTACAAGTCAAATCCAGAAAGCAGAGCAGACACCAAGAGCTTCCTTTGGCAATACTTACTGCTGGGTTCTCAGTGCTGTGTTGAGCCCTCGTGGCCAATGTGGGACCGAAACAACAGCTAGCCATTTTTCCAGCATCAGCCCTAAATCACGCTGATCTAAGTTTCACCTGAGAAGACATAAAAACATCACAGCCTTGATGTTTATAGATAAATGAAGCTCTGAGTTTATTTCTTGCTTTCCCCCTCTTGAAAGTAGACCTGTTAAAGTGTTCTTGAGTCCATCAGAGAGTAAATCCCATAACCTTAGCATATTGAGTCAAATCTTGTGGAAAAAAAGTGCACTGTCATTAAATTTTTAAAACAAACTGTCATTTCAAAATGCAGAGTGTGAAAACCTGGCTACTTGTTAGAATGCAATTTGTATGCAAATAAGGAGAAGGGATATGAGGTCCTTAAACTAGTATTCACAATTAGAGTTAGGAAGGTCGTCATAATTCCAATTAAAATACAAGATCATGAGCACAAATAAATCAATTCTCTAAATTACTAGTCTTTTCTATTTATTTAGGAAGTCTTTATTAATAAAAAGGAAGGCAAATAATAATTGAACATGGAACTGGCCATAAAGCATAGAAACAAACAAAGCTGAAGAAATCAGCTCACTGCTCCTGTGATGTTAATGAGAAATTTTATCCTCTCAAGAGATTGGGTCTTACATTGCCTGGACAGTTGGCTGGGGGAATGAAAGGGAGTAAAGGGGGCAGGTTGTAACCAAATTGTTCCACTTTTCCGTGTCAACTCCAGGTAATGAGCATGTTAAAGAGCCTGTTTATGCTCCAGATCTTCAACCAGAATAGCCATTTCTAGAACTAATAACAGTAAGAAGCAAGGTAAACTAAGTCCCATTTTTTTGAAAATTTTTGCCATATTCAGGCTGACATTACTAACTATGGTTGCACTGAACGGTCCCCAGCAATTAATATTTTCCATCCCTACACAAAATTTCTTCCAGTTCAGGATCTGGAAAGAGGAATGGTAAAGGGACAAGCATTATTCATTGCTCTGGTGCAGAACAGAATGGAGGCTGCCTCCCTGTCTTGAATTCTTAACGATTTACAGGAAGACAGGCCTTCTCTATTTCAAAGATATTAGTAACTAAAATAATCAAATATTACACACAATGATTTGCATCATGAACTATACATATTTAACAAGTTTCTAGGTGAAGTGCAAAGTCAAGCTCACAGCCAGAAAATAAAAGAAAAATAAAAATCAGAAAGCTCAAAAGCAAAAGTGACTACCTCCTCTAGTTAGAAAAGACTCAAATGTTCCACTTGTGCCCTGATGGCTTTCTCCCAGGCCATGTACATGATCGCATAAAAACAGATCAGCCAGTGAAGACAGAAGGACTGCATCACACCAGAGAAATAATCACTGTTGACTGCAGTGAACAACTTGATGATAAAGAGTCATCTAAAGCTTTTAATTCAAAATCAATTGTCAAAGTTAGTCTTCTCCCATCAGCAAAGCACTTTGAGTTACCTCTGCTACGTTTCTTTACCTTTCATTTCAAATAAGGCAGGAACAGAAACAGTAAGTGTATTTTCACATGGGTAGAATCATAGAATTGTCTAGGTTGGAAGAGACCCTTGGGATCATCGAGTCCAACCATCTACCCTACTCTACACAGTCCTCCCCTACACCATATCCCTCAGCACCACATCTAATCGTCTCTTAAACACATCCAGGGATGGTGACTCAACCACCTCCCTGGGCAGCCTATTCCAATGCCCGACCACTCTTTCTGTGAAGAATTCTTTCCTAATGTTCAGTCTAAACCTACCCTGTTGCAGCTTGAAGCCATTCCCTCTCGTTCTGTCATTAATTACCTGTAGTATCAAAGTGCAAAGACTAGAGAAAATACTGCACCCAAAGGAGGACAGAGTTATATAGAATTTAAAGTAAGTTAAATTTTGAAAGTAGAGGCAAAGAACAGCAAAGGAAAGCAGAATACATTATTTTTATACAGCAGTGACTAGGATTGGTTTTAATGCAGTAACAAACACCATATCTAAAAAAAAAAAAAAAAAAACAACTTCAGGCATCGCCAAGCTCCAGTTAGCACAGTTGATGCTATAAACCATAAAATAAACTTATATGCATACACACACAGAGATATAAACACAAATGTATATATAAGGCAATCTAGGAAGTTCTTATCAGAATTATTTTTGATCAAAATAAGATTACATTTTCTCCTGCAGGAAGGCAGGAAATCCAACACACAGTTCAGTGTCAGAAAATGGGCACAAATATTCCTTTGAATTGAAAAGCTCTTGAAGTTGCAATTAAAACAAGATTTTTTAAAACTTTACTTTGTTTTCTAGAAGCATCAACAGCAAATCCCTTGCAATGCCATAGAATACACCCCGATATCTCCAGGCACTTCATAAAAACGCACAGTTGATTAACCCCTCGATACAGGCAGTAAAACAGGCTCTCATTTAATAAGCAAGGAAATTGATATAGAGGAAGGCATAGGGAGGACTTTATGTTTGAATACCTAAGTGACTTCATACGTCATTAACCCCAGCGACTCGCATCACTGCCAGCAATGGCTGCCCAGGACCTCTGTGGAGCCCAGGTGTACCAGGGCTGGTTCCAGCGCGTTCACAAGGGAGGCTGTGGTTTAAGCGACCTCTCCAAGGTTACATAAATCTGGCTTCCAGGTCTGCTTTAGTCACAAGATCCATCTTGCTACACTGTTTGGAATATAAATGAAATACATGTCAAATATCCTAATGGTTTTACTGGTTGTCTTGCCAAATGCATTTGATGGTCACGAAGTCCTTAAGAGGGACTTTCTTCTTTTCTGTATAATGAAGATGAATAAAAACCTGGTCTTCGTATTAAGAGTTCTCTTAATATAGGGATTGACAGGGTGGCCGTACACAGAAGTAGCTATGAAGAATGGTTACTGATAGAACTAAATTAGTCAAGAAAATATTTTGGGGAACAATCCAGAAGCAACAAAGCCTACATAAGGTACTTTATTATCTGCAGACACCTGTTCTGAGCAGCTCTGTATATTGATCCCATAAAAAGGATCAGAACATTCAGTTTTGCTTTTCAGAAACAGCAAATTTAAAGCTGCCCTACAAAATATAGTAGATGATTGAAGAACTGTTTACTGCTCTCTTCACTCCCAGATTTTATCCACCAAACTGATTTTTAATATACCCCCGCATAAAAAAAAATTAACTCTAAATTAACAACAATTGCTTTTTTAAGCGTTTTAGAGAAATCATTTTGGTGAACTGCTTTGCAGCTCCTAGAAGTAGTGTCAAAAATTAAAACGTTACTTGTTTTATTTTTTTTGTAGATGGAACACTCAGTTCTAGAAACATCGTTTTGAAGACAACTTGTACTCTATGTGACCTTGTCTTTGAGCCTTTACTGGCAGATAATTTTATGCCACCTAGCTAAGTCTTATTATATCGTAATTATGCTGTCACATAGGATCTCAAACGAAATTAATGAAATACTATTAACCCAAGACAAGAGCTGTGGAAACCAGCAGAACTCTCTCCGTGAGCATTTGCTTTTACTATTAAGCCCCATCACTTAAACTCCTGTAACAGGTATATAAAGAAATAAATAAAATCAGAGAAATTAAGTTCAATATACAAATGTTTTGATTAAATCCTGTCTTCAGTTTCAGATTTTTCACTAAAAGCTCATCACAGTCCTCTATAGCCAAGAAAAAAATTAATTGAAACTGGTGTGAAAGACAAAAATAGAGAAGATAAATTAGGAAGGGCAAGAATGAAAGCACATTTCTGCCTGCCTGGTCGGTCTCAGATAAACAGGAGAAAAAAATTACCCAAATACAATTAAGTTCTTCCTCAAGACTTACATAAATAAAAGCTGTTAAATGTAATTATCTGTAGAAACATGAGAGCACCGAATATTGATAGTCTGATTTGATCGCTAACAAGAGGAAGATGCAGAAACTGTGAAGCAAGGATGATCTTTTCAAGACTCTGTTCCCATGAGTCAGAGCTGTTATTAGGAGGTGATTATTTTGCTCCTTTGAGCCTTCCCACTACTCTGCACTCACAGACCAAAGTCTCAGTACAAATACTAACACCCCATCAGTTCTGCCTCACTGAGAAGGATCTACTGTACTTTCCTATATTGATTGTAAAAAGATGTGAATAACCTGAGAAGTAATAGCCATGAAAAATTTCCATGTAAACAAAATGGACATCTTTATTTTGTGCGCAATTAGTTTTGAGCAAAAGGAACAGTAACAGCTTTTCAATCACATTTTGCAACTAGATTCACTTAAACCTCATTAAACATGCCCACTCAGAGATAGAGAACAGTTAGAAAGTGGCTCAAACCACAGTCAGTCAAGACTGAATCACTAAGTCAAGGAATTACCTGGTTGGTAGTGGGTAGCAGCCAACCACATCACTCATATCTCCTGATGATCAAACCCAGTTCTGATGGCTCAGTCTCTCAGATGCCAGAGGACAGACAAGCAGAGAGCACGTTTCTCCACGCATATATTCAAATACACTCCAAGTTTCAGGTTGGGCTCGTCTAAGTTCCTTACATACAGATGCATGACTCCCACCTCTCCCAGCAGATGCAGCACATTGCCCCATCACATTATGCGACAGAGAAGCTCAGCAGCTGCCCCCAGCCACACCTGGATTTCATCTGTCTTGGATAATGCTTAACAACAAACGTGAAAGAAAAGGTAGAAAAGCTGGCAAGTTAGTGGTAGCTGGTAACTCTGAGCAATTTGACTCACTTTCCCTTGTGATGCTGCATTCAGCATCTCAGGATCATTCAGTGACAAAGCAAGTAATTCCCTTTAAGTGCACAATATGAAAACGACTTGAAAAATAGCCTAAAAACATTTCCTGAAGGAACTGTTCGTAAACTGTACCCTGGGCAAACGTTGGTAAACGTTTTAGCAAATGAGTATGATGAAAAATGTGATTGTTCTCTAAAGAGTTGCTGAATTTTAAGATTAAATTCAAGTCACTGAAGCGTGAAATGCAGGAATTGTAAATTTACCTTAAGTACTGTAATTCCATAGCATCTTCACCATGGAAGAGATGTGCAAACAGCCACAGTGGCTCCATGCTCCTAAAGAAGAGTAAGGGAGCAGCCCTATTAAGGGGAAGGGGGATCATCATGGACATCATTGAGGAATTCTCAAGGTTACCAGCCTCTCTCTGCTACAGATCAAGAGCCCAGTACACATATCCTAGACTTCTCCAGTTGTACCAGACGTTAAACAGCAATGGACGTTTGCTCTGAGATCTCTGAATTTACAATCCAGGCTTTCCAAACATGGACCATTTTTGTCCCTGATACAATTGTTAACTGAAACAGATTAACTTCAACCAGTTAAATTTGACTAATTTAATAGCTGTCTAAATAGAAACACAACATTAACCTTAACTGAAATTGATGAGGCTGGTTTGCAAAACCTGTTTGATTTTGGATATCCTGTCTTACGTTATGTCAGGCCTCACTGTTCCTTTGGCAGGCAGTTTTTTGATGTGACAGTCCACGTTCCGTTAGAAGGGAAAATGGCTGAACTATTTTTAACATCTCAGAACCACACAATGGACTTTCACTAGAGGGCAAAATGGTTGCATTCAAAGGCCTGTAAACTTACAGCCAACAGAAGGCAAGAGAGATCTTCTGAAGCTATGAAAAGAGAATGTAAAAAAATCATACAATGCAAGATGTAAGTACTTTTCCAAATTATCTTTGTGCTTAAAACTTTGTGCAGCTAGCACTTAAAGTCTGGGTCTGGTCTGACACCAATCAAAGGAGTGCACTTGAAATAAACTGAGTAAATGATCAACAGTTAAGGAGTAAGTCAACTCTTTTTCCACCTTAAGATATTAATTTAGAAAACACAGTTAGCTAATATTTACTGACATGAACTGCCATTATCCTAAAAGATTACAAATTCATTTCTGCTATACCTGTTGCTCCTAAGATGTCGGTTTAAATACATAACGCGACAGGAAGACTAGATTTCCTACACTGCAAGGTTTTGTTCTGTATTTTTAAGATAAAGTTCATTTCATTTGTTGAATCTAATGAGATCTGAAAAATATAGTCAGAAGTGAAAGTTTACTTGTGTGGTTGCTAAGTAACAGGCTTGTACATAAGCTGAGTGATCATTTCATACAGGACTTTTCCTCTTAAACATCACAACGTTTTCAGCAAATTACCCAGCTGAAGGTAAAACCTCTCCAGTTTTCCAGTTTTGCAACTCAAATTATTTAATGATATTTAGAACACATGAGATATTTATTATTTCTGCTCTAAATATTGAATATATTGGCAGCTTTCCCAAGCAGCAGCATCCATTTCAGCCTGCAGGGCACATTCCCAAGCAGCATCTAAGAACAGGGCTCTGCTGAAGCCACTGATCTAGATTAAAGGGACAATCTCAGGTAACTCCTAAGGAAATCATGGAATAAACATAGCCTGGCTTTCAAAAGACTGAATCACCCTTAGGGCACAGCTGCCTGTACAACAGCTAAAGCAAGGATTGTATTTTTAAACACTAGACCTTCCATGATCCTAGGAGTCTGGCAGCGGTGTGCAAGAACTGTGTTCAGCCACATGGTCACCTCCAGCAGGATAAAGCTCCTCTAACTTCAGAGGGATATTCCATAGGGTTAGTCAAAGTGCTATTCTGGATCAGGGATGAAGACACTCAAGTCATGAAAGGACAGGGCCTGATCATTTTCCTTTACGCACCTGCACAGGAAGAACCAACTGAAGAACATTTACATAAGTTAGTTTCGTCCAAGGCACCTGATGGTCCTGGTCTAAGCCACTCTACATCACATAAAATGTTAGATGAAACTTTCTCTGCATTTTTAATGCCCTAACTCCACCACCCACCTAAAATAAAATAGAAATTAAATTAAATCTTCTTAACATTATTCCAAAACATTTCCAAATCTCAAACAAAGAAGTTGCAGGTATTTGCACACTGATTTAAGGTGACTACAAATAAGCAGCCGTGTAACTTCAAATCAATCTTATTTCTTTCCTGCGAGGAGCTCTGAGTTTGGTGGTAACCAGCCTGCAGAACCACCCTGCTCCTCAATGCTATCCCACCGTGACGTTCTCATAAACAACAAAGGGACGTCAATGTCACCACGAGAGAGCAGCTGCACAGCCAACCGGAAGACTCCTCTCTGCAAGTGTTAATCAAGCACAGTTCAGGTGCAACCCCACCTGCACGCAGTGGTATTTAATGCTTCCATTAGTGATTTGGACAATGGCAGCAATGCAAATACAGGCATTTTGTGGAAAACATCCCAGAGAAACAAATTGCAGGTAGGTGGTAGACAAACCCAGAGCACTCCTTATCCTCCCATCTGGGTAGGGGTTTTGTTTTCCCTCCCTCCCATTACAAAAACTCTCAATTTCCCTCCCCACTTTCCAGGGTAGAGGGAAAAGAAGCAGCAGCAGGACAGGTATCCTTCTACTTCTACAGCAGCCCTCCCTCTTGAGTGCTTTTCCGGTACAAATTCCTCTCTCAGAAATCCCTCCAAGTGCTGCAGCAGAGCTGAACTCTACACACTGCAACTGGAGCGACAGCCACCCCTGCCACCCTCTTCCAAAATTGAGATTTCCAGCTCAATGGATTCACCTGAACAACCAGTATCAGACTGGTAGGCAGCCAGAAAACCCCACTTTGGGAACCAGGGGTGCAGACTCCATGCTCCAAGATCAGCACCACTTACAGGATGACTGGTTAAGTCACAGCTTTACAGCTGACACTGCATTCAGAAGAAGCCACGTTGACTCCGGCTCTCGCAACATCCCAGAACAAAGCAGAAAATAAATTCAGCATCTCCAACAGCCTATAGGATTGAGATATTCCAGCAGATTCTAAAAAAAAATATGTAAATATGTTCTGGATTGTTTTCCTTGTTTTCCCACTCAAATTCCCATTTCCTCTTGAAAGTGCAATATATGAGTAATAAAGGGTAGAAAAAGCTTTCAAGAATAATGACACTGAAAAACAGAAAAGAAGAATGAAACCAAATGGTTGGCATGAATTAACTCAATAAATTCCTTTCCATGTTTAGTAAACATTTTAACATAGAAATGGTGCCTAGTTTAATTTCTAGATGCAGACCTGGCTCTGGCAAGAATTCAAAGTCTATATCTAAATTTTGCAGCTAGCATCAACTGCTCTGGGAAGCAGGGAAAAAGATAACTAACAGGAGATTGGCATCCATATTTTACAGCCCTCTTCTGGTTGAAATTACTCCATCACTTTAAAAAACCAACCTTCTTCAAATAGCTTAATTTTGCAAGTATAATTGCATTCAGTAATTATCCCTTTCTGATTCCCATGGTAATTCCTTTTCTTCATAAATCACAATAGCAGAGACTACATAAAAGCAGTAGAACATGTACACAGCTCACCTACAAAAAAAGCCATAAATAACAAACAGACTGCTCACTGCAACATTGCTGCTGTTGTAGTGATTGGAGAGAGAAGGGCTTTTGTTTTTAAAGAAAATGTAAATAAATCTGCACCAAACTATCTTCTTCAATTTTACCCAATTTAAGGACAGTTACATATTTTTGTCAGATTACTTAATTGTTATTTTTTTTCCCTACAGACAGTTTGGTCCTTCATCAGGCTTGTGCTGGATTTCTGCACTCCTGATTTCTTTGAGGAAAGTCAACAGCCTGATGTGAGACTCACCTTTTCTCTCATTATATAATGAAAAGAAATTATGAGTCTTTTCTCTTTCAGCTGTAAGTAGCTGCAGGTAATAAGTGAGTTATCAGTTCAATACTGTTATGTCAAACAAATGACATCTGGCCACACTGCAGTATAATTGTCGACATTTTTCTACAATACTAAATCTAGAAACTTCACTCAAGCTACTATTCACTTACTCAAAGCAGATAAGACATTGCCAGTATTATACAGTAATACTAAATCATTTAAAAAAGAACAAATTGCCCACCTCTGCTCACTGCTGCACATCTTCCTACTCTAAGGTAGTCGGGTAAGAGCAAGAAACAGGCAAAGCAATGCAGCTAGGTCCCAGTAGTGTTTTCTACACCAACTACTACAATTAAACAACCACTCGGTAAGACAACATTTGAACACTTACTTAGACACAGAAAATAAAGGGCACTGTAAAACATTGGATGCCATGATGATCATCCAGTTCTTGTAGAGGACATTTACTACAAATACTACACTGAAAAAGGAATGGATTATGATATATGGGTGACAGGGCTCACTTGCCAGCGTACCAGATGGACTTGAATAACTGCA
Source organism: Tringa tobata (assembly GCA_033628505.1). Lineage (NCBI taxonomy): Eukaryota > Metazoa > Chordata > Aves > Charadriiformes > Scolopacidae > Tringa > Tringa tobata. The sequence continues at coordinate 1,621,190 of JAHREE010000128.1, forward strand.
GGAACATGAGAAGTCACTTTTCTTACTATAAATTAGAGTTGAAAGTTAAGGACATAATATTAGCTTGAGTACATCAACAGCAGGAAAAATAAATCACATCTAAGTAGAAACTTTGTGTTTTCCTACTTAGGTCAAATCACTTCTACAGAACGCTCTTTTCCTTTATCCATAAAAATGAACCTATAGAGAGCTCCACACTCTTGTCCTGTCCCCCAACACCACTGGGGCTTTACGTCCCGTGACTCATTTCAGGGCCACTGAAAAGAGCTATAGAAATACGTGACTGTCATGAAAGCTTGCATGGGTTGTCAAGTCAAGCGATTTTTGCAGGTGCCAGCAGGTAAGAGGGGCAGGCGTCCTTCCACATTGCAAACGTGGGAAGGGAGGACCAGGGATCTGCCAGGAAAGCACAGATTTGCTTCAAATTCAATTTGCCCATTTTCACACTCTGTACCAGCAAAGATAAAAGGTTAATCATACTACAATATGTACTCAAAAATCTTTATTTTCCATTTATTAACCTCTTGCATTATTTATAGTGGCTTAGTGCTTGCAGAACATTTCCATTGCCTAAGAGGCACAAAGAGCAGGATAACCATTTCCATTAACTCTCTCAAAAATCCCAATCAGACCATGCTTGGTGTCCCTGTACAAAGCATACAAGTGAGGCTGGGAGACTGGAAAAAGCAAGTAAAGAAGGTCCAATAGTGAGCCAAAACCACCCTCTGCAATCAAGCTTCTTGTGCATTTAATACCAGTAAACCAGTTGCAGCCCAGAGTCCACCTTCCAGAGAAGAGAAAAAAAAAATTTGAGCTCAGAAGTACAGAAAAACTGGAGATTTTTTCAGGCACTTATCTCTACATTTCCCCTTAACTTCTAAGGGCTGGTAGTTATTTCAACATAGGTGGGTTGACTTTAAAAACTTTTTTCACAAAAAACGATTATACACTGCTACTTTACTGTATTTAAATCCCTATGAATTGAGTTAAGAACATCTCCATAAAATTACAGCATTAAATTTTTATACTTCATATTTAAAAAAATATAAAGACAGCAGGTCCTAAGATCACTTGACTGTGACAAATTGTCTCTTTCTGCTCACTTGAAATTGGCCTGTGAGACTTATCAAATCCCCAGCTTTGTTACTGCTAGAAGAATTGATTTAAAAGTGCACACTGTCATTATATACTTACAGAGTGGTATATTTTAGGATTATGCAAGTGCTCGATATATAATTGGTTCTTTCTTTTTGCCGCATCTTAAGTTTTCTGACTAGAGAAAACAGAAAGATTTAAACTGCACAAAAAATGTGAGTAATCTTTATAAAACAACAGTAGAAGGCCAGACTACAACTCCTAATTAAATGAATGTGACCTTCTTAAAATTGTCAATCAAATTTAATTTCCTATGGAATACAACAGGAATGGCTTTTTTTGAAATGTCACTGGTGCCTATGTGTTTATAGGGATCACAGCATAGCACTGTAGACCTCTGCTAGTAAACAAATGAATCCCAAGTTTGGGACATCACAAAAACAGGTCACTTGCTTTCAGAAAACAACTATAAAACCACAGCATGACAAGCACAAGGTATTACTGCATTCATGCCCAAGGTGAAGGCAAACAAGCTCTCCCCCTGAGGGCTGCCCTGGTGGCGGTGAGGCTCCTGCACTTCCAGAAGACTCTCAGGTACCTTTCAGTCCCACAGTAGGGATACTTTTCTCAAACACAGCACTAGCAACGTGCCTTGAAGTGAGGCATCGTATCAAACCTCTTCAAGTGTTACAGGTACAAACGCAGGATGAACTCCCCACTTGCCTGCTCAGCAGAAACAGGACTCCTAGGCTTTAAAGCACAAAAACCTTGCCTGGAGCACACACCTACCTTAGACAAGTTACATCCTTCATTCCTTGTACATCTGCAAAAGCACCCGATTGAAGCACTTGCCTCTCAACAAGCTTTTAAGTGAAGAATAACTGTCACCTGTTCCTATATAGCTTGTCATTTTTCCATGCAGGTGGCTGCTGTGCCAGTATCTGCCCAGGAGGCTGTTATGTTGGGATACAGAGGTGTGGATTAAAACCATCCCTGCGTAACAGCTGGAACACCCCTGCTGGTTTTACTTGAGTGTACCATTTGTGTGCAGCATCCTCCAGAGAGATAGAAATTCTCACTCAAGCTATAGACTCTAATTCCACAAAGACACAGACATACTCCGATCCCCTGCTCAAACTCCCCCAAAATATTTATATTTATAACTTTGACTTAAAAATACTGATTGTGCAAGAAGGCATACTGACACTCTATTTCAAGAAAAAAAAAAGTCTAAAGTCTTGAGAAACAAGGTAAGATTTGGAAGACCTGTAAAGCATGCCTTTCTCAAAACTATTTTTGTCTAGAAATAACTCTTCATCAAAAAATTCTTTATCAAAGCAGATGAAGTAATAAGAACACTTCTGACAAAGTAACTCAATCCTCTTTTCAGAAGGCATATAAATGAGTTACAAAAGACAAAACTGGTTTTGAACACAGATCTTGAAGACATCAAGAAATGGTACTAGGGTTAAGATAGTTTTAAAAAGTTGATTTTACTCCACAGAAACAACTACTTGATTGTAAGCTAACAAACACTTTCAAGTATTTGGTAGGACGCAGAATATCCTTACAACCGATACATGGAGTCTATAAAGATTTATCAAGAATGCAGTAGATCCAAATTGTGAAATACAGTAATCAAGATAGACTAAAAAGAAATTCTGGCATATTTAATACTCTTTACATTGCAGGTTACAGTTACATTACAGCTGTATTCCAAAGGGAATCTCAAGAAGTATTGTGCACTGTAAAAACAGAGTGAAAACCAGTTTGCTTGGTGGTCTTAGTACTTCTCACGAGCTTCTAAGTGCTGGAACAGCCATCTAAATTTGATAGACATGCATCACTTCTGACTTACCCTCGACATTTAACTCTCCTTGGAAGGCAAGCCCTTTTGCTTCCTGTACCACTCACTCTCCTTTCCCCACAAGTTGCACAAACCACCCTAGGGACTGGAAGACACAGCAGAAAAGAATCATAAAGGGCAGTACGGAGATGGCTCCTTCCCCGTAAGAGTCTGTCATCTCTAAAACCCTGGACTCACAAGCTGATAGAAAAGGTCTGGAAACCTAAGCAGCACAGAGCTTTCAAAGACAAACATTGAGCCCTATAATTAATAACTGTAATTAATTATAACATTGCTTCCCAGAAATGTTTAAATAACTAACTACTATAATTATAGCCTTATTAAATATTTGGTTCCAACTTTAACCATCATCAACACACGCAGTAAAATGACATCCTTATCTTTATTTCTTCTGAGATTTCAGGGAAGCACCGTTACAGAGGAATACTGAATCGCATAGTAATATTGGTCTGTATTTTCTTTTTCCTACCTGTTATTTGACAGACAACAGCATAAATAGTCATTTTCCATGGAACTTCAGCTGCAACAACAATCTATGCACAATGCTAGTGTCATGGCATCCTCTTTTTGCCAAACCAGAGTGAGAAACCAAGCTAATCAGTTCATTGCGATCTGACAGTACCCAGCATGTTTGCTCGGTATTGTAAGGAAAACTATTTACTAGTCCAGTGTGTGCTGCTACACAGAAACCTTTCTGCATGGAGAAGCATAACGAAACCACAGTGCAGAGCAGCTTTTGTGAGAAGGATGCTTAGAAGAGCAAGTGACACCTGCCAGAGCTGAGCTGTTTCCTTGTACTTTCCCACTTTCCCTCCTGATAAATGCTTGGCTTTTCTGCAGAGCTTCTAAGATGACATCCGATGAGAAGTGCACAGAAAGTTATCACATGCTTAAAACAATACGTGTCAAGGTTAAATATAACACACATATTTAATTTTGTAAACAAACAGCCCAACAGATTCTTAAAGCTATTTGCGTTCAGCAATGCATTGGTAGATCATACAAATGTGCTCTTCTGGATGCTATAAAATTGCCAGTCTCCTGTATTTATTCAATTCAGGTTTTACACTTCTATATCAGCACCACCACCCCTTTTCCATGCTCTTGAACATACTTCCATTATCACTTTGAGGGGTCTAAATACAATTTGTGAGCAATGAATGTTGAATGAATGACAACCCCTGGCTGTGGTGAAATTGGCAGTGGTGAAAGTCAGACCAGAAATTCCGAATCACCCATTGATAGCTAGGACATTTTTTTGCTAGATTAGATACACATATTTTCCCAATAGGAGCAGCTGGAATCTCATCAGTTGCCAAGCAATGCTGCTCAGTTGCCACTGTGAATGCAAAACTTCATGTACAGTTGTTTGTTAATCTTTCTACCATTCCTCTCTCAAACACAGATCTTGGCTAGTCAGTTGGGATAAATTTTGTTTCACAATTATTCCTGTTTGATATCTGGAACACATGCTTTACGTGTCATACATTAATTACAGTTTATTAGGAGTGTGTGAAATATCCATGCAATGCCCGCAGTGCAAAAGTCCATTTCAAAAGTCTCAGTTTTGGAAGGGTGTCAATTACCTCCAACATGATCAATTTTCAACAATCCCCTCACTCAGCACCTGACTTTAAGATTTCACGCTCAGTAAATTTCCTAGCAAGTGAGTAACAAGTCATAAGCAATTTATTAACCTTAATTATCAAAGTAATGAACTAATATTGTTACATTTGCTTTGACAAAAATGTCCTACATTTCTGACCCATATAATAAAAGGGATCATAGTCTCTGATAGGTTTCCCAGACAGTTGTCCTAGTTAACACAACTGTTTACTTCAGACTATTTTCTTTCAGTTTATGTCTTGTTTTTAAAGACCTTTAATTCCTTTCTCATAACTATCACCTCCCCAATTCACAGAAAATCTAGACCTGACATCTTCCTCCAGGATTAAACTCTATCAAGCAGTTCTGAACACAATACACTTCTGCAAAAAAACACTAAGCCATTCAAAGACAAAATACTATCAAAGAAAAAACATTTGCTGAAGAGAGCGTATTAAGGAAATTCTCACAGAGGCAGTCTGTGACAAGCAAACAGAGAGATTTGTCTCAGAGTCATTGTTTTTGTTACTCTGCAGCAAGATTTCCAAGAACTAGTGTTTGCCAAGTGGATGTATTCTCTTCCCAAATCCTGTGCCAAGTGCCTTCAATTAGTATTAGTTATAATCGCTTTGCAAGAAACAGTGAGTGGGACAAGAACAGAAGAGCGGCCACACAGTGCTC